>JAPWLS010000278.1:0-159794 GCA_028551675.1 Tineola bisselliella | reverse complement strand
GAATATATATTATACATAAAATAATATGAAGTTCATAAAATTAATTCTTCTGTTATAGATTAAAGAAGATTAGACGAATTAAAGAAAATGCTTCGCTCACCACTCGTGCAGGGCGGACGTACCTCGCGCCCACCGCTGCACCCTCGCCGCCTACCTGCCGAATTCTCGGAAATTCGCCGCGCCGCGCGCCGCGCTACGGTCGCGACCCGCTCAACCGCTTGAGCATTGGCGGACAGTGCTAACAATTGTGACAAGTGACAGTGACGAACACCGACCAACGAGGAGTAAGTCCTTCCAACAAACCACCTTTCTCCCTGCCGCTAGGCAGGGGAGCTCCCTTTCACATTTTTCCACTCTACCCCCTTACCATGGCCTCCCTGGAGTTAGCGCTCCAGTTCATCCGGGACGCCGGTCTTTACGACCGGTTCTCGGAATCGATCCCCCAACCCGACCCACGCCCCGCGTCCGTGTCGAAACGATCGCTCAGGCGTTCGTCCGACTCGGACACTGACTCCACACTTACCTCCGACTCGTCCGCCTCTTGGCAGACCGCCAAGAGGAGGACGAAGAAATCCTCCCCCAAGCATAAACCCGCATCCTTCTCCCCGGCCTCTCCGGAACCCGCAACCTCAAGCCCTTCTAAGAATCCTCCAAAGATTCTACCTTCCTCACCCGTCCCCCCGACCGCCGCTGCCGTCACCCGGCAAGCCCCAACCTCTTCCGCAGCCCCCGCCGCAGCCCAACCCCATATCGATGAAATCACAACCTTAGCGTCGAAGCTGCGCAACTACGCCCGCGCAAACGACTGGGGAAGCATGGCTATGGCCATGTGTGACCATTCAGCCATGCTGAACAACCTCAAAAAAATTTCATGGCTGTAGACGCTAAGGGTCCCGCTACCCCCTCCCCCGCAGCCCGGGTTAAACCCCGAGGTGCGGTTTTCGCTTCCTTCAACGCCCGTGGCCTGCTCAAGCAAATCGACGAAGTAAGATCTTTCGTCAAAACCCACAACCTAGACTTCCTCCTAGTCCAAGAATCTTTCCTTAAAGTGCATTCTAAAAGTGGCAAAATTGCCAACTATCACATGATTAGAAACGACCGCCTGACCAACAGAGGCGGTGGCACTGTCCTCTTTTACAAACGTTCCCTTCATTGCATCCCACTCCAAACTCCGACCCTCATCAATATGGAAGCCTCCGTTTGCAAGCTAGCCTTGAGCAGCCACAAATCCATCACTATCGCCTCCATCTACAATCCTCCAACGAAACCCATCCTAGCCCAGGACCTCACCTCTCTGTTTGCTCTTGGCGACGCCGTCGTCCTAGCCGGCGACTTCAATAGCAAACACAGAGACTGGAACTGCCTCACGACCAACACACCAGAGACCTGACATCCTCGACATAGTCCTCCTAAAGAAACCATAGACGCCCTTGATTCCGACCACAGACCCATCCTTTTCACCATCGGACCCCCCTCTCCCAACATCCAGAACTCCGAAACCACCACCGACTGGACCAAGGTCTCCGAAATACTCAAAGTACTGTAACACCTAAGCATGGACACCAAAATCGAGACTCCCACAGACGCTGACCACACCATCGACAACCTCACCACCGACCTACAACAGACACTGCCTCAGCCACCGTCACCAAAACCCCACCTAAAAACGGCTGGCGTCTCCCCCTAGACATCCTAGACCTCATCCGCTCCAAAAACCGCGCCCTCCGCATCCACCGCCACCGTCCCTCCGACGAAAATCGCGCCTCCGATAGAGAGCTCCAACGCCTGGTCAAAACCAAATCAAAGAACACCGCTTCATTAACAATCCACGTAGAGAGCATCGCTGTCTAGATACTATTAATCAAAGTACTTATTTATTTACGTACATAAATAAGAGATAATTTTATTTCCAGTATAACTAAACATACATATAAGAAGTTTTGATGGGACTGGAGCATGCTTAACTACCACAAATTGAAGTGGTGGTAACCAACCGTCTTTAGCCTGTTATCTTATGAATTAAATTTTCGCGCACAAGGGTCTACTACTAGCCTAGAATATAGGTTAATACGAGTAAGAGAGGTAAAGAGAAGTGATAGATAGAACGGGAGAATTGATATACATTACTCATACAAACGGTCTTATCTTCAAATTAATCAGGAATAAAATATTAGGTCACATTTTTCGCAACTCGAAATTCAGAGCATGCAAGACTATATTGACGTTCTCTTTATACGATTATCGAGCAAACATACTGACAGTGAATGCTTGTCACTGAGCACATTCCAATGGTGGCTTCTCAAGGTTCTCATCATACATTTAGAAGAAAATCGAGCAATGTAAAGGAAATAGAATAGGTTAGTAGGAAGTAACTTTCTTTTCAAGTGGTTCGGTTGTTGGGTACCTTTCTAAGGGCTGATACGAACACGAAAGAAAGAGTTGTCGGCACGTGATCCGCCTCCTGACGACCCGGGAATCAGGGATCGACGTGACTTCCAATTTAGAGTAAGGGGAGAGACAAAAGGGTACAATGTTAGAGTAAGTATCCTGCCTCTGTTAAGTGATTGTTTAGATACTGAATAAATGTTACTTTGAACTTTATCGCTACCTAAACACGTTATTTACATCGTTATTAACTATATTATAAAACAAGATGCGAATAATTGTTTTAGCTATATGTTTTGGGATGTTTCTTCCCAGATATTGCCTGACTTTCAATTAGAACGTAGACTGCTAACACTGATATATGTCTGCAGGTAACAGTTGCCGGCTTAATGAGACGAGTGAACGTTGTCCTTTTTATCAGAGCTGACTCGTTATATTACAAACAAATGGTATCGAAAAAAATTAACATATTCTAACAGTTTTGAGTACGAGTTTTATATCAAACGAAAACTTTACATACAGTAAATAAATACCTATAACAGCGGTTCTCAAACATTTTTGGCGAAGGAAAAAGCCTTAACATAATAATAAAAAACTAATTTATATGTATTTATGAATAATCATATTGCAATGTAATATTACGTAATATTTAGTTGAAATATTTAGATGTAACCTTATAATTTCCCTTTGGTAGATATTTTTGCAGTATTTTAGCCCTAGGGTTCTGCGGAACACACTGAGAATGGCTGACCTATAACATAATAATATATTTTTCTACAAAAATTACACAATATTTTTATTTCCACACGAGCATTAGAAGCCTCTGCGTGATGTATTCAGATGGTAGGATAGTTGACACGCAACGCGCATGCGCCGACTTTACTCATTAAAGTTACAATATAAACAATGCCTTGGGAACACTTTTTGTATGGTTAGCAGAAAGAAAACAACCGGCTTCGTGTTGTGTTAGTTAAAACCACAAAACAAGTATACGTGGTGTAAATATCTGCTATTCGATTTATTAAAACTTTATGGCGTTTTTACACAATATATCGTCGACTCCTATTAACGTGGATTATAGAAGAGCGATTTAAAGTTGTCATTGTGCATAGTTTGTTTGTGTAGATTCTTCGTTGTCGTATTGAGTATCTCAGAAACTTTTTTTTTTCAAGTATATTTTGAAGCTATTTCAATAAACAATATTCAACTAAGCTGAAAGATTAATAACGCCTTACTTTCTTTTGTTTTTGTTTGTTTTAATGAATATTATAGAAAACTAGATCGAAATTTAAAATTCTCATCAAATTAAAAATCATTAAGGATATACAATGTCATATCCAATTCAATATCAAAGACAAGAACGATAAATACATACAAATTTAATTCCTAGTTTTACAATAATATTATTATTATAACAATAATTGTTTAAAGAGTGGTAGGTTGATGATGGCATTAGCCCAGTATGTCGTCCCGGGGTAGTACCACCACTTCCAAGCGGAACACCGGGCCGCACTCTAGCTTAACATCAGGCGGAGTGTAGTCATATGCTGGGCTATCAATAAAAAAGGTTAGGTTAGGTTAGGTTTACAAAGGTAGGTAGGTTGGTTGACGAATTTGACTATCGAATGAACGTGTTAAAAGACATTAAGATCAGATCACATATGCACGTTTCGTAAGTGACGTAAGCGCACAAACAGTGAAGATGAAGTATTAAACAACTAGTTCCCCGTCCCGGCTTCGCACAGATGAACATTTATTTTTTAAACATTTCAAATTTTAGAAAAAGCGATGAAAGACATTTTTGGCAAGCTTGGATTACATTATTGTAGTTTTAGTAAGGATCCTCTTTTTTTCCTGTAATTTATATAGCCTATATTGATCAGTATCAGTAATGTAGCATTCAAATGGTTAAAGAATTTTTGAAATCGGTCCAGTAGTTTTTGAGCCAATTCCTTACAAACATACAAAAATACAAATCTTTCCTCTTTATAATATTAAATACTTTATTAATATATATTAAATGATTATTATTATTAAACATATTATAAACAAAACTATAATTAAAATTAAAACATCAAAAAAGAATGAAGTGAAACAAGCGGGGGAAATGCACAAAAGACAATTAACAATGTCATGAGAAAAATCCACCGTAACTGGAGCTTCTTGTTTCAACGAAGTAAAACAGGAATTTAGTTGAAAGAAAGAAGCTGAGTAATTTTCATTTCATAATGCATTTGCAGTTATATTAAATTTATATGAAGGTAGACGTATGTAGGTATATATAGTATTTTATTTTAAACCTATCATGGTCGCTTTGACCATGATAGGTCGTGACGCGTAAACAGTGGGCTTATCACGAATTTTAGTCTGGCTTTCGAACCGAGTTCACTTCAAGCGTTTTGTATGGAAATTTGAGAAGCGCCACCGCGTGCGGATATGGAACTACAATATTTTAGATACTTTTTGTTAGTTTTCGAACGTCTCGATCTTTCGTTCATTTGATAGATTGCTGGTGCTCGTTAGTCGTTAGTAAAAATTCATGATCCCGATTGCTAACGGATCCGTTTTACTTGTGACAGCTCGATTCGAAAGCGAGACTAAATTCGTGATAAGCCCACAGTTATCGTAAGATTGGTTAACTACTACGAAAAGGTCAGGTGAGCTTTCGTATGAGAAGACATTAGTTTGCTTACTACACTATAGAGACAGAAAGGCGTGACATTATACATGTATTTATATGTATATGTAAAGGTATTGAAGTTCCAATGCAATGTACAGTACATTCGATTCAACTGTCTGCGACTAGAAGTTGCCGAGTCACATTGTCAGTCAGACAGACAGACAGACAAGTGACAATTACCCGGTTGAAGTGCGAAAAACTGTCGCTGTTAAACTAGAGTAGCTTTAGAACGCTATTGAAACTTGAAATTTAGGGACGAGAGTTGTCTGACATTAGTTTTAATTTATTTGACGCACATATGCTACTTTTTGTTGCTAAGCGAATTCTTAATTCATCTACGTCTGCTATAAAATGTACATATACCTATTTTATAAGCCACTGCACCCACAAAAGTTATCATAATATGAATATATAAACCTATTGATAGATAATCAATACACAACTATAAAAGTAATAATCCATCGTCGTAGGTGGCAAGGATTTGATAAACAAACAGAGATGATTTTCTCACATCGTGATAAATAGAATTGTGAGTTTATCGTTTTATAAAGGTGACATTGTATAATATATAATGATCGATCTACCTACCTACCTATATATCCATAATAATAAGTGCATATATATAGAAAATCTCATCCATAAACTGCAGTTTTCGAAGCAAACATCGTCATCGCGGGGGCAGACGATTGATGAGGTGGGATGTACGGCATACTATGAACCTTTGAAAATATTAAATTAAAAATTTTGTACCTTCATTCTATTTTCTATTGACATAAAACAAGAAAAACCGTTTAATGTATGCATTTTTGATTATGTGTAATTTTTTATTATTTGTATTTAAAAAACTAATTTAATATCGGATTTAATTAATTAGCTAAGTAAAATCTTTTAAATTAATTATGTTCGCGAATAACCGCGGACGTCTAATATAAGTTATTTAAATATCTAAAGTTAGCTTATACAAGAACCAATTTAAAAATGCGATGATTTATTAAAAACAATTGCTTTTTTGTTGTTGTTCGTCGTGTTTGTTAGAGCTCAACGTAACGAATTGTCATAGTACACCGTCCAATACAAAACTTGTCGCCCCTAGATCGAATCAATTCGCCCATTGTTTGGTCACTTCAGTCACTTCAAGACAAATTATTGTTCGACAGCCACCTTAATGCGAGATCTTGATTTATTGTACAAACGAGCCTTTGTTTGTTTTTAAATGGGCACCCTGTTTTTATCGAAGGTGACGACGTACTATTAATACCAGAACGACTGGACCAGATAAGACTATAGCAGTCATTTGACCTATTAAAGTAATTTTGTATTTCCATATTGAAAGAAATAACATATATGTTCGCGCCACTCATCGCGAACGTGCTTGAAGGCGCCCGGCGCATAGCTTCTTCCGGTGCGACGGCGTGGATCGCTCGGGGCTCGCGGCCGAGTCAGTTCCAATCTACCAGTCATCAGGCAGACACAAAATATAAATATAGCACAATTAATTTTTTTTATTTGTGTTCACCAGGCCAGAGAAGGAACTGCGTGAACATACATATTAAAGATTATATTGTCATTCAAATTAACTCAAAAAATAATACGTGACCAATTTAATATCAAACATCTGTATAAAAAAATATAACAATAACATTATAATAGCGAAAAAGAAATACATTAGCAAGGATTTTTTCCTACGAAAGTTAGTTCAATGAACAATCCCATTGTCACACGAGTCAGCTCAAACAAGAGCACATGTCAACGATCTTCATATTAAATTTCGATATTAATATAGTTTAATAATAACAGTGAATTTATAATATATTTACCAAGAATTCAAAAACAGCCTTGAAGGTTCAGACATCCCCGCCGAATCTGCAAACAAACGAGAAATGTATATTAAAATAAAAAGGCTTTTACAAGTAGTAGTGAAAGATGAATAAAATACTCCACTGAGATGAATTTCTAACACAATTATTAATAATTTAAAACAATAAGATGAAATACGTATACGATTGCAACCATACGCCTCTAATTCCATGTGATTTTTTAAGGTTTAAGATATTTATTTACTCAAAAATAATCACAAATAAATTCACTAAATAAGACTGTATTATACTAAAATACAGAAATGCCCCGCTTTACGCGAGGGATACGTTCCGGAAAAAATCGCGTTAACTGAAATTTCCGCGACCATAGAGTATATTTTTATTATTAGTTATAGTAATCGGCAATTCATTATAAATCTGTGCTCCTTTTGTCAAATTTAATTTTTGTATATATTTAATTGTGTATGATTTTTCTTATAAGATTTTTAAATTATACTACTATACCATACTAGCAGCAACTACATACCACAATCGCTTCTGTTCAAGCAGCTCCATGAGACGAGAGTATACCAACAAAGTACTTATAAACTAATTTTCGAAGCATGTTAAAAATGAATGTTTATTAAACAGCCCTGACATAATGCTTAAAAGTTAATGATCGTGCAGTGAGGCAAGCGTTAATGATACAAATAACTATTTTAATATGCACACTTGCGGTCATATCACCAAGGCGAGGATATGTGTCTATGAATATAATAAGGACGTGCTATGTTGGTCTAAATACAACATAATTATACTATACCTACTTCACGACTACATAATTTAAAATGGGATTGGCATACTATAATGGTAAACTTTATATATATACCTATATATATTATACACATACCGTGTATAGTCAATGTACTAAATAAGTAAATATATTACGCATAAAAATGAATTTGTTTCTACCAAGAACATAACTCAGAATCTATGCATAATAAACTGACGCCGAAAAGGCCGAGAACATTCGAGTTTGAATCTGATAAACTTCGATTTTAAAAATAATCCTTTCAATAAAATTAACTAATATCAAACAATAGAATATAACTAAATTAGATCGTACACGAAATAATATCTACCAAAACAATACAAACGCTTTGGGGACACATTTAAACTAGTCTAAAATTATACCTAATTAGGTCACTGGTTAGTGCAAATGAGGTTCGTATTATTTCCATTCATTAAGCTATGTACACATAAAGTTTTGGAACCACTGGAGGTGTGGCGGCTATATTAGTTTGGTTTTGACCCTTGGGAACCAATGTGGACATAGCTTGAACAAAAGTAATCCTAGTGGGTCTCCGCTTCGTCCATTATGCATCTACGACCTTATTCGTGGGGAATTTTGGATTGGATTGGTATCAAATTTGAGTGAGAAACTTTTGAGAATTCAAATTGATTTAAAGTAGCCAAAATTTAAATGTAATGAATTCAGAAAGATTGATTGATCAATACTTAATTTAAAACGTAAAGTGAATAAAACAAAATCCATTCGAAATGTAATTAATGATCTCATGTCTAAATAAATGGTTCTTTCTGGAATAAATTTTGAAGCATATTAGAATCGAGTCCGTTTATATAAAAGACTGTCTGACCCAACCACGGAATACGATACTGTCGTTTATTTTCGCTAGGGCGAGTCCGGCGTCATTCTATTGTTTGCAAAGAAATATTTTTAGCGTGAACAGAAAATGGTAATCAGATCTCGATTATACAGGTTACCAGGAAAAAAACTGGATTTGTCATAAATATTAATGATTTATTCGGTTTCCCTTTTAGATAAGCTCTTGACCTTGGATTTAAATGTAATGAAATTGGCGAAACAACATCTCCTTTGAACAAATAACTTTGAAGAAATATATGTAACTGGTACTGATGAAAATATTATGTAGATGATAAAGTAGAACAATGTCAAAATAATATTATTAATTTTGTTCACCACACTTTTAGGGCGAGCACTATTTCTGAAGGAAGTTCTGTATAGTAACAATGAGATGAAATGATTCTTCTTGAATTGGTCCTATTACGTAATAACTTAAGTTTCTACAGTTAAGGCAGGCGATAGTATAAGAACGTATGTAGTGCAGTTGGTACATTAACAACATTTGTTATAACTATAAAACAGAGCAAAAATTGAACAAAAACCTATCATATAGCTTGAAAAACGATGCCAATATTATCAAATTACTTAGTATAATAAAAATAAACAAAACAAAATCTAGTATTTCAGCTTTAACTCGACACTTATTGCATAACATTAGTATAAGTGTACATTGGCCATAATGTACACGGCAGTATTCCCACGCGCTTAAAGAAAACAACAATTTGATTGATAGAGATGTTTTGTATTTATGTGGGTAGTTGCAGGTATCGATCTAGATTCTAAATAGAAAGTTTTAGAATATCGAACTTCCTCTCTTAACAATGTGTATAGACAAATTGATATAGTTTTAAATTAGCACTTTGTTGACCGGGAATTTTACACAGAAACTATATTGTGTCACCGACTATTTTTTTTTTTGGTCATGAACGCTTTGTAATCCAAACGGTCTTGCCCGTCGTGGTAGAAGGACGTACCTATACGCTAGTGCAGCCATTCTCAAAGTGTGTTCCGCGGAACTCTAGGGCTAAAATACTGCAAAAAATACCTACCAAAGGGAGATTATAAGGTTACATCTAAATATTACGTAATATTACATTGCAATATGATTATTCATAAATACAATTATACAGTTTTTTATAATTATATTAAGGCTTTTTCCTTCGCCAAAAAAGTTTGAGAACCGCTGCGCTAGTGCAATGACGAGTTTACTCATCACCGGTCAGCAAAGTGTTAAGAATATAATACCAAGCGTAATAAGGTACGTTGTTGTTGACAAAACACACGTTTTCATAGCATAATAAAGAAAAATATTAATTTATCTTTAGAACACATAACATGCAAATTTCCAGTAAAGAATGCTAAGATGCAAAGACCTCGTGTTTCATGCTTGCAGTAATTATGCACGGGAGCACGCCCGACGTGCCTGTACGACATGGCTGAGACTCGAGCATAATAAGAAGTATACTACTTTTGTAGTAAGCACGTCTTAATGATTCTGATTTTAGAAACAAAAAACAAGGAGGCCCCATGTTGCAATTTACGTTAAAACAAATGAGCAAATTAGTTAGAGAATGAAGAAAAACTTTCAAAGGCATAAAAATCCCTTAATTCGGAAAATTGAGCAAGGTTCATTACCAGGGGTGCATAACAAAATAGAAGGTGAACAAGCTAGTTCGTTAATCATGGCAACACTAATCCAGTTCGTTATTTGTTCGGCTTCCCGCGACATTAGTTCGGTGTCAGGGATGTGGGAGCATTACGTAGTAGGGCACATAGTCGCTTCGTTGGCCACGTTGGCTAAATCCCTTAAAATTAAGAAGGAAATTGGGGATTTTCTGAAGCAGAGGTCACATTTAAAGAAAAGATACCATCAAAAATAATATTACTAATAGGTTTTGACGTTCAAAGTAAATCCCGTTTCGTTTTAATTAATTTTCAGCCCAAAATTAATAGAAAGGTTGCCCCGTCAACGGCTTAGGATACTGATGGCATCAAAGAGTTAATCTTTGGGGAATTTTTAATATCATTTAGAATTTAGAGTGACTTAACGGATATCCCTGTAGAAATTAGAGAATAATCAAATTTTTTAATGTAATTTAGGTTATAGAGAAAAAAAAAACGCTTATTTTACCAATCCTTTATTTAATTTTGAAATAATTCAAGTTATCAACTGCACACGTGATATAATAATTATATTAAGAAAACAATCGTCTAGTCTAGAGCAATTTTATTTAAATTTTTCTTTATATGAAACTACTGCCTATTAAATTCCACGATACAAATTTATTCTCAAATAAAAATCCTACTTCCACAAAATGACGAATAATAAAAAATTGAAGATAAAATGTGTATAAGTATATCGGATATGAGCAAGTCGATGATAAATGTTAATAATCCCTACTAATATTATAAATGTGAATGTGAGTTTGTTTGTTACATTTTCACGCAACAACTACTTACTTAACCGATCATCATGAAACTTTGTACACATATTTTTGGAGGTACTAGAAGTAACATAGGATACTTTTTATTATTATTAAACAAAAATATTATTTTTTACTATAGTTTCCAATTGACTATAGTTAGTATGATCTCTGATACTTGAATTGACTTAAATGCGAGCGAAGCCGCGGGTAAAAGCTAGTACTAAAATAAACCGAAATGTGAAACGGTATAATATTTTATGATCTAAAAATAAAAACACATTTGACGCTTATGCAAGATGTCTTGACTTGATTATAAACAAACACATGTTTGACAAATGTATCTAATTTGAAAGGTCACTGACCACAAATTGGGTATCTAAGCGTCCGAACTTCGGCAACGAAAGTACGTTTCCTATTCACACGGATGAATTTAATTTATAGTATGATAAAAAACCCATTAAGGTGTTCTCTATTTAAAAAAAAGAACGGATAAAAAATTGACTTCAAAAATAACCTAAATATATTATTATAAAATAACAATTCTATATTTAAAAATATAAAAACAATGTAGTGATTAGTATATAAAATTTTATAGCGTAGTTGAATGGCAGTGTTGAAAGGAGACACCCTAGGAACGTTAACGAAACTAGGTTGTGAGATACCATGCACGTGAGCTGCTACAGAAAAATCTCCAAATACAGTCTAAGCTAACGTCACTCGATTTAGCGACAAACTCCCTAAAGCTTCGAAATCTTTTGTCTGAAATATTTTTTTCTCTTTTCTAATTCAGATTTTTCTTCTCTCCATTTAACGACAGCTCTCTATAACGCCATAAAATGCACAGCCCCTTCAGTGTCGTTATATAAGTTTACA
The DNA here is from genome assembly GCA_028551675.1 of Tineola bisselliella. Taxonomy (NCBI): domain Eukaryota; kingdom Metazoa; phylum Arthropoda; class Insecta; order Lepidoptera; family Tineidae; genus Tineola; species Tineola bisselliella. The sequence goes on along the minus strand of JAPWLS010000278.1, from coordinate 147,968 downwards.
CTGCATTTATAAAACAATTGAATATTTTTGAAACAATTGAATTGAAAATCAGTCGAATAAAAAAAACTGTGAAAATAAATCGTGAGAGTAAACAAGTTCACGAATACGAAAGTTCACTCTCAACATTACTTTTAAAAGTGTTTTTGTCACTAATGTGTGAAACTCGTGACTTTACCCCGTCTGCGCGCGCGCAAGGTGTGTAATGATCTATTAGGACAATCATTGTGTAAATTACCTACAAATTTATGTTTATTATGCTCACCCAAAAAACAAATTATTACATATGTATTTTTAATATAATTTTTACATTTATTTCCGTTTAAATATTTAATACATTAAAATATAATCATTATTATTATGAATAAGTATCAAATACAAATATTAAAACAAATGAATACGGTGTACAAAAAACAAATGCCTTCAAGACTATTAAACATTTAATATGAGATTGGCGTGTAAGTTCTCGATGAAAGTGTTGTAATATAACAAAGAGATACCTATTAAATCATAGATGAAATATGTTCAGGATGATTCAGGTATTCTGTATTTTATGTCGGTAAAAATATTACAAGGAACAGATATATTAATGACATCTATCATTTCTTAACAGTATCGACTATATAAATATATTTAGAAAATAAACAGTTATTACTCAAAGTGTGTTGTAATCCTAGCTTTAAGATAAAATTAGAGACCTTATAATACAGGTTTTCAAGAAATATAACATATAAAATTATAAATAAACAATTATGTAGTTCAGCGGTTCTCAAACTTTTTTGGCGAAGGAAAAAGCCTTAATATAATTATAAAAAACTGATTTATATGTAATGTATTTATGAATAATCATATTGCAATGTAATATTACGTAATATTTAGTTGGAATATTTAGATGTAACCTTCTAATCTCCCTTTGGTAGGTATTTTTTGCAGTATTTTAGCTCTAGGGTTCCGAGGAACACACTTTGAGAATGGCTGAAGTAGTTGATTAAAAAGCGATACCAACTATAAGGGATAACAAGTTAGTTACCGCTATTTTCGTTAGAGATAAAGAATAATAAACTCGATGAAGACGACTCGTTACGTCATAAACAATCAAGGTTACGTATGCATTGTTACATTGTAACAATCAAGCTGCTTTGTACTCTTATTTCGTACGTGGGCAGAGAGGTAACACGTAACGCTAAATGATTTATCTCGTCGCTATGCCTAGTAGAGAATTAATGTTGTTTTTTTTACCAAAATGACACGTGTATAAAGCCTAAATCATGTAAAATTTATTAAAAAAGCCGGAAAAAGGTAAATGGTTGTGTTTAAACATGCCCGAAAACTTATTCACCTGGCCGAAAGAACCGACAAATCGTAGGCCTTAAGCGCATTGCATTAGTGAGATTGATGCAGACCCTCTCTTCCACTCACACTAATTAAGGCCTTTAAAATTTAACCTGGAAATTTCTAACATATAATATAGTATACTGGCTTTTACCCGCGGCTTCGCTAGTATTTAAGTCATTAAATAAATACCAGAGAAATAGAAATGAATTAATATGTTTCCAAACAGCTAAAACTATAGTCAGTTGAAAATAATATTTTTTTATATAAAAAGTATCCTATGTTACTTCTAGTACCTCCAAAATATGTGTTTAAAGTTTCATGATGATCGGTTAAGTAGTTGTTGCGTGAAAGCGTAACAAACAAACTCACATTCACATTTATAATATTAGTAGGGATTATAAAATCACCAAGTAGTCTAATTGTGTTAGTTCCTTTTAAGACGTCATAGCGTACATTTCAATACATTTTAACGGAAAATAATTTGAATTATAGTACTAAGAAAAATGTTAAATTAATTATAGGAGGGAAAAGTTTTAAACTTTATAACTGTCATAAAAGAAACTTACATTTGTTAGAAAGAGCTAACGATCAATTTGACCAATCATCACTCACTTGTAAAGTTAGACATTATTCCATACTAATAAAGTCATAAAAACTAGTCCAATTCAACTATTTTATTGGCCTGTGTGTTCAAATTAAGATACGTATCGTTTAGCTTGTGTTTCAGGTCAGTACAGTCAAGCAAACGATACCTGAGATAGGTTAGTCATCTTAATATCAAATTGGTTTAACGTTCACTAATTTAAAAAAATAATTCAGGGCGTTAACATGACTGATAATGATTCAGTTTGTTTGAGTGTACTCTTACTTAATTATATGTGTATCGTTACAATTCGATCGAGTCTACGATATCTGCAATATATTCGAAATTAAACAATATATTAGTCTTTCGTGAATAACTTCAGATAGAGACTTTAATTTCGAATTAGGCGTCATTTTCATAAAAGTAGTCAAATTTGAACACGAACTTGTAGTTGCCCAAAATTCTAATGAACACTCCATTCCAAGATTTATTATTATTTATGAGGAACTTTCTAATCTCATTCCGTAGACGTTTTATGAATACAGTTGTTAAATTCACATTATAATAAGATTATTATCACAATGTTTAGAATTATTTGATACGATTGTAATAAAAAATGTGAGTCGAGTCGCTCGTTGTACAAACGACAATCTCCAAATGGATACAGATTGGACTTTGGAATGGAATGAACAATCATTAGAAAGAGACAACTATATTTTTATTGTGTCGTATGCGTTCATTTGTCGAAGTTGAGGCATGTGTGAAAGGGATGCAAATATATCCTTTGGCGTTTTCACGACACCGCGATCGTTTCTCTTTCTATTCTATTACTTATATACCTACAAAAACTGTATCCATTTGAAAACCGCAGTGAGAATTGAAGGAAATTACAAAAAGTAACTTTTACTATAACGGCTCATCGTTTTTTAATTAGAAGTTTAGTTTTTTCTCTTAATAATTAAGTTATATCAAATTCTCTTAGACATAAAACCTTTCCCATGAATCACCCTTTACATTAACAAAAACTGAATGAAAATGTGAAATATTGTAGTTAATAAGGTTGTCTCAAACATGTCGCAGATTAATTACGATTGCAAAGGAATTTAACAAATTCTGACCCAATTTCAAAGAATAATTAAACCCCGTACTCTTAATTAATCAAATATAATTAAATACTTGAAATTCAAAACTTTTACTAAGTTTTCCGTCTACTTTACGTTGTCGTTGAAAATGTTATTGGCATAACGATAAGCTCATTGCGTAGGTAACGCTTTCATACCCTTATTACTTTTAACCCCCGGTTTTAAATCTTTATTTTAAAAATCAACATCTAAATTGGACCGTTTCAGTTTGTTAATAATTTAAAACCGAGCTGATTTACCATTGTCAAAGGAAACTTGCTTAAGTGAGATCGATACTGGAGTCGCTTTAAGGGTAAAGTTAGGTTTGTTTTAAGTGAGTTAGGTTTCGAGTTGGACCTAGTTTTGCTGTTTGTGCGATTGATACTAACGCAGAATGGGAGCTGATTTCGCGTCTTCCCCGTAGACTTATTGCTCATTTTCAGGTTAACTTATTAGATTATCCAAGTTATTTAGTATTTATTAAACTTCGTGAAGTAATTCGCAGTATGTCAAAAAAAATTGATAAAGTAAAAGATAACAAGACAGCAAAGCCGAGCGTCTAATTAATAAGTTTTACCGTTAATATTTTACAAACTTATTCTGCTAGGCGTCGGAAAAAAAAGGGTAAAAAATGATGCGTCATTCCCTTGGCGCGGCAAATTGTAGAAAAAATTGATGCTTGGCTACAGTTTGAAAGATTGTAGTGTGGCCACATGTTACTTTTGTTTGGTTCTTTTTTTTAATATCTATGAATTTTAATCCCCAAAGGATTTCACAAAACAATTAAAGTATCAACTCGGTCTGATACTGAGGTAGTAAGTACCACCTCGTAAGGTGATCTAGTCGCATTGCAGGGTCTGTCTGCAAGCTATCAGCCATAATACAGCCTTCGTATCATCAAGCCGGCATAGATAAAGCCACTGCTACCTACAAATATCAATCTGTATAAGAAATTATAGCTTAACAGCTGATGAGCTGGAGTGTGGTTATGCCTGGCTATTATAAAAACATGTATTTAATTATTTAAAAAAAAAACAGTTTTATTATTTCCTATATATCTAACAACTATTATGGTTACACTATCGATAAAATTCGTGCAACCTGACGCTGAACGAGATATGTTCACGCGATACGAAAAAAATATGTCCACAAAAAAAATTAAGGACGAACAACGCGTTGGAATTATAAGTTATCTCTGTAAACCATATATAGTACATATAATAAATAACACAAAACTCGCCTTTACACATCAGTTTGGGATAGGTTTATGAACCAACACAACACATTTTATTCCCAATGATATGAAATAAATATAGTAATATACAATTTACAATATTGTAAAAAAATCCACAATTTATGTTTTTTATATATACAATATACATTATACATATATATCTACAATTTTTTATATACTCTGCCTACTGTTAAATTAGAGTGATCCTAGAGTAAACTTGACCACAGTAACCACCACCATGCTGGCTTCAGTAACTATGGGCGTATTCGAATGTACTAACTAGCTGTCTCTCAGTGGTCAGGATCACAAAACAAGCATTGGTTTAATATACTAACTAAATATAAAGAAAAATAAATATTATAAGGTCGATAGACAAAGAAAATTTTAAAAGAATTTTAATACAAGATTGAGTTGCATAATATTATTACTTTTAAAAGAAGAGAGATACGTCGAGAAATATAAAAACTTAACTTTGCAATCCACAAAATTTATGTCGAAATGAATGCTCGAATAGAAAGTATAGTAAAAGAAAACGCGTTTGGGCTGAGCTTCTGAAAAGTCAGAAAGCCGTCAAATGAAAAGGTTTTTTCCGGATATTCATCCCGCGATGGATAGAGATAGGACACGTGAAAGCCTCGGGTTGCGATCCTATCAGTTGGTGTATATACTGGTCAATCTTTGAAACTTCAGATGCCATTCCTTCTAATTCGAATAAAACAGCGTATTTACCTATAAATACTATCCCTACTAATATTATAAATGTAAAATGTGAGTTTGTTTGTTACGTTTTCACACAACAACTACTTAACCGCTCATCATGAAACTTTGTATATATGTTTTTGGAGGTACTAGAAGTAACATAGGATACTTTTTTTAAATATAGTTTCCAATATTGGGTATAGTTCTATTGAAACGGTCTCTGATAGTTATTTAATGACTTAAATGCGAGCGAAGCCGCGGGTAAAAGCTAGTATGATATAAAAAGCAAATATTTGTTCCAGATTTTCATGAGTGTTGAGAAAACCCGCGTTACTAATATTTTCCTTAATTACGGGTAAATGAAATGTGGTTTTACTTATAACACTGAATGCAAATAATACGTATAGGATCATACGTTGTGGTTATTTTTCAACAAATAAATCAATAATTTATATTTTATTGTTCAGTGGGCTTATCACGAATTTTAGTCTGGCTTTCGAACCGAGTTCGCATTAAGCGATTTGTATGGAAATTTGAGCAGCGCCACCGCGTGCGGATTTGGAACTACAATATTTTAGATACTTTTTGTTAATTTTCGAACGTCTCGATCTTTCGTTCATTTGATAGATTGCTGATGCTCGTTAGTCGATAGTAAAAATTCATGATCCCGATTGCTAACGGATCCGTTTTACTTGTGACAGCTCGATTCGAAAGCCAGACTAAATTCGTGATAAGCCCACAGATCTCACTTCTTCACCAGAAAGATCAAGACTAGAGAAATCGTAGAAAGTAAATAGTAGTTTTAATGTCGTAATAAAATTAGCATTAAACTCTGGACTTTGTAATTGGCATTCCACCAGTTCATTAGATCGTACGATTTGATTAAACCAATCAAATGAGGATATTAGATCCGTGCTTATTGTGAAACGTTACTTACATAGCTACGAATGATTTTAAACCTATCAAATCGACATTCAGAGAGTTGTCTAATGGACATCGCCCTAGCTTAAAATGTTTATAACTACAAAAAAAATGCGGGTAAAGCCGTGAATAATGCATGTACCTAAACTTAATAAAGCATGTAATCCAGTGGGAATCATAGCATGACTCTTAAAAATATTAATTCAACTAATAGCCTCGCTGGCGAATTGAGTAATCTTGGAAATTATTCAATTATACGAATACCCTCTTTGTAAGTGTTGATTAAGCTCTTATGAGATGCTTCCGCTGGATCTTTGTTATACGGAGAAATTAAGAGGAAATGACTATTTACTTTGTTAAATAGACGTTTACATTGTATCTTGGTAATACGAAATCGTCTTTATTTCATTCAAAACTATGTATGTAAATTCTCCCCAATTCCTAATCCCCATTGTCCTTGTACACACAATCATGTCTTTTATATCCAAAATGTCCCGTTAACAAATGAAAGAAGACAAAATGACAACTTAATCGTAGGAATTCAAGACTTATTTGAATGCAAAATGCCCCTGTTCAAGTAATAAGACAAAAGGCAACCGTTACAATAAAGCTTGTAAGGTCACTCTTAAAACGATTAGAAATCGAATCAATTTTTTGGATTTGTTGAGATGTTCTAAATTCAAATAATTTGTGCTATTTACCATCGTAGTAGCGAGGATACTACTAATTGCTACGTCTGATTGATGATTGAATTAAGAAACAGCCAAAAAATTAATATATACTAGTATGGGAAACATCTTTTTTTTTCTCTACACTACAAAATACTGCAGACAATACATAACGATAATTATTAGCTAATTAAATATTGATTTAAAAGAGTTTCGATCGGTTGATGGGAAAAGAGTGACAGTGATACTGTCGTCTCGACGATCCTCCCGGGATCCCATTCCGTGATAATCTGCATCATCAATCCCGGGTCTGACGAGCGCCACTCATTTGGATCCTGATTTGATTTCATTGGATGAATGTCGGGGAATTAGATATGTAGGTAAATTCCCTTGTTCTATTTTTTTATTAAGAAGGAAAATTGTTTTTAATTTTATTTATTTATTATTTGTTTAGTATAAAAAATAGCGTTACTGTTATGGATTACTTTTAATTTTATCTGTAGTAATTAGATTCCAAAAAAAGTACCATGTCAATACTGGATTTGAGCCACACGTTAACACGACTATAAAATTTTTACGAACGACGAAAATACACAAGAAAATTCGCAAGTTGTGGACAAAAGCCAGATCGTAAAACTGCCTTCCGACTTGGCCGTGTGGCCTCGTGGCTTAACGGCTTTAATCTACATCATCAATCCCCCGGGACACAGACAACCAACTAGGGTTTGGGACATGTTCAACCAGAAATTGTGGCCTTAATAAAACTACCTATTTGTTCTTTAGAACTTCATAAAATGACATACAAAGAAAACTATTTTTTAACCTTACTAAATAATGCAATGCAAGAAAATAAATAAAGCTTTGTTTGCATCGGACGAATCCGTCGGTACGATACGACTCAACCCTATTCAACCCCTATCCAACCCAACCCTGGTTAAAGTGTCGTAAGTGCATTAAAATATTCCATACTGTCATAAAATGGGTATAACTTAGAGGTGTCTAGGGAACTTGGCAGCGTTAAAACAAGTTTGAGTGCGATGTTCATTGCGTAGAATGTAATTAACTCATGTAGGCGTATTAGTGGAAAGCAGGTAATGTATGTGAAGTGCGTTTCCTTAATTGCGTGAAGGGTGTGTAAGGATAATTAGATTTTGTCACTATAGCACTGTGGATACAAGTAAATTATTTAGTTTCATTAAAATTTCTTTTGTAATTGATGTATAGCTAGCTACACGTGGGTGTATGTGTGTGTGTTTGAGTGTGGTCAGATTTGCAGGGGTATGAAGAGATGAGTATGCCCTAACAGCCTGCATGATGCTCGTATCATTACGGAAATAAATATTTGTCCGCTACTTTAGTCAAACATCAAAAAGAACTACTATTAAAAACAAGGAATAAGAAGAAAGAAATTAACACTTTATGTAATTCGATTCGATGTTCACTGTTTGATCAGTTGGCACCACTGATTGTGAAATGTCAAATTCAATAATCGAATAAAACGATCGCTCGAATACATATTTTATGTTCTCATTGTCGAAGAGCAGAATAATTTCGATTCCTATTCTATATTCAGTTATTAATTCAATTAGATTGGTGTTATTTTCGTAGCCATTGTGGCGAAAGCCCATCATCGATTGCGCATTAAAATTAAAGTTGGAATTGAACGGATAAAGAGATTACAGCTAATATAATTTAATATGCAAATCTGGATTTGGAAAGGGACACTAATACCGTTCAAACCTTCACTTGTTTATTATTCTTAACACGAAGCCAAAATACATCAAAACAAAACCCCAAAATAAAACACTCCCGGACTTTCATTCTAAACAAAGCATACAATTTTTTTTACATAAAATTAAATGTTTTTACAATACGTCCTATTACAAAATATATAGCTTTAAATCATTATCATATTTAGGGCTGCATATTAAAAAAACAAGTGTGATTATCGACTAAAACTATCTACATTTTTTTATTACTACTTTTGTAGGCAAGTGTATACACTCGTCTTCCAGTATCATATTGAAAGTAGCCAGTTATATCGAACCTAGTCAAGCTGGATACATTTATCAGCTTTAGTGATTATAGCGGAGGCAACTGTTTCCTGCAGACTTTTACAGGCAGTTTTATTCATAGTACTAAAAAAAAGTTTTACAGAACTCTACAATTCGAAAACATAAGCTATGTGTGCATATTAAATAATGGAAATTTGCATGCATCAAGCATACGATGTCATCGGGAGCAATCAGTTGTGTAAACGCGCAAATTTCCTTTACAAACAGAAACGTGGGCGCGGATCAGCCAGCGCAATCCGCGAGCTCTTCCCCAAAACCAGTTTCACAATTAAAAGCAAACCGATAATGAATTGTCAAAACAAAACGGAAACAAACGAACAATTTTGAAGCATAAAGTTTTTTATTAAGCCGTGTTCAGGTTATTGCTACCAATGTGTCTTCGACTGCTAGTGTTCTCGATCGGAAAACAATTTTGTGCTTGGATATATATCATATAGTTTTATTTTACCAGGCTTTTGAAATGTGGGAGATTCCCATGCCCCACTCTGTACAATAATAAGGAAACCATGAGTTTAATGTAGAAGCACATGCTGCATGAGCGTAATCTATAAACGCCTTTACCTCAAGTTGCGAACAAATGTTGACGGTAACGTTAGGAATACTAAATAGTTTCTTATTCACTGAACCAACATGCAAACAAAAGAGAGAATGATAATAAATCTCTTTGAAACTGGGCTTTAGTAAAAATTCTACTATTGATATTGTTAGATAAAATAATAAAAGTTACTGAGACGGAAGAAATTGTTTATTGTTTTGTTTGACCAGTGGATTTGCATCAAGTTGCAAGTTTTATCTTATTATTATAATCCCTACTAATATTATAAATGTGAATTGTTTTCACGCAACAACTACTTAGCCGATCATCATGAAACTTTGTACACATATTTTTGGAGATACTAGAAGTGACATATGATACTTTTTATTCCAACTGACTATAGTTTCAGCTGTTTGGAATTATATTGATTCATTTCTATTGAAATGATTTCTGATACTTATTTAATGACTTAAATGCGAGTGAAGCCGCGGGCAAAAGCTAGTAACAAATAAAACTGACTACTAATTTTTCCTGAATTAATGCGACTACCTTCAAGCGCAACCAATGAAGTAACAAAACGCGTGTTTTAGGATCAACTTTAACAAGGGAACAGGAATCCGACGATTGCCTTCATACAAATTAAATATCATGCAGTCATTTGACAAATCACATTGAAATGGGGTTTCAGGAGCACAAGATTAAGAAATGTCAATATGAAAGCATTTTGTTATAACATAATGATTAATCTAGAACATAATTTCCTTCGTAGACATTTGACAGATGAAGAGTGATGACGGGTACGCGACACTCGGGACTGAACAGTGAGGTTAACCGTCTTCAGAAACTCTGACGCGATGGCCAGTCTTGGTACCAAGATAGTATGACAAAACGAAACTTTATTAGTGCAGTATCAATAATATTTCCTCTTTACTTTGATTTATAATTTACCTTGATTTTATGTGTAGATGCTTCAAGATGGAAATCTTTAGTTACCTGTAACAATAACAACAAATATAAAATTAGTCACTATAAAATAAATATTAGTTTTATATAGTAGACTTGAGTATAGAGCAGTGTTTCCCAACCTTTTTTGTGCCATGTCCCATCATAGCCCCCCCTTTGCAACCAAACACCCAGTCGATATTTTGGCCACGTCAAGAGAAGTTATACCTAATAATTATTTACCGCGATTATTTAAGAATTTATTTCGTTAAATTTGTCACCAAAATCTAGCATTGTATTTAAATGGTCCGGAGCGAAAGGGTTGAATTCATGTCGAGTGTCGAATTGGGCCTCACGTCGGGAAACACTGGTATAGAGCATATATTCATTAAAATGTTTATTCAAAGCAGTAAAATCACAAATGTAAATCCAACGTATATAACTAGACAAGTCTATAGTAAAAGGAGGTGCTTAAAAAGAAATTCTAAGCACTCAAACCCTTACACGTATGCAGCCATTCAGACTCGTAAAGTACTTAGGGTTAAAAAGTACTACCGAAAAGGGGACTTCGTCGGAAGTGGTTTTTTATTTCCAGACGAAAGTTGTAGTCTATCGAAATGCTATATTTTTAATTGAATATAACACAGTTTAAATGGTTCATTAAAAGTAATATGCTGGTTTGTAAAAAAACATTGAGTATATCAATTTGTGAACAAAAAGTCTCATTTACGTTTGGCAGCTCATGCGGGTAGTTTCCGGCCATCTCGTTTCTAGATCTTAACGACATTACAATAATAGTATTCGATTTTCGAAATCGAACTTCAGACATGATCTATCGGTTGTGACTCGCGTAATGGAAGATCTATTTTAAGAACAAAACGTAACATGCTCAATACATACACACACGATTCTAATTCTAATCACGCTTACATAAAGACGAGTTTTGTATACGCAAATTTTTATATAGGCTACTCTGGTTTACTTAACGGGTATGTTAGGATGTTTGTTAGGTATCCTTAAGTAGTATTCGGAGTGGAAGGTGTACTCGATTCTGAGTGGAGAAGGGTCTTATGTCGACAGAGGTAAGTGTTCTCGTTCAGTACAAAGAAATACCGATAACTGTGAACCAAATGATTTTAAAGGCTTTATTTATTATACTAACAGTATTATGATCACCCATTTATACTTGAATATATTTATGTTATAAAATAACAACTATAAATCAGTTGTAAATGTCAATGTCAGTTAACAAGTCAAGCAGTTTCCTATTTTTGGAGTAACAAGTTTCACATATATAAATATTAAAAATAAAATTTTAGGTAGTGATTAAATTAAACGACTTTATGCGGCTTCGTTTGTTTCAAAAGCTCTACGTTTTATGTTTAGTAATTCATTAACACAGCTGTTCTCAAAGTGTGCTCCTAAATCCTTTGTGGGGGCTCCGCTAAAATACTAGAAAAAATACCTACTGAAGAACTATAAGGTTAGATAGGATAGGTAAAGGCTAGGTTATATTATTATTTATTATTATTCCATGGATAATAGGTACATAGTTATATGTAGAAATATTACGTAATATCACTTAGTAATATGATTATTAATAAAGAATAAATAAAAAATAATTTCCAATAAAGTTTGAGAACCGCTGTATTAATATAATGCAGATCCAGTTTGATTTGCAAAATACGACAAATTAATATGAGTTTAGAATTAAATCAAAATTGTTTATAATCATTAAGTACAGTCAGACAATAAAAGTATATTATCCAATAAAAAAAAAACTTTTGAGATTAACAATACGCTTTGCATATTAGGAATAATAATACCCTTGTTAGTCGATTTGAATTAAGAACACATATTGACGTCAACATAGACCTACGTAATGTATCGCTGAACTTCAACCTTAGGGTATATATAGTGCAAGAATTTATTTTTCCTACTTTCTCCATATTGTATTCAAATTCAAAAATTAGGTGTCTCGTTACAAATGAGTCTTGAGCAATCTGAAAACGTATACGACAATATTAATCATATAAAATAGATATGTTCATTTTTAACTATTTAGTTAGGCGTGGGTTTACGAAAATTGTTGTCCCACCATTCATTTAACACTAACCACCTTTCTATCATATGACATCGTATTAATAAAGACTTGTTATAGAATTTATGCCTCGTCCCACTTTAATAGAATTTATTAAATAGAAGATGAGCCAAAGCTTTTTTGAAAGTGAAATGTTTTCTTTGTGAAAGTTTATATTATAAAATTATCAATGTCGAGGGCCCTTCAAAAATGTTACTCCGGCTTGACATTCCTTGCCTTGTAATTAATTATTTGAAAATTACAAATTCGACAGAACAAATATTAAATTTCGTAGTTTTTTTTCAAACACTTTTCATTTGTTTCAAATAAAAATAGTAATGACGTTCCTTTTATGGCAATCGTAATAAGGACATCTATATTTACGTATCTCTATAAAACGTTTTAATATCAAGATCCAAAACATAAATGACTTTTTTAATGCAAAATAATAAAAAAAGACGGGTGGGGATGCATCAAATTCGCGTATTAATGCGGTCTCGTCTGCATACGGCGGGCCGTGAGTCTGGGAAATTGTTTATTATGCACTCATAATGGTCGCATCCGCTGCGTTTAGTGATGCAGAGCATTGCCAACTTATTTGTGTTCCTCTACTTAAATTTATTAAAATTTTCATTCATTTTATGTTGAACACAGATAAATATGGAAATATAAATATTTATACTGCATTTTTTTAATATTTAAAAATTACAAACACACTATCTAAGGTAATTTTTAATTCCTAAATGTATCACAGAAAACCAATACATGTGTAGTTTTTTTAAACAGTTTTTAAAGCATTGATTGGGTATTAGCCAATTAGGCCAGTCCTTCATCTCATGTGTACTCAGTTTTGGACAAAAGTTATCACACATGCTACGTGTTATATGTGGTCTGCTCATAATTGATTTTTTTTTCTATATTGACAAAATGTGTAAGTACCCTAACAAAACTCCGGTACACAATTGAAATAACGTTCCAGAATCAGTGGTAGTCCAAATGAGGTCAAAAGAATATGTCAAAATTCCACGAATTTTTAGCTATTAAAAAAGAAATCTCCGTACATTAAAGTACTTTCCTTATATTTCCGCTAATAAAGGCGTGATTTACTCATCGCGATGCAAGTTTCTTTACAAACATTTACAATGGTGACGTGTTGGATTTATTGGTATTTGTTTAACCTAAAAACCTAACCCATTCACATATTGGCTTTACTCATTGAGAAATCCGAGTTAGCAAATCATAAACCACGTGAATCATTGTTTAAAGGCGTGAACAAGTATGAACATTGGTTGAGAAGCGTCTAATGCAGTTGTTCTCAACCACTGTACCGCTGCACTTTTGTGTGCAACCAAATTTTAGAAATGGATCAACCTTAAATTTCTCATTAAAAATATTCTTATTATTAACTTGTAATTAATTAATAAACATACTTTTGTTTTTATAGTATTTTATATTCAAAATTATTATCATAAACTATCTTACACATTGGTTATTATAAGTAAATAAACAAAACTTATCATTTATGTGCCGTTATATTTTGAAATCGTTAAGTATCCCGCGACAAAAAAAAAATGTTGAGAATCACTGATCTAATGTTAGACATAACAAATCGTGGTTTTAGAATTATCTATGACGTCATAGTATTATAAATATTGGTTACACATTGCTTTGTTTATTTATTTTTATACACATATATAGGTAGAATTTTATACCATATATTAGATATATACTGTTGGGGGGAAGGAGGGGAGGGGATAATTATATAGTATGGTATTAGCGGGAGTCATATACACATAAAAAGGATCTATATAATAAACGAAAGTGTGGAAAGTTCAACATCTATATCAAATATATAAAAATGTTTGACACTATTTACTCATTACGTAACAAACAAACATACAAGGTACAATATAACATAACAAATATGAAATGAAAAGTGAAATACAATAGCCTGTGTTAATTTACATTGAAAAGCGATTCTCTTAAAAGGAAGTGTCGCAAGGGATTTTCACTTCACTATTTACCCCTATAACGTAATACGATCCTGTTGAATACAGTTACTTAATATAGATGCGAAATTACAAGATTTTATCCGATTTATTGCTTTTAATTTTTATCAGAGGTTCTAAAAGTTTTGCAGACATCAGCTTAAAATAATCAAAAATAAACGTAAATATAAGCACGAAATTTAAAATAGTTTAGATCAGTGATTGTCAACCTTTTTTTTTAGTTGTGGCACGATTTTAAAATTTGGCGACACACGAAAGGAAAAGATAAGGTTAAATTTTTTAAAATCATATTATTTAATAATATTGACATTATTATATATCTCAAATTTGGCGGCACACTTTTAGAATTTCGTGGCATACAAAAGTGAGGACTTTGAGAATCACTGGTTTAGATTTATATTTTTAAAACGATTTCTGAGAATCATACACACATGTTGAGTTAAAATATTAACTAATGTAAGCACAATATTACCATTTAATCAATAAACTTTAACGAAAATAAAAAAATCCAAAATAAACCTTATATACCTTACTTGATAAGAACAAATTTACTTATTAGAAACATATATGATTTTGTAGATAACCACAGCGCAGTTAAAGATAACGCCCAATAACCGATAACAAATTGTGTTATGTTAATATTTGAATTTGTTTAGCGAAATGATATTTTTACGATATACCTACACGTGGACTTGGTGATATTTAATTACGTTTAAATATTGTGGGAACGCGGACAAGAATAGGGAAGAAATTACTCATAATAACCCAATTATCACTCTCTACACGTGTATAAAAATTGACTTGAGATATGATTTTACTATAATAGGAATTACGATTCGCGATGTACACGTTTCTTACACTATAACGCAGAATTTCAGATACGATAGTAAGTTACATGTCTTTTAAATTGGTTAATTCTTGTTCGTGAACACGTGGAACAAATTAAATTATAGACATTGACTCATATGTTCTATATAAACATTCAAATCCTGGTTTGTATCATTTATAACCCCTTTGGTCACTGCCCATGAATACAGTAATACCCCGCTTTACGCGACCCCGTTATGCGCGGTTTCACTATAACGCGAAATTCAAATTTATTATTAAATTACGCAAAAGAGTGCGTATAAACATAATGTAGTCATCAACTTCTCTATGGTCGCGGGAATTTCAGTTAACGCGATTTTTTCCGGAACGTATCCCTCGCGTAAAACGGGGCATTACTGTACAATGTTAAACAATCAACACAAAAACGTTAAACTAATACAAACTTCAACGATAAAGAAACAAATATTCGCTTTATTTTGCACGGTAATAAGCTTAAGTAAACGTGTAAGTCACTATTGTATTTATATCCGTTACTTTACTGCATTTAACTGCGTTTTGGTATTTTAAATAAGTTTATTAACTAATACGAAATTTAATATTAAATACGTAACTATTTTTTGTATAGGGCTTCCTTAGTTCTGCTTCTCACCGGTAGGTTCGCATTGATTTGCTTCAACGTTAAAATCATGTTCTCAATATAATATATTCCTCACTGAAAACTAATAGACATAAATAGTTTTCATTTTTCAGTCTTTCATTATTTACAAAACAATAAAGTAGCAATAGTATAAAAAATTGAGACTTAGTATTGTGATAAAATCTATATATATAAAAACCAATGGCACTTTTCGTTGTAATTTTATACCTCAAGAACGGGCTCACCTATCCAAACCAAATGTTTAGGCTTTGTTCGGACTATTTAGTAGATGGTTTATGTGAAGTTTGCACAAAATCGGTAAAGCGGTTCTTCATTTATCACATTTTTTGTAACAATTAATTCAATAAATGGCGGATTGTGCTGTCAAATTGAAACTTTATGTCATTCATGCTGTTTGATGCATGAATTTGATGTTCCAATTATTTTTTTTTAATATTTCACTTTATACGTAGCGAAGCACGTACCGGACCGCTAGTATTATATATGTGAAGAGATAACGGCTTATATTTATTTTAAATTTTATTTCAGTTTGTGTTTTGTTTTATTATATCAGTTGAAAGATTTTAATTAATGTGATATTACAAAGAAATTATCTAAATTCCAATAAAATCTTAAAAGAATCATGTCATTGCGCACAGAATTTCTAGTTTATCACTAAATTAATTAACACACTGACCTAATGCACGTTCAATAAATATATGTACGTACTTTGTCACAGTATGCGCGACGATAAACTCTTTTTGTCTTTCTAAAGTGACGTAATAATAATATAAATGTATCGTCAAATTAAATATAATCAAAATAAACGCTATAGTAAGCCGTATTATAAAAAAAATTGATTATGAAAATTAACCGTAAATAAATAATTAATTTTAGTAAAATTCGAGATTCTTCTCTAAAAAGGGTACAAGTAAAACCAGCTCCTAAACGACGGTGAAATACTCAAATTTAGAAATAGGTGTTAGACCTAAACAAAAGCGCCATTCAAGTTTTCCTACAACGTAACACCCAAGTTTCTATTCCTGTTTAAAATCGACAGTAGTTAAAATCTACCGCGACTGTTTACTTCAGCGCTTTACACACATATTATAGGGCACCCATTCATTAGATTTTAATTCTAGAAAACAAAATCTATACTAATATTATAAAGAGGAAAGATTTGTATTTTTGTATGTTTGTAAGGAAATGGCTCAAAAACTATTAGACCGATTTCAAAAATTCTTTCACCATTTGATTGCTACATTATCACTGATCAATATAGGCTATGTAAGTTACAGGAAAAAAATAAGGCTCCTTACTAAAATTACAATAATGTAACCCAAGGTTGCCAAAAATTGCCGTAAAAGGCAGGCGTCGTTGAAATATGAAACATATTAAACTTCATAGTACTTTATACCTTCATTACTACGCGAACGAAGTCGGGGGCAACAGCTAGTATAAGATAAAGACTTTTAACATGTGTATGTAATTTTGTATTCTTAAGATTTTTTCATTATTATTGCTAACATAACTTTTGATTTGAATTTAGTGATTGACATCACAAGGTCAGTGAATGCTAGCCCTTTATTTTTTATTCTTAATTTGAATAAATAAAAAAGAATGCTTTTGACTTTGTTTTTAATTAAACTTAGTGATATATTTACATATATTAAAAAATATAATATCACACAGGTAACTGTAAAGTATAGCAGCTCTTCTTAGCTGAACAATAAGCCCTTGTTCGACGTATCCCGTTTTACGTCTGAGCCGTGTGTAGATAAATATTTTTATCTTGTATAAAAGTCAACATTGTATGTATTTTATAGAACGCTTTCAGTATAAAAGGATCTTAGCAAAGTTCCTGTTCGCAATATTATTCTTTATTTTGAATTTTGTTCTATTTCTTATATGTACGTTTATATACATACCTACATTCTATTTAGGTGCGTAATGTATTTTGTAGTGGTATAGAAAATTTATATAGTACAGTTTAGTATAGAAAATCATTCTCTTCCCATCGAAGCTGTTAACTGGAGTTTTAACTGAGAATTTCTCTAAATACAAATGTAAATTTGTTGTTTGTTTTTGTAAATACTTATTATATCGCTACCAGGGCCGAAATGAAGCTGTTAAAAAAACAAATGTCAAAAAGGCGACAATAAGTTAAAAACTGTATGTGCGTCCTTTCCTTTTGGAGCAACAATTTAGTTTTATTTTAATCTTATAAATGAGAAAAACATTATAAAATAGAAACAGATTATACAAATTATTCAATTAATTAAATATCTATATTATTATATTTACCATCCCCTCACCCTTTTTTCCAACCACCTTTCAATATGAACAATATATTCTGACGTGGTTCATTGTAACCCGGCCTAGTGTGGGATTCACCAGTAAATCATATTTGTTGGTCTCTAGCTCGATTCCCGGAATTATTTGAAACAAATATTGTACTATTTATTAATATTATATATGTATATGTGCACTTAGATATAATATATTTTACAAGAATACAATATATCTATGTATTTTGCTATCCAAGTGGATACGTATCTATTAATCTTTCTATATCAAATCCGATGATAGAGTAATCTCTACAGCAAACTCTCAAAAACTTCCATTCAACACATTTTTCATGGAAGCATAAATCTTTAAAAAAAACTTTTAGCAGTTTATTTTCCTGTTTTAGAACCGCTCCTGATTTTATTTTACATTTTAAGTTTTCTCAACGGTCGCCGTCCCGATAAAAGCTCAGCAGATGTTCAAGCTTGAATCGGAAAACGGTTTATTCGAAAACCTTATTTCTATGTTTAGAATATTTAGTTATTTCCAGTAAATACTATTTTATACGAAACATATATCGTATCTTTTAGTTTATACTCATATATACATATACATATAACTAGAAGTACATTTTTTATGTATTTTTATACTAAATCAACATAACCAAGCATGAATAAAAACAAAAATGTTTACTAATAAAAAAAAGCGGTTTATTACCACGTTTTATTTTTGATTATTATAATCCCGTCACAAGACTCGCCACGACTTGTGGCTGTAAAAACTCGAAATATACAATTAAATTAATTAACGACAAACGCGATGGTAAGTCGCGAAAAATATTTTAAATTAGATGAATCATGTAGACTAATAAAGTAGGTCACAATAAAATAGACCTATGCTATGTTCGAATTTCTAAAAACGTAACTTCAGTGTTAAAAAATCCAACATATAAAATAGTCAAAAATAGAAATCCAAAACCCAGTTAAATGTTGCAAACAAGTTTCCAAAATTCACTGAATAACGGTTATGAAATGACAAATTCAGCCAACCACAATGATTATTTCACATATTTTGCGGTTAGCCATTCGTTTTATTTCACAAAACCACATTATTCTGTGAGTCTGTTTATAGCTTTTTGTCAATTGTTATTTAAAACCGCTCTTTAAATGACGTCACCCAAAATTACAAATAACACATACGTAAGAAAGGAATTGTTATGAAAACAGAGGCGTACTAAATACGTCAATTTTGCGTACACGTATCTACCGTAAACTAGCGTCACTTGGCGGCTTCAAGGGAAATTAAACCTTAACATCTTCGCTTTAAAGACGAAAAAAAGCGATCGCATATTTAAGTGGGTAGTTATAAAAGCACGTGGTAACGTAAGGCCTGGAAAGTTCTTTGTTTACGTGAGGCGGGCAAATTGGCGACACTACGTGCTGTCATTGACTAGTTTCTCAGCACGATTTTTAATGGCGGAATTTAAAAAAAAACAAGATGAACTTTAAAATGTAACATAAGTAACAAATACAATATACTATTAACAATTAATTGGTTAATGTAGTAGATTACATATTTGTAAATTTCTGTTGGGTCTATAAATTAAAATTGACAAACAAATTTGATTGCATGATTTTGTTTTGTTGTCTTATCTACAAGAAACCGTACTCTTTTAATCTTTGACAAAAGAATGACATAAGATCTTAACGTTCGCGTCGCGTCTCTAACATTTAGATGGTTACAATACTTACAATGTTGTTATTGTGTTTTGTACTTTATGTAATAACAGATTTTTAATAAAGCATCCTTCAAATATTTATATTTACACAAATCACGACTAATTTTATTCTTTAATTTTTACAATATATAAATACACACATAAACCCGAAACAGATATTGACCGCTTTCTATATTTATGTTAGCTTTTACCCGCGGCTTCGCTCGCATTTAAGTCATTAAATAAGTATCAGTAAGATCTAAAATAATAAAGTGGCATCTAACCACAAAAATGGCACCTAACTAACTGCATGTATCTAAATGACAGACGGAAATAAAAATAAATATAGAAAAAATCCAAACAGTTGAAACTATAGTAAAAAATAATATTGTTTTGATAAAAAGTATCCTATGTTACTTCTAGTACCTCCAAAAATATATGTACAATGTTTCATGATGATCGGTTAAGTAGTTGTTGCGTGAAAACGTAACAAACAAACTCACATTCATATTTATAATATTAGTAGGGATTCTGATCCGGAACTAAACTTGGGATGTATTTAGTAACCACTCCACCACTAAGGCCTCACGTATCGCGGTTATTAGATAGCCTAACATGAAGATTCGCTCCATGTCAATATAAAAAGTTAGTATTTATTACGGGTCTAGCTTTAATAAAATATCTCTATTTAATTAAATTTAACCCATAAAGGTCCGAAGTACAAGTCTATTTGAAAAGGAAAATAATAAAATCCTGATGACTTCAGTTTTGTAAATAGTCGGTACTATGGGTTTACCAGCAGGGGTGCCGACATCTGTCGAAGTTATGACCAGCGGCTTTTGGTCACCAGTCGTAAATTTCACACGACACCTAATATTAAGACTAACCTGGCTTACCCTTTAGAAACGACAACTAAAATATTTCCATCCTTTTCTAACAAGTTACTTATGAGAGAGATGTCAGAACATCATAAACATTTCAGATTTTCCAAGTGTTGAGTCTTTTTTTTTTTCAATCAGTATTAACGTTACGAAGGAATTTAACTTATAGTAACAGATATTATATAATATTAAAAAACAGTTGAAATAATTTAAGTGTGAATGAAATATCTAAATCATTATTTAAAATAAAACCTAAATAAAGTTAACAAGAGAGAGCAGAGGTGGCTCGTCCTAAAGAGCGCTGAACTCCCATTACAGAAGTCTATATTTCTTCATAATACATACTATCCTTACATTACATTCATCCTATTCTACTATGCCTATACAATAGTATATTATATTACCTATATCTACGCCGCTGTAATATAACTTCTGTAAGAGAGAGACGAGCCGCCTCTGAGAGAGAGACTACTACTAACCAGAACTAAACTGTACGAAACTACGCTTCACTTTCATTACCCAATTGTAAATATTATACCAAAAATTCAGAAAAAAGATAAACTAAAACATAGATATATAAATGAAGGAAATTTTAAATAATATACACAGCTTAAACACTATAGTTCTTATTTTTATTATTAAAATCCAAATTTGAAACTAACAATATTATTGTAAAAAAAATTGAAATAAATAATTCTGAATATATATGATTTTAAATCGTACAAGTCATCGTATTAGAGTATTCCAATAAGATTATGTACAAAACTATTCGTGGCTAAACAATTATCGAAATGAATGAGCGACTCGTTCGAAAATCGATCAGCTAGTTATTCACATCGACAGATGGTGCTCTAATCAGGACATGTGAGATTAGAGTTGTCAACTGCCGATCCAATTAGGTTAAGGTTTACGAATCGATAATAGTGATTTTTTGGTTTTAATATCGCGAGGTAATCATTAAATCCTTTCGTTATTTTTACTTTAATTAAAGTAGATAAATGTTTAAAAAGAACGCTTAAATATTAGACAAAATATTTCATTGCACCAGATGTTCATTCGCTGACAAAATGTGCATCGGAGCATGCACTCGCGATGCAACCCCACCGGCTAGGCGGCTCTTGTTCAAAATAATTAAGAATCGGGACGCATGCAAATTGTAAATATTAAATATAAGATAGGCAATGCGTCCCGCTTCTCCCCCACGGCCAGCTCGGTACACCCGCGAGCCTCTATCCCCACCACGCACCGAGACAGAGCGCGCTACTCCCGCACGCCGAACAAAGGAATTGGCCACGCCCACCAGAGAGAACGGGCTACGACCGCGTGGTCCTACGCCGCCAGCGGGCGTATAAAAGCGCGCCGCTGGCCCAGAGAAAGGCAGTATCGATCGGAAGCTTAACACGAGAAGACATACGAACTGAAGACTGAAAAATACCATCGATTGCTGAAGATTATCGCCGTTTATGAAGATCGTCGTTTACAAAGAAAATCGCCGTTAGTGAAGATTATCAACGTTGCGAGAAATTCTTTGTGAATAAACCTCAAGAAGAAACTACGTCTATCATTATTACAAGGAGACCATACAGTCCACTGTCCCGATTCCCTACATTGGAATCGATCTGGTCCTTCGAGCTGGGATCTGTGAGGCAGTACTTGTAATAATGAAGACAAGAAGCGAAAGTGCCAGGGAAGCTAGAGCCATGGAAGAGGCTCAGCGGACTCACCACGTATTTGAAGAGGCGCCGGAATCACCCGGTACGTCGGGGGTGGTGACCGCGTCGGGGCCTACGGTCTCATTGGTCCGTAGAATAGAACGAGATGGAAGCGTTCGCTCGGCTCGTTCGGGGTCCAGCTTGCGAGCTCGCTTGCTGGCGACGGAAATTGAGGCAAAGAAGAAACTCATGGCCGTCGAGGACCAAGAGAGAAGGCGCGCAGCTCAAATAAGGGCACAGGAGTACGAACAAGAGGAAAAGATGATCGCAATCAAACTGCGTCGACTTCGTGAAGAGAAGGAGGCTGCAGCCAGAAAAATGGAACTCGAACGCGAACTACATGAAAAAGAACTGGAGTTGAAACGCGTCGAGATAGAATCTCAGCGTGGCGATGGACAGAGTCCGTGATTGGCTCGGGTCGCAACCAGGACCAGACGAAGCTCCGAAAGAAGACGATACTCACCAGGAAACAGTGAAACCACAAGAAATGGCGGATGTGATGGAACCGATGGCAGCAGCGATGGAAAAGCTGCTAGGAAGAGCCGTCCGAGAAAACATCCCGCCAGGAAGAGCGCCAGAACTGCCGCGCTTCGACGGCGCCACCGAGGATTGGTTGCCGTTCAAGGCGGCGTACCACCGATCTACAGAGCTGTATCGTCTGAAGCCCGTAGATAACTTCCTACGACTACAGAGGTGTCTCGGTGGTGAAGCGCGAAGAACAGTGGTATCACTACTGCACTCAGCTGAAGACCCGTCAATAATTATGAAGGCATTGGAACGGCATTTTGGGAACCCGGAAGTGCTCGTCGAACAAATGCTAAAAGACGCGCGCGAGCTTCAAAGTGTCGACCATACCAACGCCAAAAGATTGAACAAGTTCGCGAGTGCAGTGCTGAATATAACATGTGTGGCGAGAAAACTTGGCGCGAGAATAAACAAGCGCGAGTTAGTATCAGCCATAACAGGAAAGCTCAGTCCGACGTTATTTGGTCAGTGGGTGAACTACACAGGCCTTAGTCGTAGAGACAAGCTTGAAACACTGTCAGAATTCCTGCTGGAACAAGCGGAGTTAGTGATGGCGAACCCTCAGCCAGAGCCAGAAGTCGTGCCAAGAGCGAGAGGCGCGACCCAGCGGAAACCAGTAGCGAAGAAGGTGTTCGCGACAGTGGAGGCCGAAGCCTCAAAAGAACGGGAAGAAACGCGGTGCTTGTGTTGCGGAGGAAGTCACACAACGCCCAAGTGTCGCAAAATCGAACAAATGAGTGTGAACGAGCGATGGAACTTCGTGAAAGATAAGGGCATATGCTTCAAATGCTTAGACGCAAAGCATAGGAAGCAAGGGTGTCGTGCAGCAAGATGCGCAGAGTGCAAACAGAATCATCACGTGCTGCTACACTCGGGAAAAAAGCCAGAAGAATTAAAAAAAGAAGAACCATCGACTGAAGAATCAGTACTCACCCTCAGGACGAGAAAGGACAAAGTGTTGATGCGTGTATGCAAAATCAAAGTGAAGGGACCAAGAGGCGAGGAGAACACCTACGCTCTCTGTGACGAGGCCGCGTCAGTGTCGTTAATAGATGATGCGCTCGCTCAACAGATCGGAGCGTCAGGGCCGAAGTCATCACTGAAAATACACGGAGTGAACATGGAGAACACAGTGGCAACGCGTAGCATAACAATTCAAGTGTGCGGAACAAGCGGTGACTATCACACGGTGGCACTGCGGACAGTGCCGAAGTTGCAGCTGAGCGCGCAGAGTCTCAGCGAGGACGCAATGAGGGCCAAGCACCTAAAGGGATTCAAGAACCTGTGTTACGCAAATGTTACGCCGCGAGTGTTGATAGGCGCCGACCACTGGCACCTTATCGTTACACGGGAACTTCGCGCCGGTCGACCAACAGAACCTGCGGTATCGCGCACGCTACTCGGATGGGTGGCGCATGGGATCGCGGCGAGAATAGCGGAACCCAACGCAGCGCGTGTCTATCACACCAGCCTAGAAGAGTTGGTGGAAAGACACTACAGGCTGGAGGAAGTCGGCACGGTGAGAAGAACGAATAGCGCCGATAAGCGCGCTATGGACATATTTGTAAAAACGGTAAAAGTGGAACAGAACCGATACACTGTGGGTTTACCGTGGCGGCATGACGAGGATAGCATGCCGCCGAACTACGAGAACGCCGTGAGAAGATTGAGGTCAATAGAAAAAAAGATGGACCGCGACGAAATCTTTGCGAAGGAATACACGGCCCAGATTGAGAATTTGCTTCGGAAGGGGTATGCGACGAAGAGCAGCGGGGACGAAGACCACAGCCGAGTAGCATGGTACCTTCCGCACTTCGCAGTAAGGAACCCCAACAAACCAGGAGGTACGACTCGTCTTCGACGCAGCGGCTGTCGCTGCAGGGACATCGTTGAACGAGCACCTACTGGAAGGCCCGGACATGCTCCTGTCATTACCAGGAGTCGTCAGTCGCTTTCGAGAGAGCAGAGTGGCGATGTCGGCAGACATCACGGAGATGTTTCTTCAAATAAAAATAAGAGAAGAGGATCAACCAGCGCAGATGTTTCTATGGCGCGGGGAAGACCGACATCACCCACCTACGAAGTACAAAATGACCTCGATGATATTTGGTGCGAAGAGTTCGCCATTTCTTGCGCACAGCGTGAGAAATCACAACGCAAGAAGACACGAAGAGGCGTACCCAGAAGCGGCGAGGGCTATAATCAACGCCCATTACATGGACGACTACCTCGACAGTGTGGACACTGAAGAGGAGGCAGTGAGGCTAGCAGAGGCTCTAGTGGAAGTACACTCACACGCGTCCTTCAAGCTTCATGGCTGGCGAAGCAACAGCCAGACCGTGATGCAGGCTCTCGGGGTAGAACGAGAGTTCTTGGAGGATCTGGTGGTGATCGGTGGAAGCAGTGATGACGCAGCAAATACCTTGGGCTTGCGATGGGACCCGAGGAGTGACAAGCTCGGATTCAACACGGCGATGCCACGCGTGGCCAAGGATGTGCTGGAGGGCTGCAGAGCCAGCACGAAGAGAGAAATGCTGAGTGCGGTCATGTCCTTGTACGACCCACTGGGATTACTCAGCCATTTTTCAATCACGGCAAAGATCATTCTACAAAACTTATGGCGAGGAAAATCGGGATGGGACGAAGAGGTGCCGGAGCCTGAAGCGGCCGAGTTCCTGAAATGGTGTAAGGGCCTGAAAGCAGTGGCGAAACTCCGGATCCCTAGATGTCATAACCCAGAATGGCGCCGTGCAAGAATCAACATGCACGTATTCTGCGACGCGAGTTCTCAAGCGTACGCAGCAGCCGTCTACTGGCGAATGGAAGAGCCAGACGGGTATCGTTAGCGGCAGCCAAAGCAAAAGTGGCACCGCTACGACCAATGAGCATACCACGACTGGAACTACAGGCAGCAGTACTAGGAACACAGCTAGCAAGAACTGTGCAAAAAGAGTACCGCATGCGAGCTGAAGAGACAATCTACTGGACGGATTCCAAGACAGTAATACAGTGGATAAGAGGCGACGCGCGGAAGTACAACCCGTTCGTCGCGCACAGACTGGGCCAAATTGACGAGATGTCAACGAAGCAGCAATGGCGTTGGGTACCTACATCGGACAACGTGGCGGATGATGCCACACGGGCAAACTACGAAGAAGTAGGCAGCGAGACACGATGGTTCCAAGGACCGACTTTCCTGTACGAACCAGAAGACAAATGGCCAGAAGAAGAAGACTCGAGCGTCAGCGAGGAAGCGGAGCTGATGCACGTGCTGGCCATCGAAGACGCTCGCGCAGGATGGCTGCCAGATGTCAAGCGCTTCTCGTCATATCAGCGCCTCATTTACGCGACCGCGTACGTCTTGATGGCAGTAGAAAGACTCAAAGGAAGGAAAACTCCACTACTGTTGGATCACATAAAGGCAGCGACAACAGCATGGATCCGACAGTCGCAGAGGGACGCCTTTAGCGCAGAAATTAAGGCGCTAAAGCGGGGGAGAAGTTACCCAAGGACAGCAGGCTGACGAATTTGGCGGCAACAATTGATGAAGAGGAAGTGCTACGGGTTGACAGCCGGCTACAGTCGTCCACATTAACGGAGGGAATCAAGCGACCTCCAATCTTGGATGGGCGGCACCCCTTCACGCGGCTGCTCATCCTGCAGCAACATCAGAAAGCGAATCACGCCAATAATGAACGAGTCGTCAATGACCTGCGACAAGAGCAGTGGATCATCCATCTACGATCGGCAGTGCGAGCAGTGGCGCGCGGTTGTCAATATTGCCGCTTGCGCAAAGCCAAGTCCGACGTGCCAGCGTCTGGAGATCTACCTAGTCCGGTGGGAAAAACCGGCGAGGCCGTTCACCTTCAGCGGCGTGGACTACTTTGGACCGCTGACAGTGACAATTGGACGACGACACGAGAAAAGATGGGTGGCGCTATTCACCTGTCTGAGCACAAGAGCCGTTCACTTAGAGTTGGTGCACTCCTTAAGTACCGACTCTGCCATCATGGCTTTACGGCGCATGGCAGCCAGGAGAGGATGGCCACAACAAATTTGGAGCGACAACGCCACATGCTTCCGAGGAGCGGACGCCGAGCTACGGGCAGCATATAAAGAGTGGGCACCAGAGCTGCGAGAACACGGGATGCTAAACGGGATGGAATGGCACTTCATCCCGCCGGGAGCACAAATATTAATTTATTCTTGTAAGCATATTTGTCTGATGTATAAAAAACCTGGAGCGTACTATCTCGTTACTGCATCATGTTGGCTGCAAAGCTATCGAAACGCTAGAACTAATTATTTAAAATAATGTTGTTATAAACCTTTTGAATTAATTACATAAAATTGTAGTTATGCAAGGCTTTCAAAGCATATTGCATGTAATTGACCAGACTTTTTGGCATATTTACATTGCTAGACAGCTACCGCATGCGGGATGCGGGAGATATGTTGGAAGACAGGTAACGTGGTACTGAACTGATGTACTTTATATGATGGTTCTCTCATGTATTGATCCACAGGTGCTCAAAAGTATCCTAAAATCGAGTGAGGATGTAAAATATAAGCACATCCACTCGTAATATAATCTGTTCAAGTCCAATTTATTTTCATCAAAGCTTGTAATATGATCAAAAAGTTTGCGGTACACTTTGTTTTACAAATAAAAGCATTAATAAGGTTTCTTAAGTTCTACACAATTAATCCACGTCGGGCTTTCACTGAAACAATAATTAGTCTTTTGTTTTTCAATTTACAACCTACGCTTTTTTAGGGAATTCTAGGTTTCAATTACATTCCAGATCAGAGATGAGCATCCCACACTTTTCAGTGTATAATATATTCTTTTTTTATACATATACATTATACATGCTCAATAAGTACTGGGATGGTCTATTTTCTCAGAACAGAAGCCAGAAATTTAAAAAAACCGCCATTAAGCTGTTGAATTTTAACAGACAATCTTGCTTATGGTATTGACTATGACATTTTTAAATAGGAACACCTTTTAGGCTCAAAAATAACCGACACTTTACCATATCACTTTAATAGATATAAAACAATTGAAAGGTTAATAATATTCCCATACTAATATATTCTATCATGTTCTCCTGGTACCATTTGACTTTTCTAGTGCTGTCCATGGTGCGTAGTGCGGTGATTAATTTTAATTGAATTACATATTAATTGAATGTAACACTTAAAAAGATTAGGAAAATTTAAAGTTTACTAAATATAGAATTCGTGTTTTTAGCTGGAAAATTCCTAATTTTTTTGTCGTTTCAATGAGTAATATCTTTAAGTATGCTGACTTTTTATTGTTATTAAACAGTTTGTTTTCAATTCAATATGATAATAAACGTTATATTTATAGGTACAGGGGCCTCAAATGAAAACCTTTATGAATTTCATCATTAAGTTACGTATACAAAGGCTTCTTTTAATATTAAACTGAAAAAAGCATTTTGAAAGGAATGTTTCAATTTCTTAACAATATAGGTAGGTTGTAGTGAAGGAGATATTTCTACTTATTTATTACCTGAAACGTTTCGTTGGAAGGCTTTCAATGCCTTTTGTTTATTTTAGTGATGTTTATGGGAGATTTTCTGTCGTGACTCGAGTCAATTTCATAACTTATAATAAGTCAATTTATTTCAAATATGTCTCTTCTACTATATATTGTTTTGCAAGTTTTAACAAATTACAAATATTTATATGGACAGCGCATACGATGGCTGCAAAACCTTCGAAACGTCAGATCAAATAAAACTAAAACTTTTAAAATAGTTGAATTATGTTTATGAAAAACCCTGAGACAACATTAAATATTAAAATAAAGTTAGTTGCTAAGAAAGTTTTTTATCCTTGACTCAAGTAATTTTTACTCGAGTCATCGCACTCGCATCACTAGTTTGTTTATTTTCTTATTTTCTACGTTTCTTTTTTCGAATAAGAATAAGAACAGCAATTTATTTTCAACCTCTGATATACAATAAGGAAAACTAACAATCGTCGGCTTTGTCAAAACATATAGCTATTCGACGCGTTCATTCGTTCATCTGTTCGTTTACCATCAATCATACAATCAGCGTGCTATGATGACAGTTTTGTGTGCTCATTAAGTTTTGTAATAATTAACAACTACAATTGAAGTAATAATTGTTGTACTTTATTCTCAAAATCAAAATATCTAAATATATGTGGTAGTAGATTCTACAGACCGAAAATACTTATTTAAGAAGATTTGGGGTTTTGACGTTTATTCTGTCAGTGTTATCTTTCTTGTTTTTTTCTGTTCTTTTTATTGCCACATTGCCATTTTCTCTAAATATATGTATATAGAGTCATAAAGACATTTATTTTTAAATTAAACTATTATTATCGACGGCAGATGTCAGGAATCAGAATGATATAGCGATAATAAATTAAGAGAGGTACTAAAATTATTATGTGATCTAAAGGCATGTAGTTACGTAGATGGATGCAATGCCAATATCCAGGATTCCCGAACAAAACGTATTTAGTGTTGTACGTAGTAAAATCGTATAAATAAACTTTGTATTAAATTTTATAATTTAGAAATAAATATATTAATTAATTTAAAGGTGTTTTTCTTTTTATATTGATTTGCAATTATGACGACTGTACATATATAAGTATTATCGATATGAACGCGTTAGTGAGTCGCATGTGGTTTTTTCGAATTGCTTGAAATATGTTTACGTAAATCGTATACATTTATATACATTTATTATTTTATACAGCGAAAGTAAAATAATTTAAAAAGACATCACTACAAATAACTGTAAAAAATTATATCGATATATAAGATATATCGATAAAGATACTGCACTATACAAAACATATTCCACTCAACGGAAATTTTCACCGACTCTTCTTTTCTGTTTTTTTTTTCTCTTTCAAGCATCCGCTCATTTCCTGCCAGCAATTGTCTCTTTTCAATTGCCGTAGTAGGCTTTAACGTTTACTGCCTACTACTGATTTTTTAAAAATACAATCGTGTTCTATTTTTGAATCTTTTTTTCTTTAAAACACGGTTACAAGTCCAGTTGTCTATGGAGGTGAGATGTAATTAAAAACGTTCTTAATTCGAAATTTCCTTAATTATATCAACATTTAGTTATAAAATAAGTTATTCTAAAAATAGTTCGATACTCATAATTGTTTTACATAAAAATAAAACCACAGTAGAGTCAAGAAAAGCTTAATAAATTTTTAATAAATAAATTTAAAGAGTGGTAGGGAGACTGATGATGGCATTAGCCCAGTATGGAAGTACCACCACTTTCAGGCGGAACACCCGTGAAGTGACGTAGTCGCGTTTCGGGATCAGCTTGGAAGTAGCTGGGATAACGAGAGGAGTGTGCCCTGTCATTTTGGACAGAGCACATTCGTCTCCGCCGGCATAGTGGAGTCGACTGTTGCACGCGGACATCTGTCCGTAGTTAACAGTTGACTCCACTCATGGACCGGCACTCTAGCTTAACATCAGGCGGAGTGTGGTCATATGCTGGGCTATCAATAAAAAAATAATAATAATATAGTTTGTATATGTGAAAGCAATATTGTTCAACAATACATTGATAAAAGAACAACATTGATGATGAAGTCGTAAGTCCAATTTCTTTCTCGTATTTCCCGGCAATTTGTCGAAGGCATCAAATTCGCGCTTCTTGATATCTTAATAGAGATCGTGTGAATTGCTGACCTAGTTTCAGGCTTAGTTTTATTTTACTATTATTAGTATTGAACTTAAAGATAATACCGTAATTTGATATAACACTTAAATAAAGTCCAGATTTCTGCATTCTAAGCATAGAGTTAATAATAATAATACTTTATTGCACAAAATAATACATATAAAGAAGAATAAAAGAAAAGAAAGAACAAAAGTCTAAGTTAGCCATTCTCAAAGTGTGTTCCGCGGAACCCTAGGGCTAAAACCCTAGGGTTACATCTAAATATTCCAACTAAATATTACGTAATGTTACATTGCAATATGATTATTCATAAATACATATCAATCAGTTATCGTATAATTATATTAAGGCTTTTTCCTTCGCCAAAAAAGTTTGAGAACCGCTACCAGGCAACCAACCTTAGGGTAGTAGATCAGAAAGTAAATAATAGAGTACAAAAAAACAAATAAAATTAAATTACAATCAATAGATGGATGTTAATTATGCTGTAAAATTTTTAAAAAATATAAGGACCTAGTGGGCGGGCGTGATCCATAAGAACGCACGCTCTCTGTGATAGGATTTGTGACGTGTGGGCTTAATTGTCAGAGTTTAATAGCAATTAAAAAGTGACTTAGTATATTTAGTAGCACTTATAGTAGTTTTCTGTTATGATTATAAGATGCAATCTTTTGTTTTATTTTAAATGATGATCTTTGTGCCTTCAAAATTAGTTATATGTAATTTAATGTCAATAGCCTTTAAGAGGCCAAATTCATAAGAAACGTAACGATCGTTGTTATTTTTTTTTAAACAAATTAAAAATAAATCTTGTTCTAGCATTCTCTGACCTCACGATTTGGACCTGTATTCATAAAGAGATTACTTCTAACTTATGTAAGCAATTTTAATTGGTTTCTTCAACTTTAATTTGTGTATGTTTTATGAGTCATTAGGTTATAATTGAGTTTCTTGTGGTCTTCTCGTCATACGCCTTTCCGAAGCCATTGTAGAGTAACGATGAGCAAGCGCATGCCTTTAGTGCATATGCTAATAAATTACTTTAATTTCATTTCATCATCATGAGATAGTGTGCCTAGTACTGTAATGGGACAGCAGTCTAAAACAGCTGTTATACAACGGAGAGGTAGTTAGGTCTACGAATAGCATCTCTCATATATATGCTGGATTTATGCCTTCTTACTCTATTTTAGAAATATTAAATACATCAATATTTTAATTCAGTTATTGAAACTATATTAAAATAGCTCCAACTTAAGATTAAGTACAGTCACCATAAATAATATTTAACAAGGTGAGAATAATTTTATCCCAATGAAAGGTTGAGATGATTTTCTTAGTTAATCAAATCGTTAGATTCCTTCTGTGTTGTATCGGGTGTGTTTTGTTAATATTTATTACTGTTCACGACGAACGATCCGTCCCCGTGGATCCTTGTGCCTGACCTGTGCCTGCTTCGCCTACAGCGAGTTCATACAGATCTGATTAATCACCTGGGCTTCTCGCCTGTCGAGGAACCACTACCTCAATTCAGCAACAACTGCCCTCATCAGCCCTCTGACAAGCCTTTTATTACTTTTATTTCAAACAAAATCAATCAAACTCCTTATTTCAAATATCTTAAATTATAATTGACAATTATCTTCTAAAACTCAATAGTACAAAACCTAACCTACGTCGTCAATGTTTCCTGTCATTGACAATTTCTATAATGCGATTGACATTATATGATACTCATAACAGAGGGTATGATATAATCATAGTTTAGAGTCATGTTGCCTGTCAACCTTGATTGGTAGCATTATAGTCGTGTATAACAAAAATATTGTAGTTTGAGATCATTGTATAAATACGGCTCATAGATGTTTAGTTTCTTTATTAAATAATTTTATGTATAACACAAAGTTCGTAACCTCACCAAGGTTAGATATGATCATTTTAACACTAGGTTTACGGGACGCGTCAATTTGACGCATTTTGACTTTTATCAGAGAATTACCAAAAACTGTTTAAATTTTTATTTTATCTCTTTGTATGACTTTTATTCATTGATCGAGGGACATATATATTGAAGTCTATTTTCTTTAAAAGTGTTGAATTACTGAACTTGTCTATGTGGTATACCTATCTCTACGATATGCGTCAAATTGACGCGTTTTAGTAGAAGTTGGTATATAGAAAACGTCCGTAAACCTAGTGTTAATAACGTTACTCTGTTGTATATTTTTTATTTATATATTAAAATTATCATAATTTGGTTATTTAGGTCTATCAATAGTTTGTTGTTAATTATGTAAACGTGGGTTAGCAAAGAAAATTTATGTATTTTTTATAAAGAACACTTTGGGATTTTATATAATGTTTCGAAAGCTTTGCAGCTCCGAAAGTTTGCAGAAAATAATAAAAATAAAAATGATAGTAAGCCATGAGTCTTTTAAATTATTTCCAATTAGTTTTTTAAAATGCAATTTAAAAATCAATTTTATCTTAAAAATGACTGAACGTATTATAATTATGTAATAAATTTATTATATTTTCGTCAATAGTTTTATATAGTAGGTAATAGTTTGTTGTGCCATAACGGGGTGTCGATATCGATAAATAATTAATTGTTTTGACATCCTTATTTTTACAATGTGACGTCCAATACAGACTTTGAATTTGAATTAGTAAATTCAAAAGTTATATTATTGTGAAGATGTGTGAATGCTAAATTAATATTTATTCATCACATAGAATAGCCAAGTCAATATACTTTTATAAAACTGGTCAACTAAAAGCTTCCAATATAATTTTCGAAGGAAAATTAACACACGCTTACTCATTTTAAATAATGTATAACCCTGCCTTTTAAATTGTGATTTAATCCCGCGAAAATTATTATGTGTACTTATTTTAAAAAAAGGTCGAGTAATTAGCATAGTAGAGTGTTGTCATTCTAAATTAATAAAATAAAAAAAAAAACAAATGATTATTTCAATTGTCTGGGATTATAGGAACTTAAAGATTAGATAGAAAGATATTTATCACGTACATTGTACGTAGATATATTGTATGTAGATATATGTATATGTAGAGAAGTATTGGCAATAAATGAAGCAGAACACTTCACAAAAAGGTCAATAAAAATCTTTGTGTGTGGTCTAAAGAGGACGAATTGGCGGCGAAACGATTGCCAACAAACGAAGGATTTTTCCCCAATAACGTAAATATTCCATGTTGTGTTTGAAATACTTAGTTTAAATTAAGTTTATTGTTTTTTTTTTCTTATTATTATTCTAAGCATTCTTATTAGATTCTAGACCACCAACACAATGTGATTTCTTATAAATCAGCCATTCTCAAAGTGTGTTCCGCGGAACCCTAGGGCTAAAGTACTGCAAAAAATACCTACCAAAGGGAGATTATAAGGTTACATCTAAATATTCCAACTAAATATTACGTAATATTACATTGCAATATGATTATTCATAAATACATATAAATCAGTTTTTTATAATTATATTAATTAAGGCTTTTTCCTTCGCCAAAAAAGTTTGAGAACCGCTGTTATAAATAATAAAATAAGTATTATTATTAATTTTTAATAAATATATTGCACTCGATTTTTAAATAATTTTGCTTTTAATTAAAAATTTTACTTGACATTGGCAGAATTGTCTTTAACGGACATCTGAGGCAATTTAAATAAAGAAGAAGAAGAAGTAATTAAAATTTGAATTGAGAACGTTCTTCTATTTTTGTTTTCAAAGCTTAGCAACGGCATTTGTACCACACTAGCCCAATGGCAATAAATTAGCAATCCACGTCGACCTTCCTTGCACAGCGGGCACTTTACCGACCCTGGGTGAAACCAACCGTATGGCAATTATACCGACTTACACCCTCATTTCTGGGTAACGAATGTGTTTAGTTATATTATTATTCATTCATTTTGAATAACCTAGGTGATCTAGGTCTATATTGAATTAAGCTGGGTATGGTATTTCTTCTACCATAATATTGAAAAGCTAAATTATTTTTACATTTATTTCGAGTTCATTAACACTAGAAAGACCGAACTTTAGTATATATGTACCTATATTTAGGTATAGCGCATATGTATACACCGTAAATGAAGGAGGGGGAGGTAACTACTGTTATCAATAACCGCATTTACTTGTTGTACAAAAAGTCACAAAATTCTGTCATTATATACATAGTTGTTTTCCTAATTGAAATCAAAAAGCAGTCAAAATGACTTCTTCGGGCAATCTAGTGTTAATTAGACATTTAAAACTAATATAATCGAAATAAACGCGCGAAGAAGCCATATAAAATCACTTAGTATTTTGTTTTGTTAAACATTGCTATGATATGACTTTCTTCTCTCTCTTCAGTAATAAATCTCTTCTTCAGTACTGAGAGGAGTTGAGTAAATGTATACACTATATTTTAAACTACATGTCTCAGCTTAAGGTTCACAAGAAAACCGGTTATTTTATCCGATTTATAGCAAACAATAAATCCACTCACGGATTTATAATGACGAAATGTAATCCGGATGTATACAGGTCAATGAACCCGTCATCATAATCTTTTGATTGTTTTAAATAATAGGTATTTGAAACTTATGCGACAATTTAATTATAATTATGTAGATTATTCGCGAATATATTTTGTCTAGTAAAAAGACTTTTATTTTTGATGATTTTAATTTGACATTTCGAAATTTTTACACCTATCGTAGTCGTGGCGGGACTACATATAATGATTTAAAAACGTGGTAGTAACCTGTGGGCTTATCACGAATTTTAGTCTGGCTTTCGAACCGAATTCGCTTCAAGCGTTTTGTATGGAAATTTGAACAGCGCAACCGCGTGCGGATTTGGAACTACAATATTTTAGATACTTTTTGTTAATTTTCGAACGTCTCGATCTTTCGTTCATTTGATAGATTGCTGGTGCTGGTTAGTCGTTAGTAAAAATTCATGATCCCGATTGCTAACGGATCCGTTTTACTTGTGACAGCTCGACTCGAAAGCCAGAGTAAATTCGTGATGAGCCCACTGATCCGAGTCTCTTCTTATGTTTTGTTTCTTTTAATCTTACCTTGTTTAAGATTCATTAGAAAGAGATATAACATAATTTAAGGAATACGTTGTTTAGTGATTATAAGGACAATGATTTATTCTGTGTATTTTGTCAGTCATTTGGCAGCATGGTCACGTGGTCTTTTTAAGCTGTCAGAGTAGGTGCCATATTTTGCTGGATCGTACGTTAGCTCAAAATTAGGAGAAGGGCTAGACAACTATGAAAAGAGAAAATTTGTAAATAAAATTACTTTTAAAAAGAATAATTAACTAAATAATTCAGTTTACGCCCATACTCCTTTTCCAGGGGTAGGCAGTGACTTTTTATATACATATCTTTTGTCTCTATCTATCCCCTACTCGTCTAAAATCAATGTAAAAAAAAACAAAAGTTTTCTATTACAGATGCTTTTTTGTTTTATTGTTTTTGCTTTTTATGTATGTACATAGGTACTTGATTTGCATAATCAGTATGCCTCTAAAATGTCATTGATCGAATGTCATACGAGTGTTACAATATTGTCGTTGAACATTTATTGTTTACAATAAAAATATGTCGACCTCGTGAGGTGACCTACGCGTCCTTACATCGACCCCACGAGTCCTTTGTCTCGAAAATATAACGGTTTTGCTTCGATAAAACAACACTACCCTACATGGTAAACTGATAAGCATACACAACGTTCCATTTTTAAATTATTTTAATAATTTTTTAAAATATTTAATACTAGCTTTTACCCGCGGCTTCGCTCGCATTTAAGTCATTAAATAAGTATGTAACAGAGATCATTTCAATAGAAATAAATCAATATGATTCCAAACAGCTGAAACTATAGTCAATTGGAAACTATAGTAAAATATATATACATTTTTTAATCAAAAGTATCCTATGTTAGGTTAGTACCTCCAAAAATATGTGTACAAAGTTTCATGATGATCGGTTAAGTAGTTGTTGCGTGAAAATGTAACAAATAACTCACATTCACATTTATAATATTAGTAGGGATTTTGTTATGATGTTTGAGGGAATTCCTCCTATACATGATTAAATTAATTTAATATATTTTATGCTGCGTATTATTGCGATATTTAAATAATATTTTTTTAAAAAAGTTATTGGATTATGGATTAATTGCGTAATAAAATATATATCAATATAAATGAACAACATTTAATTATCGTTAAAAGGTTTAATTCTTGGAAGACTATGATGTCAGCTTAGGTACATTTATTTTTTCAATATGGAAGTTGATTATCTTTGTTTATCAGTATCGAGTTTACTTTTTACAATGTATTAATGTTTAAATCTATGTGTGTTACTCAATCTACAATTTCGATATCGATTTGTCGGCATAGTGGAATCCACTACATAAATTCCAATTAGAAACTCGACACGTGATTGTACTGACAGAGAAATTAACAAAAAGCCGCTTTCGTTATGCCGGCTTTATAAGTATGCCTTCCAGGGTCCAATATACAATTTTACAGGAGAGCGATTCAGAGTTATTATTGTGCATAGTTTGCTTGTGTTGAGTATATTAGAAGCTATGGAGAAAATTGTTTCTCATGGGACGGAGAATTTTATTATGAAGGTATTTCAACAATAAACGAAAATTACCAGAATGTTAACAGAATCCGACAGGGTCACTACACTGCTGTTATGCTTGAAGGACATTGGCATATCTGTGTTTATTGGTAGAACATAATATACCTGGATAATATGGAATATTCCAGACGACACAGTGTGGTAACACATGAAATTCATGTATCCTGATAATTGAATCAAGCGTGTTCTTCTGAGAAACTAAAGATTTCCTCGCAGAGTAAAAAGTTGTTCTAGAATCAGAAGCGGCTCGTGACATTTTTTGATGGGGGTTCACAAAAAAATAAACAAAAAACTAGAGCCTACCATTTATTTTATTTGTACAGAAAATCCATTCGCCGGTCTTTTTGGCGAGCGAAGACATCTATTACTTTCTTGTGAAAATCAGATATAGAATTAATTAAGCGTTTTTCTATGCTTATCATTCCCCGCGGCGCGCGGCACGGCCGAACGCACGGTTTGGCAACGTCGCGCGTGAGCGGCGCTCCAGATTAGGTTAATTTCTCATACGAAATCTTTTGTTTCACGCGTCGGCCTGAGTCGATGTTTCTCTTTCGCACTCATTGAATACAATGCTAGGAATCGTACTAAACTTCGTTTCATAGGAGCGCAATCGCTGGCGCTCCACTCGTTACAACTTGACGCCAAATATACGCGTAGATATAGGTAATATAATATACTATTGTATAGGCATAGTAGAATAGAATGAATGTAATGTAAGGATAGTATATATTATGAAGAAATATAGATTACTTCTGTAATTTTCGTGGGAGTGCACTGCACCAGCGCTCTTTAGGACGAGACGCCAGTGTCTAGATTATTATAGCTTAACATAAAAACGGAAGTGGTGGATTTAAACAAAAAGTATAGTAAATCTTTCTTACTAATTTCTTTGCATTTTTATGTAGAATTGAATTGTACGATAATATATGTTATAATTTAAATTATTGTTTTATTATTATTATTAATACGTACACACTAATTGTGTATTAAGAATAAAAAATTAAACCCGCCCAAACATATATTCGTCAAAGGTTTCAATAACACTCAATATTCACGCCCTCAACTGCACACAAACGAACACTTCGAGTCTCCAGGCGATATTGTGTTTAATAGAGCAATAATGTAGGTATATATATAGACAGGAAACTGACCATCTGGAATATTCTACAATTAGTCATAAGTCCTAGATATCGCAGCTGTATGGAGTTCTATTCTTGGTTGCAATTAAAACGATTTATTCGTTACATTATGATCGAATTTTTTCTACAACACGAGTTACTTTTAGTAGTTGGCATCGCGGGTGTAGACAGATTTTAGTCTAAGAAAATAAAACGACTATAACTAAAGATAACTTAGGGGGGTTGTGGGGGGGGGGGGGAGGAGGAGGAGGAGGAGGAGGAGGAGGAGGAGGAGGGGGGGGGGGGGTGATAGGAAATTCAAACTACATTATTTTAGTGTGGGTATAGTAATAATAATAGTAAATAGAAGTGCCCATGGTTGGCATAGTGGTTGACCACGGTGAAATGTTAATTTATACCGTCTAATATTAAGCTAGTTTGTGGTACATAAGAAGTGTTATGGTGGAAGGAGCGCAGGTCTATAATGAATTGCCTAATAATATAACTAATATTAAAAATATAGTTAAATTTAAATATGAATTTAAAAAACATATATTGGGTTTGAGTGCCTTGTGATGAAGTTGTCAATATTGATAATTATTTTTATTTTTGTCTCAATTAAGTGAATTTCTGTAGTTCTTTTTGAGGAAGTAAATGTCTTAAACCTTAAGTGGAGACAACTGTTACTACAGACATATGTCGTTGGCAGAACACATTCCTCTCATTGGCTACTTTCAAGTTCTAGGTCACTTCAGGGGTGTTCCGCTTGATAGTGGTGGTACTACCCTTGGCTAATAACCATCTGCCTACCACTGTTCATACATGTTCCCTGATTTGATTTTATTAAACTCATATTCAAAAACGATGTCTATTTGAGAATGAATTATCGCTATGATGTCATAGGTTAACTATACTATAAATATAATAGGTACGTATGTATATATACTTTCCTTATTGTAATAACATTATACGTTATTACAATAAAACAATAGAACGCTATTTTAAAACAAAACTTCGGCTCTGAATAATTGTTTTAATAATTATAATTTATGTTAATCTAATTTGTATTAATCTGATAGAACAGTCAATATTCCAAATTTGAATAACAATCGGAGAATATAAATTTAACTATTCAAAATACGTTATTCGAACTATTATCTTGTTCTCTTAAAATTCGAAATTCAAACCGTTCAAAATGTTCGGCTGAGATCAACTAACTTCGGATTTCTTCGTTCTTTACTTAGTATATAACCTTCAATAAAGAAAAATAAACTAAAATATATATGAAGTCCTTCTCAATTGGCTCTTTATTGTGAATAGGAGCGTTTTCACGCATGACTGTAAAAATGATTTTACTTATATTTAGGTAAACTTAGACATCCTGTGATTCAGGTCACGTCGCCAAAAGGAAAGAGAAGTGTCAAACGCAAAAGGTTATCCTTTAAAATATTACTATTATATATAGAATGTACAGTTAGAAATTTAGTAATAAGACACTATTTGACATTTGGGCTCGTACATTCTATATTTTCCTTTATTTTAATATGAGCCGTTTATTTTGAAAGTGTTAAGCCACTTCCATTTACACTTAAATTGAGATATTATAGATAAAGCCACTTTCAAAATAAACGGTTCATATATTAAATAAAGTTGAGTGTTTTTCTTATAGTCTGACGTTATGGCTGTAAAGCTTACGAAAAAAACCAAAATAGTGAAAGATATCTCGAAAATAATTGCTAACATTTCCGATTCTTGATAAAACTCTATTTGGCATCTATTTCTTCCTGACAAATTCTTTTTATTTCTCGCAAGAAAAAAAAACCTATACAATTTCCTGACTTTTATGATTGTTAAGGATAATCGTGTTATTGGTCGAACGTTTAGATATTTCCGCTTGGATGAGGATTTTTTTGACCCAAGTTTATTGTATGTACTATACATACATCTACCTATATAGTTATTAATTTAGTATTATCCTGGGTCAGCGGTTCTCAAACTTTTTTGGTGAAGGAAAAAGCCTTAATATAATTATAAAAAACTGATTTATATGTATTTATGAATAATCATATTGCAATGTAATATTTAGTTGGAATATTTATATGTAACCTTATAATGTCCCTTTAGTAGGTATTTTTTGCAGTATTTTAGCCCTAGGGTTCCGCGGAACACCACTTTGAGAATGGCTGTCCTGGGTTATTT
Organism: Tineola bisselliella; assembly: GCA_028551675.1. Taxonomy (NCBI): domain Eukaryota; kingdom Metazoa; phylum Arthropoda; class Insecta; order Lepidoptera; family Tineidae; genus Tineola; species Tineola bisselliella. The sequence goes on along the minus strand of JAPWLS010000278.1, from coordinate 107,464 downwards.
GGTAATATGATTTAAATAGAAATGAAGACTTACATACACTTCTTAGGAATGTATTATGGAATACTCGTGAGATTAATATCTTACATGCCTGCAATTTCCTCTTGTACAATAGGAGGTAAATCGTAGCAATTCCAATCATAATTGATTCCTAATTGATCCTTTACAACGTACGTGAAGACACAAATTCTAGATCTCAAGACACCCTTTAGATCGGAGTCAAGTGGATCTTTCAAGTACTTCGTGTTTAGGTTTACCATAAACTACCTGAATATACTTCAGAGGCTGTATATTGACACAAATTCATTATTTAAAATGGTGTTTTTTAGGAACATTGATTTTAAATTTCGAAGAAGAAAATAAGAGAAAATTTGTAAAACAAGTGAACATACAAAACAAAAACAAACTTTAAATATAATTTAAATTAAGAATTGTTGTTTTGCTCACAATGACGGTACAACTTTATTGTGTGTTTATGATCTGTATTCTGTATCCTATTTCACGCATCTTACGTGTGTACCAAATCTCGTGCGTAGGTACTAAAGAACAATTGATTAGAACCAGCAATTATACGACAAAGCAAGTTACGCCAACTTGCGATAATTTGTATGGCCATTGCGCAACTGTTTACACACTTACAAGCTTATTCTTGATTACAATTCGAAAACGATTTAGATGTAAAATGTTATGATTAAAATAATCATAATAATAAAAGTTAATTGACTTGATCCATAAATGAAGATATCTTATGTGTAGACAATACTAGTTTTGTTTTGAACATTTACTGAAACGAAATGGTTTTAGGTTAACCAGCGTCATCTAGTGGGATCACTGCAAACCAATATATAATGTAATAATAATAATATTGATGTACTATATAAAACGCACACAAGATTACGGTAGACAACTGGGAACAAAAACGCTGGCTTGACAAGTCCCATTTGGGAAGCAATGTTGCCCACATTCCTGTGGTACAATATTTTTTTTTAAATACACAAAGAATACAAAACTTATTATTTAGCATAAAAAACAATTGTAAATTATAATAAAATTCTTAGCGAAACCGAATCTTTTAGCAGAATATATGTTTAATTGATCAAGTTACGCGATTACAACTTGTGTACGAACCGGTATTTCATATCTGGAGCGTGTGTTCATTGCAATTATAAGAGCGAAATGTCACCTAATCACTTTCCTTTCCTATATATAACACGTACCCACCAAGGATTTGTTTGAACTATCTCATCTCTACGATTAGGTATTCATTCTAAAATTCTTTTCAATTAACTTTTTTTTTTATTGATTGCCCAGCATACGACCACACTCCGCCTGATGTTAAGCTAGAGTGCGGTCCATGAGTGGAGACAACTGTTACTACGGACAGATGTCTGCGTGCAACAGTCAACTCCACTATGCCGGTTTGAGGAGACGAATGTGCTCCATCCAGATTGGCGATACAGTCCTCTCGTTTTTCAATCCCGAAACGCGACTAGGTCACTTCACGGGTGTTCCGCTTAAAAGTGGTGGTACTATACCCCGGGACGGCATACTGGGCTAATGCCATCATCAGTCTGCCTACACTCATTCTTTTTAGTCTAGACGTTTTCAGCCTTAGCATCTTTTGTTTTATATTCTACGGTTACTTCTTGAGTCCTTAGAAGTCCTTATTTATGCCTCTAATTGTTAAAATATTTTAAAAAGTTATATGAGGTTAAATTTTTTTAAGGTATTTATTTTTATTTGAATCAGTTACAAAGGAAGACATTATGTTGGATCATAAAGTGATACTGACATGTAGTGGAATTTAAAAAAGAATACAAAATAAATCTCAGAGTTGAATGCTTGTGTTAAAATCGTCAATATAGCACATACCTGCGATTGTCGGATCTTGTATATCCAAACTATAATCCAGTGCTCGACGGCTGTGGGTCCTCATGGGAATACTTCCGATTTCACCTATCTGCCAGTAACTGAACTGAACTGAATGGAATTTGGTACTACACGTGTACTTCTGCAAATAGCGCTGCCAGATGTCAATAAACTCTTTCATTTGTTTTATATTTGTTGGTGTGAAAAAAAGGTCACAGGTCATGAACTATATTTGGTAGACTTTTTTTCTGAATTAAAATTCCGCTTTTTTTATTATTATTATTACTTTATGTACAGGCTATGATTGACGAGTTTCTTGTGATATTCTTCTCGACATACGCCTTTCCAAAGTCACGGCAGAGTCTAAGGATGAGTAAGTGCACGCCTTTAGTGCCTATACTAATAAACGATTTTCATTTCATTTCATTTCATAGAACTAAAAGCATGCATACACTACATTATGTGTGTACCAAAAAGTGTAATATTAAAAATAAGAATAAGTGTGTATTGTAGCCTTTGACTATTTATAAAAACGAATTGTTCCGTAGAAATGTGGGCAACACTGCTTCCCGTTGTAGACTTGTCAAGCCAGCGTACTTTGCAACCAAGTTGTTTCACATCGCAATCTTCATTACTAGTATCCTCGAATACACCCTCATGTTACAGTATATTTTAAACATATATTAACACTAGAACTACTAACCGGTCAATATGACCGGTTTCAAAAATTCTTCACAAGATTTATATACAATCCTACTCGTTATTTTTTATAAACGATTCTATTATTTACAATTCTACAATCAATTTATTGAATTATATTTAATACTTTGCACGCACAAGTCATCCGGTCATTTTGACCGGTTGGTAAAAATAGGTCATATTGACCGGCTCGTAGTTCTAGTGTTAAAAGAAGAAAGATATAGATAGTATATTCTAAGGTCTCTGCAATTGTATTTATTTGGTATCTTATTAACAATAGGAGGACGACTAAATCCGGTTAGCAACAGAAATGGAGATGGGTCAAATGACTACACGAAATTATATGCATATATTTTTGTGCAAATAAAAATTAATAATAAATTATACGTTAAAATTACTTGGTCAAATGACTGGTATCATCTTTATAGTGTTGTTTGTGCTTGGAAGTAAAGGGATTATGTAAAATAACTAAATTTAAAATTGCTTTACAAAAATACATGTCTGGTAGACCTGTGTGGGACTCGTGGACGCTCGTAATAGGGTATCCGAGGAAATCCGATATACAGTGCTGAAGAGAAGTGTTCGAGCAGTATGTGTATATTTCGATGCATTTTTTTTATTTTTCAATGCTCTTTTCAACTAGGTAGGAAATATAGAGAATTTGCTGGTGAAAATTGGTTTTAGAGATCTCTATGTTTTTTAAATTTTTTCTATAGTTAATACTTGAATTTTTAATTGGTAGACGTTGTTAACATAATATATTTGTATTTACCCGCGCTTTCGCTCGCATTTAAGTCATTAAATAAGTATCAGAGATAAAAAGAAAAATATATAAAAATGGCAGACGGAAATAAAAATAAATATAGATAAATTCCAAACAGCCGAAACTATAGTCAGTTGGAAACTATAGTAAAAAATAGTAAAATAAAAAATATCCTATGTTACTTCTAGTACCTCCAAAAATATGTGTACAAAGTTTCATGATGATCGGATAACTAGTTGTTGTGTGAAAACGTAACAAACAAACTCACATTCACATTTATAATATTAGTAGGGATATTATATTTTTTTCGATCGCGAATCTCCGTATATAATAACAAATTCACGATACAAGCACAAAGATAGTTATTTTATATGCATAAGTATTATTGCGTAAGCAGTGTCATTGACCTCAATGAAGGCTAAACTTTTGTCACGTTTCAGCTTAAATGACGTTCTATACATACATAAATTATATTGTTTTGAATTACTAATTTTTTTATTTCCGGTCTTTACTATTTATACGACAGACATTTGTTTTGGGGCAATAATTGTCTTTATAGACTGTATACTGACATTTACTATGGACTAAATTAATAAACTGTATTGAGGGTAGTTCCTCAGTTTGCCGTCAACTATTAAACGGCTCAGACGCATTTGGTATTTTTATTTATCTATATATGTATATAAAAATCAATGGCACTTTTTGTTGTAATTTTATAACTCAAGAACGGGCTCACCTATCCAAACCAAATGTTTAGGCTTTGTTCGGACTATTTAGTAGATGGTTTATGTGAAGTTTGCACAAAATCGGTAGAGCGGTTCTTCATTTATCGCATTTTTTGCAACAAATTAATTCAATAAATGGCGGATTGTGCTGTCAAATTGAAACTATTTTCAGTGTTGACAGTAATTGAAACTTTTTATGTCATTCATGCTGTTTGATGCATGAATTTGATGTTCCAGTTAATTTTTTTAATATTTCACTTTATACGTAACAAAGCACGTACCGGGCTGCTAGTTTATATATATATATATATATATATATATATATATATATATACCTACGAGAATATCTTACATAAATATATCTATTGATACATACATCACATTGATACGTACATCTGTTTAGTAACTAATTTTATTGAACGAAACAAAACGAAAGTCCTTTTAACATAAATCCACTGACATATTTTTTTTATATTAAATTATAGTTGTATATCAGTCTGTATTATATTTGAAATATTAGACCAATCATTGTTTAGTATTTACTATATGTTCTGTGCGGTTTCTCTAGTATATTTAACTCGATGATTTTAAATACTTATTTGAAGATTCATTGTATATAATATTTGTTGTTAGAGAGAGTCGTAATATGAATAGCGCTGAATGGTTTGTTATTTATTTACGACACAAAACTAGAGAAGTGACTACTCAAAAAAAATATATAGCGAGTTACATAAGCAGAAGATATAAAATGTTAATTGAAATAGTGTAACATAAGTCTTCATCATGTCTCCTGAGCAAAAAATAAAAATGGGTGTTCCACAGGGGTCCATTTTGGGACCCCTTCAAGCTGCAAATGACAGTCTGTGAAACTGATTGTATCTAGTAGTTAATATTTGTTGTTGGAGTGAGTAGAGGGCGCCGTCGTCGTTGCTGCATATTGTTGTATTGATAAATATAGTTATATTTTGACAAGTCCAAGTGTTCCGATAGGAACCTACGGATGATGGATTAGAAATAGAAATAGAAATAAGAGAAAACCATAAGGATTCCTTCCCAGGAGGTCGGATGAAGGAATTATAATAGCATTTAAGTTAGTATATAAGACCAGTAGGAAAAAACATAAGCGTTCACTTGGTTGGTAATACTCTTGGAGTTAAGTCAGTACTGCTTGTAAATAAATCTTTTTAAAAACACTTCTGCACGTGTCTTCAATTTAACTAGCGTCTATATGTCTGTGATGTGTGCGGGAAAGAGCCGGTATCGTGGCTCTATTTGGTTTGTTTTTCAGTCAAAAAACACTTTTTCGTTTTAGGTACGTGCTTTTATTCTTCGTTGAAGTAGCAGAACAACTATCAAAAATGTGACAATTATATTCTTTATAAAAAGTAAAAAAACATGAATAAAAATAGTTCGTAACTATGTCGATTATCATTGACTTCTCTTTTTGAAATTATATACCTCGTGATATATCTGACTCAAACTAGAATTTTCTCTATTCTGAGTTCCAAGATTATATATTCTAAAGGTCTATTAACATAGTCTGAACTAACATTATGACAATTTTCGTTTTTTGTTGAAATAGCTTCTGAGATAGCTGAAATAGCTGAGCTACTAAATAGAACAACGAATCGCTATATTTAAATCACTCTCCTTTAAAATTAATGATAATAGTACTAGAATTAAATAGTTGCATTTTAAAAATATTTAGTATAATAATTATCGATAAAATTTAAATTGTACATCACTATTAAAATGCCCACGAATAGGTTTTGTATCGTAAAATGTATCGTAAAGACATTTTATATTGGTTCAAGTAATATTAGATTTCGACTCAAGTTTCCGTTTTTGAATTATTGGCATCACTCGACCACTGTCCCTGTGTGTTTTATCACAACAAAATCACTACAATAGATTATTGACTTAACAACTGAAGTTTGGAGAGAATCGATAGGGGTTTTCTTTGACATGAGCATTAAAATTTTATAATTTCTTATTAGACTGTCGCTAGAATACTCTACAGTAATGCCCCGCTTTACGCGAGGGATACGTTCCGGAAAAAATCGCGTTAACTGAAATTCCCGCGACCATAGAGAAGTTGATGACTACATTATGTTTATACGCACTCTTTCGCGTAATTTAATAATAAATTTGAATTTCGCGTTATAGTGAAACCTCGCATAACGGGGTCGCGTAAAGCGGGGTATTACTGTATATTGGTAGAATTGTCTTCATTAGACAGGTCTTTAATAATAAAAGAAGATTTTTTTTAAATGACATAGCTAAGTTGTCTATCTTTAAGCCTTGTTGTCTATGATTTATTTGATGTTAGAGTGTGTCTATGACAGTACTTCTCTTTTTGCTTCTAGTAAGGTAGTCACTTTTTTATCATCTATGTTTAATTTAATTTAAAATAAGGATCCTTACTAAAACTACAATAATGTAATCCAAGGTTGTTTTTAAGATTGCCTTAAAAGGCAGGCGTCGTTGAAATACGAAACATCATTAAACTTCATAGTACTATATCTTTTTTACTACGCGAACGAAGTCGGGGGCAATAGCTAGTTGTGTATACGAGTGTACAATGTACATATCCATATTATAGTCGAGAGTTGCGGTCGTTAACACGTAGGACATCACCGTGAGTAAAGCTTGAGGTATTCCAGGAATTAATTAGGTATTTCCTAGCGTCTAACATCCAACAAAGGTAATTTGCATGTGATATACTAATTTAGTGTTCAGTGGCAATCTGGTCGATGCACACCAGGGCGGCATAATGAAAACGATTGTCACGTGTCATTTAGTGGCTTCTTATTCTCGTTAATTCTTATTTTTACAATGTCTTCACTATCTTGAGTCGTGTGCCGTCCTATTCTATAATTGAAATTTATTTAAACATACATAACAAACAGTTAACAAACCCACACACAACAATACCAAATACATAGAAGAAAAATTAAGATAATTTTGCTAACCTAACAGTTTTGTTCAACATATACAGTGGTATCTCGATATACGAGTGTTTTGAGATACGAGGAATCGCACACACGACCCCAACATGCATCTACATTCGCAGCAGTATACGGTGCTTTGAGATACGAGCAAGGTTACGGAAGGAATTAAACTCGTATGTCGAGGTACCACTGTATTGGAAGAAACGTCATACATTGAAACGGGTACCTACTATTTAGTAACTGCTATACAGATGCAAGTATGTTGCTCACAAATTTCGAGCACTACGAAAAAGCTAAGTGCAAGATAGACTTGAACGCTTCAGACTTCAAGTAGAAGATATCAATATCAGTGACATTTTCACGTAGATTGTTAAAACGGTTCATTTAGTTTATAATAGTACTACTGTATATTAATAAAGCAGCTTTAAATAGGTTGATTTTCAATATATAATATCTTCTTATTCTTCTTTATTAATGGCCTCAGATGTCTAATGAAGACAGTTCTGCCAATATCGAGTATTTGGACAAAAACCCAATAAGAGATTACAAAATTTTAATTCACACGTAAAACTTCATGTTAAAAAAACTTCGATTTTGATCCCTTTCACAAAGCAAATTGATAAAGAAGACATGACATATCAAATGTCAAACACCTAAAATATGCTTAATTTGTAAAGGCAACTGCCACATACCTATACATCCATGTTTATATATTATATATATTTATCTCTGTTATATAAAGAATATGTATAAAATAAATACATGTCTTAGTTGCCTGTACTATTGATATGAGGACACATATACCGCTCATACCTGAAATATATACCTACTTTTTCTCTCAATATATTGATAATAACAATATAAATATGCAATATTATATAGCGGAAGTAATGTAGTGTTTAATAATACATTGTATAAAATAAATCCAGGAAGTTGGTGAAATAGCGTCATGCATAAATAAGGCACGAGATAGCAACATTGTCTTGTTTGGGAGTAATGAATTCGTATTGAGAAACTGTGAATAAAGGCGGATGATAAATACTTCATTATAAGATAAGGCTTTGGTTTGAATATTGCAATTTATATAGTAAGACTTGTTTGAGAAAAGTTTTAGTACAATTGGACCTTTTTGTAGCTTCTAAGATAAAACTTGCTAGAAATACAAAAATAACTTGAATATTTTTTTATTTTATTACACGTCCTACTCGATACCTCTTATAGGGGTAGGCAGGGGCGATTAAAAATACTTGATTTGAAATTTTTTCAGTAGAACTAATATGCTCTGTTAATAATATTAAAACAGTAAAGCAATTATATTTGTAGTGTGAACCTCTTTCATGGAGTCACGTATTGAGTGCATATACTAGGTGATTCAGTTGAAAGTGGTATGAATAAACTTTCAAGTGAATCACCCGGTATTTATGATATTTTATTAAAAATTTAATTTTACCGATGATGCATAGGTAAATATAATATCAGAAATCGTAAAAACGTCGAATATAAATCTAACAATAAAAAATAAATTTTATTCATTGAAAAGACAATGTTGTGAAATAGAGACCACACTCGCAAAATTTTATGACTCGAAGCTGAATCTAAAATCTAGATCCCCGCTCTCAATTCCGTTTACCCATATCCCAACATTTTTGATCAAATCTAACTTTTTAGTGCTTTGACGTTGGAACTTTTTTGATGACGCTATTTTGCAGTCGCTTTCAGGTACGATTTATTCTGTTTCATTTTGTATTTATACCTAATACTCGATCAACGAATTTTGAATCCACTTCGGATCGCCTAGCTCGCATACTAGTTAGTACTACCGCTTTTAAATGTTAGTAAGCATAATAGTGAATAAGCCGGCATAGTGGAAGCGACTGCTGCTCACAAATATATGTGTGTGATAGTAATTGTCATTGTAAATTGATCTCTTAATATTGCGTTCCGAATTTAACAATTTAGACCAGCCATTCTCAAAGTGGTGTTCCGCGGAACCCTAGGGCTAAAATACTGCAAAAAATACCTACCAAAGGGAGATTATAAGGTTACATCTAAATATTCCAACTAAATATTACGTAATATTACATTGCAATATGATTATTTATTTATTTTTTTATTTATTGCTTAGTAAAACAGAAAAAATAATACAAGTAAGTGAGTAAAGAGATGGCGATATTCATAAATACATATAAATCAGTTTTTTATAATTATATTAAGGCTTTTTCCTTCGCCAAAAAAGTTTGAGAACCGCTTTAGACTGTAGTTTAATATTAAACAAATCAAACTTAGCAAAATATGCTTAATTTAAATTCAATTCGCATTACGAAACATCCTGTCTGTATGTATCTATGCATATATCAGTATCCAATGAACTCAAATGTCGTCACAACTACTACCATAAATTAGCCGAGAGTCACAGACTAAGTATGCTCCATATAGCTCCTCCCACGGTCGTGCAGATACGGAAGTGCATCCAATACATCTACAGACTTCGTAGCAATGAGCTCAGTGGCAACGAACGGGCCAGTGGTCATGCTCCGAGGTCATGACTCGGTCATAGATTACTAATGCAGATGAGAAATTTAGTAATTTTATTTAATATACACATATTAAGCAAGAAATATACTAATATATTAATCATTGTTACACAGATATCATCAGCTTGCTTTTACTATAGAGATATATAATGTTATTATTAGCCAGTCTTTCCCTTATGGGCGCTGGAGGCCTAGACCCCTCTAAGAGTACCCCGGTAAGAGTTTAATTAAACTCCAGACGAGACTAAATGTTATTAAGATTTTTAAAAGGGAGTGCGCTATAAAATAACTTATTTTTAAAGTGGGCGTTAGACGAAATAAGTTTGGGAACATCTGATTTAGAATATCTAGAACAAAGACAATACAAGAGTGATATAAGAGACCCAAACGTTCATTCGAATTACTTTCACTTAAAGTAGTGTCTATTCTGAAAATATATTGTTTACTCTTTGACACGTGTTCTTCGTCCGTGCGTCTCTCCTCTCTTTGCCCTTGCCCTATCTAGCAAAGTTTACGTTGAGGCAGGCCAGTGATATACATTTATTTATAGTTAGAATTTTGTACAGTATCTCTGCAATCCGAATGCATTATTATGTAATAGAATATTAATTAATCGATCATTCCTTAGTCGATCGTAATATCTTATGGTCTACGATAGTCATTCTCAAATTGTGCTCCGCGGAGCCCTAGGGTGAATAACTGCAAATATTGCCACATAAAATTTAAAAGCAGTAATACGTATATAATTATCTGTATAAATGTTACGTAATATTACATTGCAATATGATTAAAATACATATAAATCAGTTAAAAAAATTATTTAGCTTTTTCTTTCGCCAAAAGAGTTTGAGAACCACTGGTCTACGACGTAGGTTGGGTAGATATATATTTTTTATTTATATACTGTTTTATAGTATCCTTTTTAGTGCTCAACATGACTATTTAAAGTGTAGGTAGTTATGTATTAAAGTAAAAAATATTTTAAAAAATATAAAAGATTTTTTTTTAATTTCGTGCTTCATATGTTTAAACTTGTTATAAAAATTATCCAGTAATAACTGTGTTCTATATACAAATTATATAAAATGATTTATGTATGACTAGAATAATAGGAGAGGCAGAATATAACTAACCTAACGAGTAACGACTTCTCTCTTCTTCACATTTTTATATTGCGTTTAAATTTTATATCACTCTTTCTTTATTTTCCAAGAAAACTCACTCTACATATATACGACACAAACATATATGACTGAGTAATATTGATGACATATATTTATAGCTAATAGCCAAAGTGAGAGTGAGTTAGTAGTAGCTAGTAGTTAGTAGAGTAGCCATATATATACCTTCGTAGTTTCTATACATAAGTCACGTATGTAGGTCCTGTTGTTATTTCTTTCAAGGAACACGGGTCGTATCATGTCCGTAGATAATATTCTGGTCAAACTCGAGTCATTATGGCAGCCCTAATGTGCGGACAATCACGACCCAACGCGGAAGGTGAGTGAGGTCAACATGTCCTCACGACATAATTTCTAAGTCATTTTATCATTTAAAATCTGCGCATTTTATTACGTTCACTTTACTCACATTTTGTGTAGTATGAAACGACTTTTTTATATGTAGTCTACGGCTGGCAATCGACCCACGATGAACGCGAAATTCATGCTAATGTGCATTTCAAAACGCGGATGATGTAATTTATGTAATTCAAGAAAGGTTATGTTAAATATTAATTTGTCTATAGTGCAGTGGTTCTCAACTACTTTTGCGTGCAGTGTGCTGCCAAATTTTAGATATATAAATAATGTTAATATTATTAAATAATACGATTTAATTTTTTTTAAACTTGTCTTGTTCTTAGTGTGCTGCCAAATTTTGAAATTGTTAAAAGTGAGCCACAACAAAAAAAGGTTGGGAATCACTGCTATAGTATGATGTTTATCTGTTAAATAGAAACGGTGTCACGTGTGGTATGCGCTCTGTAATATGAGTAGTGAAATAAATAGTTTGCAACGTGATAATAAGTATCGTTCATTTATAAATCAAAGTAATGTGATAAAGGTTATAGAGTACATTTGTATATATCAGCGGTTCTCAAACTTTTTGGGCGAAGGAAAAAGCCCTAATAAAAAACTGATTTATATGTATTTATTAAAATTCATATTGTAATGTAATGTTATGTAATATTTATACACATAATTATGTACGTACTATATATGTACTGCTTTTAAATTTTATGTTGAAATATTTAGATGTAACCTTTGGTAGGTATTTTTTGCAGTATTTTCGCCCTAGTGCTTTGCGGAGCACACTTTGAGAATGGCTAGTATATTTCATTGGTACAATTCCACTTCGTCTGATGTTAAGTTAGTATAATTTTTCTTTGATTCAGATATAAATTTCTTATAGTTTTATATTTTCTTCTTTTTTAGCAAGAGCTTGCAGAATTGGCGTATCGCAGTGCCTCCCTCATTACGGTCAAGTTCTCTGAGCACACTCGTAACTACTCTGGCGACATAGCCTAATAGGAAAGCTTCCGAGCTAAGCCTTGCACTTCAAACCTATTGTTTGCATATCATTACATCTGAATAACAGCACTTTGTTCTGTTACATCAGTGGGAGGCAATAATGGTTCTTAATTCTGCCATCAGTAAGATAAATACTATATGACTCATGTTTACGAATCAACATATATTTTATCTCACTCGCACACGGTATAGTATAGATTAGAAAAAGCAGTGAAACAACTACAAAACGTCACATTTCCAAAGACGCCTCTAAGCGAACTTCGCAATGCATTCAGTCAGGGTTGTCACTAGTCTCTCTGTTAATATAGAAAAGGAAGTATGTTTTATATGTTACTTAAATGCGTCTTATTCCATTTTATGCAGTAATAATTATTTACTAATAAATAATAAATATGTAAATACGGCAACCATTAGACAGTAATCAAAACAAAATAGTAGTATTTTGCATGTACTTATATGTCAAACATAATTTTGATAAGTAACGATTGAAATGATTTCTTATAAATGCATGTAACAGAACGTAATGACAGCTAGGTGACAGTAGACAGCCGCAATGGATTATTATCATTGGTCAAAAATCATGTTAAGAATTTTTCAAGTATGTCATTGGTCCACAGCTGAGTTATAATTGAAGTAATTTTTGAATACGGGTTTTAATCTTACAAAAATTATGAATGTCAACCATGTACTAATGGATCGTACTTATTGTCAAAACACTAGTCATCAAAAGTCTTTCGAAACGTCAAATTAAATTAATAAAACAAATGCGTCAGTTAAGCATACAGTCTTGAAAACTGGTTATGTTGTTAAAATAATATAATCCGTGTATAATTCGCTGGCACACGACCTCATCTTTAGAATTTGCTTCGTGCAATTCGTGATTTACCATAAAAGTTGTGTGACGCAATTCACGATTTTTATTTAATCTAGCAACACTAGTTACCCATGTTTGTCTCCCAATCACGTATTTGTGTGCTATCTCCAAATCTTCTTCTTCTTTTATTAATAGCTTCAAATGAAGAGGAAGAAGAATACGTAATTACAAAATTTTAATACAAACGCAAATAATAAAACAAATTTGATAATAACCAGAATTGTTACTATTTTATTTTCATGATAAAAATTTCAGCATTGAAATGATTTAGATCAAAATCAAAATTATTTATTTTACAAATACCCTCAAGACATCAGAATCTACGGAGATTTTGGAAAGGCATATGGCGCGAAGAAATCACAAGAAACTCACCAATCATAGCCTGTAGAATATAATGTTAGTAAATAGTAGGTCCAACTTAGCTTAGCTTTAAAAAATAATACAATGTAAAGATTTATAAATTACCTTGACGTGTGCAGTCCAGTACATTTGATTGAGCTTATTGTATGATTTATCTAAACATACTATATTAAAAATATTTCAAATTTCCTACAAAATATCAATGAGAAAATACAATATATATTTTTTCTTATTTCAGGTAATATCTCCCGAAACATAAGCAATTAAATCGCAGTGAGTGAAAAAAATAATGGTCAGGCCACATAAACAGGTATTATGACGTAAGGGCTCATATGACTTGACATAAAATTTTTATTTTATACATTTATAACCGTATCGAATAATGTATACAGTAAAGTTTGTTTCACGATTTCATTGTGACATTTCAATTGGACATTACCGAACGTAGAAAGTTAAACTTCTAGTACAAAACTCGACTTAATTAATCATTCTTTCGATGTACAGTCAGCAGTGTCATAAAACATGTTTAATTTTATTTTTAATTAAAAATATTATAACAATGTTCGTCAGTTTAGTACAGCCATTCTCAACGTGTGCTCCGCAGAACCTTAGGGCGAAAATACTGCAACGTAATTATATGTATAAATATGATTATTAATAAATACATATAATTTAAAAAAATATATATTATTTATATACTTTTTCTTTAGCCAAAAAAGTTTGAGAACCGCTTGTATAGTATAGTCGACGCTTCACTTTGAATTTTTTACTTGGACTATTATTTTTTTATTAATATTGTTTTTTTTTTAAATTTATTAATAATTGTCATAACATTTTATTTATATATTTTATGTATTATTGTTTGACATTTTATAATAATTATTTACACTAATTCTTAAAACTTAACATCGTTTTCACTGTATTCAGAATATTGTTCTTCCTAAATAGCTGAAAACGGTTTATTATATTTTTTTAAAGAATTTTTTTAAATTAGTTTTTATTTTGCTAATTTTTATCAATGGCCAACTCGGCTTCACGAATCAGGTATTGTGGAACCATGGGGATATGCTCTGTGAAATAATAGTACATTAAAACTAGCAAAAGTTTTAAAATAATAATTATTAATATATAAAAAACAAGTTTTAGTTAAGCCATAACTTTCGAACAATATGGTAATTGTCGGTAACTGTTTGAGATAATAATCTATTATATTGTTAACGCTCACATTTCTCAATAGATGGCGCCACTTGTGAGGCAATATAGGTATATTTTTTGACAGTTATAAAAACGTGTTTGTGCTAACGCAGATCGATAGCAGTGCCCGCTCGATCAATTTGTTTTAGAATTAATTTCGTTTTGTATTCATATGATTGTAAGCAATAGTTAACAAATAAAGTGCAAGTTATTTCAAGTAAATGGTGTTCTTATTTTTAACAAAGCTAGCTGGAGAACTTATACAGTAATAAAAAATATATATGGATCAATTTTTTTGTCAACGGTACTCATAGTTTATTGTGCTTACTTACTTGATTACGTAAAACTCTCTTCCTGGACGTCATGCTGGTTACGACATTAAGGATTTAAATCTTGTTCGATAATCCATAACCAGTATCTTATATTTGATTGGAAAATACAATTTAATTAATATTACAATTAGTATTTAATTAATTTATAAGTCCTTTTGCGGGTTTAATTATCATCGCTTTAGTTTTTTATTATTTTTAATCCGAAATTTCGAACCGCGGTCAGTTTTCTATGAATTAATTTGTATCAACATTGTCATCATTATTTTTTTAAAAGCAATAAACTATTTATTATTATTATTAAATTAGTTAAACCATATTAGTGAATAACATAAGCCAGCAAGTTTTACAATGTGTTCTGCTTCATATAGCTTTTTTAATTTAAGATTTATCTTCCTTACTCTAAATGGCTTTAATTTTTTAAATATATCAATTTGTCGACCTATATGCTTGTAAAATACCTCGGTATATTATTACAAATCTAGATAAGTTTGTAAAACAGATAAAATGCTATCTCTTTAGTTTATTATTAACAATGTAGGGTAAATGGAAAATCAATAGCACACACCATCGTGACAACGATGTGAGATCATTTGGTTGGAGAATGACAAAACGTACTTTTGTATTTATTTTTAAATTTATTAATTACTAGCTTATACCTGCGCTTCACTCGCATAAAATAATAAAGTGGCATCTAACCACAAAAATGACACCTAACCTCAAATATTCAAATAGTTTTACACTGCATATATAAAAATGACAGAGGAAAATAAAAATAAAAATAGAAAAATTCCAAACAGTTGAAACTATAGTAAAAAAATATATATATTATATTTTTTAATAAAAAGAATCCTATGTTACTTCTAGTACCTCCAAAATATGTGTACAAAGTTTCATGATGATCGGTTAAGTAGTTGTTGCGTGAAAACGTAACAAACAAACCCACATTCACATTTATAATGTAGTAGGGATTAAAATTGTTTTGTAGATCTTTTGAGGTATTACGAATTAACACTATGGATGGTGCTTTGTTAGTGGTCCAAGATATTACGTCTTAAATTGTATACTGACATTAGAGTAGGAGGAGTAAATTTTGGGTGAAAATAGAATAAAACTGTCATTTGTTTTAAATATTTTTATTGGTATGGAAAGAAGAATGTGAACTAAATTTAGTGGAAATTATTATTTTATAAGTCGAAGCGTTTTGTCATTAAACAACAGTGTTGTTAGTCAGTTATCGCGTGTTGGGTCATGATAGCAAAATGTATGTAGTTTCACAAAAAAGTGCTTTTTTCATTTGTTTTTAATAATCTTAATTGTGAATCTACATTTTAATAGTCTATTTTGATAATTTTATAGTAATTTATGTGGTATTTTTATTTCGAAAAGCTAATAGCAGTTGCGAACTTAAAGTTCGATGAACTTTTTAAACTACTAGGTTATTTATTAAGCTTATATTTGTATTACTATACCAAAGTATGTGTGTAACATACTTACATTAGTACCAGATGGGATATTATTTATACTTTTTTTAAGAAACAAATTTAGTATGGGTAAATTTAATGGTGATTATTACCTTATTCAGTGTTCGTACTAGTGTCCCAGACATGGGCGTAGCCAGCCATGGGCTCAGGGTGGGGCAGCAGTCTAAAATAATATGTAACTATCAACTATACCCGCGGTCTTTTTGTGTCAACTGACGACTGTCGAGTGTGAACTTTCTTACGGATATTAAGTATTGTAGTTAGTACCTAGATAATTAAGTTTTTTAGGTTTGATTGGGTACCTTACAAGCCAGAGCCAGGGTGGGCCGTGGCTACGCCTATGGTCCCAGATTATTACTGATTTGAGAGATTTAGTATATATTTTTACGTATAGGAGGGCTTATATTTAATTTTCTTTGAATGGCAAACTGGCTATAGACGAGTATTAGTACATGTTCGTTCGCCCTTGAACTTGGTTCTGTGCGAGGTCACGTCTAAACAATGCCTATTTTAGTATCGTGACTCTCAAATTTTAGGGTTATCGCCCTATAAATAATTGAGTACATTTTAACGACTTATTGCAAACAAGTTATCAATGTCAGTCTATTTAGATAAATGTATTGTTATATTCAAATGTATTATTATTTGTAAAAAAACTTTTTTTCTGTATATCAGTATACCTGTTCACGACGAACGATCAGTTCCCATGGATCCTTGCACCTGACCTGTGCCTGCTTCGCCTACCAAAGCAGCGAGCTCATACTGAGCTGATTAATCACCTGGGCTCCTCGCCTACTGAGGAACCACTACCTCAATTCAGCAACAACTGCCCTCATCATCCCTCTGGCAAGCCTTTTATTACCTCTGTTTTAAACAAAATCAATCAAATTCCTTATTCTAAACACATTCAAATTAAAACTGTCAATTTTCCTCTAAATTCCAATTCTTCAAAACCAACCTACATACGTCGTCAATGTCTTCCTGTCATTGACAATACCTATACTACTTTTAATACGATTCGACATTTTCTTATGAAAGTTTGTAGGTTATGAAGATACATATTGACACTTCATTTGACAATTTATATTGGAATGCCTAATTATAACACAACTCGTTTGCCAGACTACTCTTTCTTTCAGTTCTTCGTCATTTATTTATTTATTACTTAATAATACAGTAAAATACAGTAAGTTAGTAAGAAGAGATGGCTGCCTTATCGCTAAGAAGCGATCTCTTTCAGGCAACCAACTTTGAGATGTAGAGCAATGCAGAAGAGACACACCATGTTACGTAGATACATACATAAACTAATAATTACAATAATAATACATACTAGGAAGATAGATAATATTCTTTTAAAGATTTCTTAAAGATGGGAAGAGAAGGAGCATTGTGAAGGTCATACTAATAATAATAATAAATTCTTTATTGTACCAAAAATCACAAAAGGCGAATTTAATGCCTTTAGGCATTTTCTGTCAGTTAACCTTTGGTAGATGTGAGCGGTGATGTTAATAGTACAGAAAAATAAAATAAATAATATAGTAAAATAAATACAAAATCATTTCATGTATCGCAAGTAAAGTAAATTCCATAATCAGTCGCATAAATTCTTTGACATTAGTTGAAATATATTCGCAAATAATCTCTCGACATTATGACAATAGACGTTGAAATTTTCGTCAACATTCAGAAAGTTCATGGGAAAATGACATCTATTGAAAAATTTTTCGCGCTCAAGATGGAAAGAAGGGATGAGCGGTATCTCCGGAACGCAGCCGTAAGAATTCAACGTTTTATTGGTTTTTGAGAATTTAATTTTTAGTGTGGAATTTTTAACATTGAAATTTTTTATTCAGATTTGGTGAAGCTACAAGAAGTTTCTCTAATCTACATCGAGAGATATTTAATAATTTATTCTTGACGTGATCACTAGATGGCGGTAGTGTTGTTTAAGAGCGTTAGGCTTCATACTATCGATTACAAACTTCAATATTTGCTTACAACTCAAACATGAGCTGTCGAGTGTTATAATTTATGATTTGACACGTCTACAATGCGAAGGACGTAGGTGATAGCCGACGAACCTTTTAAAATGTGTTAGGGGAAAGTGGGGTAAATTGGTATATCGAAATTTAAATTCTTTTTTTTCTAAAATTATTATTATAATTTAGGACTTTTTTCCTATTAGGACTTTTCTATTGATATAAAACAATTGAAAATAGTGTTTGCGTCATTAGAATCTACATCAATATAAATAAATGGTATAATTTAATTTAATGTCATTGAGCTGTTTTCGCTCGTTCATAATTCTCTTTGTAAATCAACCTAAGCTATCCCAATAGGTTTAATTGTAATTACATTTATAATGCGACATATCGTTCGGCTTACTATTGAATTAACAAATATGAATGTACAGTTTAGAGCTAAAATATCCTATCGAGTTAAATTTTCCCAATCCCAAGTTTTAACCTTATTTTCATATAGACCAAATGAGATAGTCTGACTTAGTCAGTACTCAATTATGGCTGCAAAGCTTTCGAAATGTCAGATTAAAATAACCTTCAGACATTAATATAAAATATAAGAACAAAATTGTGACCAACAGTTCCTTTTCATTTCATAAAAGCTCGCATATCTTTTCCCTTTCTTTGAGACCGGTTGAGCGAGATTCCGACACAGAAGCTGTATCTACGGCAAATCTTGGGAGCTTTATCGCTTTACATTTAGTAATCAACTTAATACAGGCTGATTGAATTATACTTACATTGTTTTTTTTCTAGAACCTCAATAACACGACTTAATTATTATTTTTAATTATTACTTTTATGATTATGTCAATGCAGGGGCAAATTGTATTGCAAAGAGGTTGGTTTGGACACAGCACATTCGTCTCCTCAAGCCGGCATAGTGGAGTCAGCCGTTGCGTGCGGACGTCTGTCTGTAGTAACAGTTGTCTATGCTCATGGACCGCATTCTAGCTTAACATCAGGCGGAGTGTGGTCATATGCTGAGCTATCAATAAAAATAAAATTGTACACCCATAGCTGGATATTCTTTAAAAGAATCACACTGGACGATTGATTTGTTCTTTCTATTGTCATATATCAATGGCATAGCATTCATAATTGATGTCTATTACATTAGTTAAAAACACATAGGTTATATGTATTTTATATTATTTATACCTATATTAAACGCTTTTAGTGATAAGATAACAAATTGCTCTAAATTTATGTCTCGTAAGAGTTCAATTGTTTTATTGTTTTTTTAACACAATAAATAATTAATTATTATTATGAAAAGTTGTTTTTTGACATCCCTCATGTCATGTTTACGTATGAATTTATGAGTTTATGAATATCTGAGGCCATTAATAAAATAAGAAGAAGTATTATTATTATTATATATTATTTCTTATCATTGCACCTTGAATATAAAGGTTAGCTGGTAACTCGTCTATGTATGATTTTTGTGTAATAAAGGATTTAGTTATGATTGTTGGGAAGAACGTGTATAAAGAACGGCTGCAGATTATGCGAGTTTATGCGAAAATGAATTTAATAAAGTTAAACACAGATGGTCGTCCTTAAATCCAGTTTTGAAGAATGCTCGCCATGTCGTTCGACCTGAATTGCGCCCTATATATGATGCAACTTGCATTTAGTTCGAATGCATTTTGTTCTTTGACACCAATATATGCACTAATATGAAACGTCTAAACTACCTTCATTATGTAAACTACTTATGTTAAGTTAGTGTGTGTGCTTCAGTGGAGATAACTGTTACCACAGACAGATGTTTACTTGCAATTATCGCCTCCACTATGCTTGCTTAAGACGAATTGATAGGGCACTATTACAAAGCCAGAACATACTAATTATTTAATTAAGCGCTGCAAATACGAGTCTTCGAAAATAAGGATTTAAAAAATGAACGTCTCAAAGTTTTTTAAGTTAGCGGTTTATAGTACTGTTTATACTCTGGGGAAATTTTACACATAAATAGGTTATCAATTAAATTGAATATTGTTCTGGTTGGTCGTCCTGCTGCGAAAGTAAAACTCTCTCGACGTTACTAATACTGTGCCGAATTTGTTAGATAATTCAATTACACGAAGCTTCCTCCATCTGAACGTTGTTTCGACCAAAACAATCATCACAATAAACAAACATTAAGCAACTTGCGATTTCGACACAACTTAACATTAAATACAATGGCATTTTAAATATCCTTGCAATTTACAATTCAGTTGTTGCAATTTTGATGCATAGCTTCTAAAGGATAAAGTTTAAATTCCTATCCGTAATAAGATAAGGCGAATTTATACCGAATTATATATTTAATAATTTTATTTTTAATTTTTATAAATAAATATATCAAGGCGTATTTCGACCGAAAAAAACTATAAATTACTATAGCAGTTATTTCGATTAAATTAATATTTGGAAAAGTCTGATTAAATAAATTAAAAAATAAATACCATAGAGCAGCCATTCTCAAAGGAACCCTAGGGCTAAAATACTGCAAAAAATACCTACCAAAGGGAGATTATAAGGTTACATCTAAATATTCCAACTAAATATTACGTAATATTACATTGCAATATGATTACTCATAAATACATATAAATCAGTTTTTTATAATTATATTAAGACTTTTTCCTTCGCCAAAAAAGTTTGAGAACCGCTGCCATAGAGCATGTAATCAGAGAAGTATATAGGTCGATAAGGAACGCATGCAGGGCGAGAGACGACGCACGTTGCACGTAGTATGTTTGACAGATGTACCTTGTTTCTTCTATTCTGGTAAATTGCATAAAATTCTATCCGAATAATGTTTTATTAGAATTAAATATAGACAATATTGCAAAACTATACAATTTAAACGTAGAACTTAGTTACAAAGCAAAAGCTAGATTTAAGAAAACCGATAACAATACCGTCAATTTAAGCCAATAAATTCGACACGAATCAATCGAGTTCGTGCTATTAAATGCTGTCTAAATAAGCCCATTCCATTCACTTCTAGTTGAATGGGGTTGCCCACGCGCAGGGTTCTTTCGACACAACTGACAACTGGGCCAAGAACGTCCTTTCGATCTTTGTTGATTCGTATAAAGGTGTTTTTTTCATCGAATATATTTGTCTGATATTTTTTTTGTGTCTAATTATAATTCGTTAAATGCCTTTTGTAGTCTGGACCTATTTTGTATAGTTCTTCTTTTCTACATTCTCTCTATAATTAGTTGTTTCAGGCGTTACTTTGCGAAAATCCATGTTAAATGAAATTAGTTAAAATTATTTTGCTTACAATTCCCGCTACAACACTCAGTAATATGTCTCGACGCGTTTCGCCACTTCACGTGGCATCATCAGGATGAACGACTGATTTTGAAGCGAAGCCGAAGCGACCGCACGTATCCTGATGATGCCACGTGAAGTGGCGAAACGCGTCGAGACGTATTACTGAGTGTTGTAGCGGGAATTGTAAGCAAAATAATTTTAACTAATTTCATTTTACATTCTCTCTTATTTTTTACAATATAATTGAAGTTTGTAGTACATATAGACATTTACTATAGTTTTTGTATTTAACACATTTGATCTCATTACTAGATACACAATTAAAAAATCCACTTCATAACAAAAGAGATCCATAGAGTTGTGTATACTAGAGTGGACAGAAATATATTTTTTAAATTTATTCCAATTCCTTTGTTTATTTACTAATTTAAAAATATCTTGTATACAATCTAATTTTTGTAACACTCTACTATATACAGCATATATAGAAGCTAGAGTTACCACAGCCGTTCCAAGAGTCGGCTTCACTATACCGGCTTGAGGAGATACAAGGTTCAAATTGTGTGAAGGACTTTAACACGCCGTTGGTGATATATGAATTTCGATTATCCTTGGAGGTACCTACGCTAGAAGAAAATTACTAAATTTTTTATAACTATATATATATATTTTTTTGATTTAATTGTAAATATTTTTAATGAGTTTAAAATGTAATGTAACCTTGCTCATTGTAATGTTAGTGCATGCAGTGTTCACTGTGCATAGGGCCTACAATTAGATTATTATAATTTTTATTGTGATATTAATTACAAGTGTAGTTGTAGGGCCCTGTTTGTGGACCCAATAAATAAATAATATACTTATTTACGTCCCAAATCCGTATTTAAGACGTAAAAGAATTAGTAATAATAATAAAAAGTAATGTTAGGTTTAGGTTAGAGCGTCTTTATATAGTAAAGTACATCACATTGCGTTTCATATGATCGTTAAAAATAAATTACTTTTCATATTTCCCCGGGGCTCGTAGATTTATAGTGCGTCTGTACACTTGTACATACATACATAGTACATACATATACATACAGTATATATAATAATATTATATCGCTAGTTGAGAACAAAAGCCGTTCAAGCGTTTTTTGTTCCAAATTTGAATTACAATTATTTTTAACAGTATTCACACGACTCTTTTGATTTTAAATGTTAATGGAATATTTTTAAAATTCTTGCAGTTATTGAAATAATATTAATGATATTAAAATTGATTAAAACGTCTATTTTTTTTGACATGAGCGTTTACGTGTGAATTAAAATTTTATAATCTCTTATTGGGCTGTTGCACGAATGGTCAGAATTGGCAGAATTGTCAGAATTGGCAGAATTGTCTTTAATAGATATCTGAGGCCATTAATAAAAGATGATGTTAAAATTCTTTATGGCACAAAAATATAGCACGTAAGCGAGCTTGCTATATGCATTATCTACCAACTAAACGTGTACAAAGGGTGTAATGATAAGAAAAATAATAAACCCAATACATACGTTACATAAAATACACATGCATGTATTTTTAAATGCATCATCGACATGGTTATTGGGAGCAACGGTGAATGCTGCATACAGATGTTTTTCTGTGTCAATGGCGATACCAGCTCAACAGAATTTTTATAACACAGTCTTTATTAGTATAATAACACGACGTAATTGTTAATTATGAAATAATTAGTTGGAATATATCAAGCGTGTTGCTATGCGCGCTTGACTCTTAAACTTTTTCAAATTAGACAAAATTGAAAGGTCCAATTCAAATTAATTAATTTGAATCCGCATATAGATTAGTTAAATCATGATTGCAAGTAACTTTAAATATCACGACAATCAATAATTGTTGTAATGTATAAAAAAATGTTCTTATTTTATAATAACAACATTTTATAATAAGAACATTTTTATTGTATTGAATTGTAAACTCGGACATATTGTATATCGTCGGGTCCTATTAACATCGGATCTAACATTTTGTTAATTTGTTGAAATACCTTCAAAATATAATTCTCCATCACATGGAATAAAATTCTTAATAATTTCTGAGATACTCAATACAACAACGAAAAATCTACACAAATAAACTATGCACAATAACAACTTTAAATCGCTCTGTTGTAAAATTGAAATTGTAGATCCTACCTTGTTAATGATCTGAATCTGAATAATATTTATATATATTAAATTTATATATGTGTATGCACATTATATATGTATATGCACATTATATATTTTATTATATTTATATCTTAATTTTAAATATTCCTAATATGCATTACCCGATACTAACACTGTTTCTCCTATGACAGTTGGTTACCTAGAAGAAATTACTTTTAGTGATAGGATCGCCAATTGCTCTAAATTTGTTTCTTATGTGTTTAATTGTATTAATATTATTATTTTTAAAGCAATAAAGGATTTATTATTATTATTATTATGAATAGGATATGCCTTAAATGACGTATCATATAGTACAGACGACTATTGTAATTTGTACATAAATAGTATGTTTGTTATTTACTTGTTGTAAAGTAGTGCCTGAAAAATAATCAAAGTAGGCTTTAGCTTTTATTTAAGTTTAAGACAATCGGGATGTGAAAATCTCATTCAAACTTTAAACATTTTCGTGGGACGAGTTACTTTTTGTGTGTAACAATTCCGCCCAATTATAAACCTTGTATCCAAGCTATAAAGGTGATTATACATATTTGTATAACTAATTTTGTGTTTTGTAAGCTATTAGTTAGTGCACATATTTTTCCTTTGTTTATCAATAAGTGTTTTTTTTTTTGTTTAACTTGAAAATGTCTTGATAAAAGTAGTAGGCATACTTTTAAAGTATCACCAATATTCAAATTTAAATTAGCTTAACGTTACTGTCTACTGTTCTTTCTACTGTAGCTGCTAGCTTAACATCTGGTGGAGTGTGATTACATGAAATGAAATGGTTTATTAGCACAGGCACTTGCTCATCGTTAGACTCTACAATGGCTTCGGAAAGGCGTATGACGAGAAGAATACCAGAAACTTGTCAATCAAAGCCTCTACATGAAATAATTAACAAAAAAAATAAACAAACTGAATTTTAATTCAGAGAAAAAAAATTAAATCACAATCTTTATATAACCATGTTGGAATGCTGTAAAATAATCCCTACTAATATTATAAATATGGATGTGAGTTTGTTTGTTACGTTTTCATCATCATCATTAAACTTTGTACACATATTTTTAGAGGTACTAGAAGTAACATAGGATACTTTTTATTTCAAAAAATATTATTTTTTACTATAGTTTCCAATTGACTATAGTTTTATTGAACTGCTATCTATCTATACTTATTTAATGACTTAAATGCGAGCGAAGTCGCGGGTAAAAGCTAGTTATTAGATAAACACGTTCTTTCTCATAACATCTTTTTGTACGCTATTTTAGCGTATTAAAAGTAAATTTAAATTAAATATAAAAATTAGAAATATTTCCTGGAATAATAAATTCAGAGCTAGTTAGAACGTATCGTGAAATAGCTAAGTGAATTTTAGTAATACGGCACCTTTTTACCTGACCGCAGCATTTGTCATTGCGTCGCTTACCACAAGCGGGGGGGTGAAAGACGCTAAAGTGGGGTGAAGAGGGTATGATCTGTCAACTTGATAAATGACCTCGACTAATGCGAGGTCTTTTCACTAACTTGCCAGTAAAGTACAGAATAAACTATAGACGTTACTTTTTTCCTGTTTTTCTTTTTCATTTTATTTTTATTTTAGATGTCATTTGTTTTGTATTCGTTATTTAAATGTGATTTTTGTTATGACGTTTAAGGATTGGAGAATAAACAATTGAATTGAATGACATGACTCTAAAAATTATATTAAGGGTCGTTTTACTAGATTCATTAAATAAAACAAAACCCTGAAAAATAATGATAATTTTTAGCCTTTACCACTAATTATCCTAATTCTAACATGTGCATGATTTAATTGAAGAATACGCCGTCTGATAGAAGAAAATTCTGAGGATTAGGCTACATGGAGAATAGGTTATTATAACATCCTAATTTATTGTTTCAGGTCCTGATATTTTCTTCTTAAACAGTTTAAGGTAAGAAATGGAATATACCCCAATGCAATTATAATTCTACAATACTTAACAATCGGAGTCTGTACAGGTGTGGGACAAAATTAATTTGCAAGTTCTTGTTGAGTTGGATTTACATTGAAGCTACAAACCATAACGGCAATCCTTCAATTTTCATGTATATGTATCATCATGTATATATATATAGTCAAGTCAAAATAAAAAAATCGCATTAGCTATTGCTCTGTATTTTGTAATAATGTTATTGTTATTACATTGTGTCATTTTGACTATTACAAACAATAATTGTGGTTAATCTTTTATCGATATCGATAAATGTAGACTGATTATACCGTCCATCACTAGTTAAGGTTATTAAATAAATAAATAATAACAACAAAAATATAAAACAAAATACGCGCTTGTCAGAATATTTAAAACAAATAAATAATATTATATCCTAATAAAATGAGTCTAATATAAAAAGACAAAAATAAATATTATTATATAAAATTTTGTATTACCCAGTCAAGTAAAAGAAAAAGGAATATGATTAAAAGATTTGTTCATTGAATGAAGTGGTTTTTCTTTAGAGTACAAACAGCTTAACTGAAACGTAATTTTCATTATATAAACACATTAACACACTTGGCAAAGTCCGAATTTCTCGAACGGCTGTACGATCAACAGGTGTTCTTAATTTAAAATCTAAATTATGTACGGAACGTTTCCTAAATGGGTTCCGTTGTTAAAACATCCGAACCTGTCACAACATTGTCGTTTTATGACAAAAAAATATGCCTTTATTTTTTAAATTTGGATTTTTTTCTTAATTCCATTTAATTTTTGAATTTCGTTCCAAAATTGAATGTTTATTTGACAGATGCTTTTTATATTCAAGGCAAAGATATTATTCTCAATGCAGTTTAGTTTTTAGTTTTAATTATTTTCGAGACATTGGCGAATTTCGAATCATGTTCAAAAACCACCTTGATTATACATTAATATTTATAGAAATACAATTTTTGGAATATAATTCGCGAAAAATGACAATATCTATTTAAAGGAAGGCAGAGATCCATGGACGGAGACATCTGCTACTACAAAGAAATGCCTGTGGGCAACAGTGGCGACCTCTTTGTTGTGTGACGTCAGAGCACACTTTATACTATTTCAATTTTATTGCATGGAATGAAATAAATATGAAGAAATATCAGACGCCTTTTTCTTCACAAGACTCGTCCTTTGAAAATATGAAGAAAAATCCAACTATGTACTTACATTTATACATTATTAAATTCTATATAGAAAAAGAAAAAATGAAGGTATACTTATAACGAGAAATATTTCCTTATTGAATTTCTTTTGAATTTCTCAACTTAATTTTATTGTACGTTTGTTATATTATAATAATATAAAATATAGTAGAATAATCAATGTATCTTAAATCTATTATACAAGTTGTTCCTGATGTGGATTTAAAAATTATTTCTTACGGTTTATAGCCTTTCGAAAGCTTTGCAGTAATTTGATTTATTAGAAAAAATATTAGAAAGCGACTCTTTATAACCCGAAACACCTCATTTCCCCCTTTTTGTTTCGCATAAACTGTCATATGACGGACACTGTAACAAAATATGAAATTGAAATGTTTTATTTGAAGACGTAGAAATAATTATTTAATAAAAGAAAATAAAGATAATTTATACGAGCAAGTGTAGAAAATTTCACATAAGTAATTTTCCATTGTAAACGTTCTATAATATTTATCTCGGAACTCCGTAGATACCTATCTACTCAGGATATTCGGTTGTTATTATCTTTTTATTTGGCTTCTTAGTGATGTACTAGATAAAAATATCGATAGAAATCTTTGACTTTGTTTAAATCTATTTTCGAAAATGAACAATAACACTTTTGTGTAACAATACTCGCAACCTTCAGTTTGTAAATATATGCAAACCTATATTGAAAAATATGGATGTGTGTTATTAATTAGAGAGCGCCATCTATTGGTGAATAGCGGAATTAAATTTTTTTAATTCCATAACATTTTATAATTTGTATCATCAGATTGACATAGCAACTACCTCGTGGATTACATTAGAAACTGTAAACTCATATACTAAGACAATGATATTGCTTTTTCAATTTACCAAATAGCACCTGCAAGGCACTTAAGGAAGATTAATATTGTTGCGTTGTACTTTCACGATGGCTCCTTGCAGTTCAATTTCCATTGTAAATTTATCGTCTAGTGACATTTTATCGATAATAGTGTCGCATCACTTAAACTAACGACTTTCCTTTCTTCCCTTGTAAGACTATTTCCATTATATCTATTTATTCCGCACCTGTTTACCGTTCCTTTTATAAGGGGTCTGTAAAAGTTGATTCTACCCTCTAAATGTTTTCATTAAACTTTGTTAATTTTCTTTATGTTAATACCCTGTCCCTTTTATTTGGAGATCGTTATTATTATATTTTTGAAACTGATTACTTCTGACCCTTTTTAGGGAATACTTCGCGTTTTTTTTGCCTATCTGGATTAAATTTTTGCCTGTAGACGTTTTTGCGTAGTTCGTGGACTTAGGTTAGTTTAAGTAAATAATTTAAATATAATAATCATAAAATTTTTATTATTATTATTTTTTTTATCAGGTGAAGTGATTCGGTGTGTGTATAGTTTTGTGATCATAGCTTAGTTCAATTAAATGTTTCTGTTTTTATTAAGTATAGTTTTTAGTTTATATAATTTTATTCAACTTCCTAAACTTTAGTAATCAATGCCCCGAGCATTAAGTTTTTGTTTGTTCCAGTTTTAATTGCGACGTTAAATATTGTTGTTTTGGAAATTAAACCTAATACTTTTTGTTAATAAAATATTCTGTAGTTTATTTTTTGTTGTAGCGTTATTTAACTTGTCGCCCTTAATGCCTGGTAGATGGCGTTGGTAGATTAATATCTCGCAACTGAATATTTCACTTATTAGTACATAATTAATGCAAATAAATCAATCGGTTTGATATCAGTGTTCTATGAATACAATGAAATAAATAATTTTTATTTAGAATTCTATATTTTAAATATTTAAGTAATTTTTAAACGTTTTTCAAAGCCCGTCATTTAATTACACCCTTCTTGTTAACAGAGTGGTCCAGAAGTGAAAACGACCGCTCAAACAAAAGTTTGCAGGCAATAAAGGCGCGAATGCACTTTCCAGGTTAACAGTGCGACTCTTCGCGTTATACCTGGTTATTTCCTACGTATACTGCTAGTAATATGGCAAGTTCGTGCTTTCAATTGTCGTTTTCGAATGAATGACAATTTATGATCATAATTTACAGTTTTATCGATACTAAATTCTAACTCACTATTTTAGATAAATATACTACATTTTATTGTTATTTAGTTCAAGGGAATATTATATTAACATATGTATGTACTCCCCAGGAAATACAAGAGATTTCTCGGAAGATGAAGAGCGCCGGATTTAGTGAAGTGATTTTTTATCGATAGTTTTGCGTGACTTGCCACTGTTATCGATGTTTGTTCAGTCAAAATGTTGATACTAATAATGTTCGATTGTATTGTTAGAATCAATCAATTAAGTTAATTATTATCAATTGATTGGTTTCGTCAATATAGATGAGTGTTTTATAAAATGTCGATATAATTTAATAGTTTTGTTAATGATTTTTATTTTTATTTTGCAACTTGAACAACACATTCTACTACTATTTTACTATTCTGTTACATTTGTAATATATCTAATTATTTTTACTTAAATAAATGTTATACAAATATACATACATACAGTGGTACCTTGCATAACGAGTAATTCGCGTAACGGGCAAAATAAACATAATGGCTCGCTTAACGAGCGACGTAGATAGGGGAATCACCGAATCGTGCAATAGAACTTTCCGTGCTATTGTTACATGAGTCCGTGTTCAAAAATCATCATTTCAAAAAAATATTTGCAAATAAAACTATCGATAAAAATAATTTTTCACATCACTAAAACACAGTCCGTCTATGACTATAATGTGGGTATGTACATAAGTCGCTTTAGGGTATATTTTGTAACATTTCTGTGATAAAGTGTTATGCCTGTACTAGGAAGTACATTTTCTTAAATGATGCTTTTATTTGGATATTTTTCTTGTATTACATGAGGATAGAGGTTAAAGTGTAATATGAACAGAGCATATAAAACTGAATTTGGTTAGGTTTTTAAAATAATATATACTAACACTGTTTCTCCTATGACAATTGGTTATCTGGAAGAAATTACTTTTAGTGATAATAATAATAATAATAAATTCTTTATTGTACCAAAAATCATGACAGATGTGAGCGGTGATGTTAATAGTACAGAAAAATAAAATAATAAAATAAATACAAAATAATACACAAATAATTTGGATTATTAATAAATAATTAGGTACACCAAGTGTTAAGGTCGCCAATTGCTCTAAATTTGTTTCTTATGTTTAAATTATATTAGTATTATTACTTTTAAAGCAATAAAGGATTTATTATTGTTATCTATAGTAAAAACCTATCGTAAACATATCGTTTCTTTGTTTTGTGCTCTAAGATTGTACCTATGTACTTAAAATGTTTATAGAAACAATTTGAATTAATATTATTACTACTGCTTTTGTTTTTACTGGGATAAACAGAGACTAAGGAGCGGCTACGACTTCTCTGGCTTTTTCCATACCATATCATTTTCAGTTAGACCATGTCCATTACTTTATATTCTTTTCCCACCCCCTATGGAGGTGGTATGGGGTGTGTAATGTCATTTAATATCTACGTCGTAATTTTATACTCACGTGACTTTTTAAGTGGTTCCCAGTTATAATATGCGGGTGTGATATCCAATCACTGAACAAACATAATCGATTTTATTGTACTAGGGTTGGCACTTTCATATTCATTTATTTCGTCACAATTTAATTCATAGATCGCAACCCTGGATAGGGTATTGATTGATACACATAAAGGGGAATAGCTTTTAGTTAATAGAAGGTTTTTGGACAAATTATTCTAGTTTCAGCTAATTTTTCCATGTTAGTTTGAGATAGTGCAAAAGTCTCTCCCTGTAACATTGTTTCACTTTTAGTCTGGTAAAAGCTTTGCATTATTCACTTTAAAAGCTTCATATTTCAACAGAATTAGTTTTTATGTAATATTTTTTACGTTTTACAAATATTTTGTTATAAATTAGCCTTACTCCCAAACTATGGGTTAAACCAGCATTTCCCAACCTTTTAGCCTTTCTAAAGTTCTTATGCCCCCCCTATATAACCAAACACCCAGTTCATATTTTAGTCTCGTCAAGCCAAATTATATCTAATAATTATTTATCGCAATTATTTAAGAATTTGCTCATTTCGTTAAATTTAGTACCGAAATCTAGCATTGCATTAAATGGTCCGAAGCGAAAGGGTTAAACTTGTGTCGAGCCCATTTTCGAATTGCCCCTCTTAACAATCAAATTGCTCCCTGTGGCATTCAAACCCAAAACAAAGATTTATTTGAAAATAACATCAATTTCATAATAACACGCCATGTCGCTAGATGTTAAGTAAAGACCTGTATATAGGCTAAAGCATGAGCAGTCGAATACAAATATTAAAAATCGCCAACCCTATGATAATACAGTTGCTATCTATCAATTTGGCGGTGACACCCTAGTTATTAGCGGGGCACGTCAAATGATCGATGTATATGGCACGTGACACTCTATTCTTTAACTTATAAAACGTTACGTTGCAAATAGGTACTTGCATTAGGTGCTTTAAGGCTAGAACACTAACTAGGTGTATTGATTTCAACCAACTACATGTTTTAATAGATCGCTTGTGACGTTACACCAGTGCCTCACGCTCATTGGTCGAATATTAAAGCGGGTTTCACCATCGGATATTAAACACCTACAAATAACTACAGAAAACCGCCAAACACGGCGTTCTTAATCAAATATAACAAAAGAAGACGTTATGGGCGCGAATGATAAATAAATAAAATAGATAGAATTGGCAAACAAAAGAATTCGAATGAAATCAAACAATTGAATTCACGGAGAACATTGAATGAACCGCATTAGACCGCTGACCGCATGCGAGTGTACCAACATTATTCCTAGTAAATTTAGCTCGACGTAATGCATCACATAATTTGCGCAACTGTAAACAAGGTTCCCACGCGCATAATCTATGCGTATAGCCTAGAAACTACATTAAACACGAGTCCTAGATTTAGCTAATTAATATTTAGTACTTAATTTCATATTACATTATTTTTGTACTTTGTTTATTTATTCAAATTAATATATAGTAAAATGCAACAACCAAATAATTATAATAAACCTCGTGTTAACATAATAGGCGTATATACAGAATGTCCCGTAAGTAGTGGATCAAACGAAAACTGGATACAGAAGGGGTCACACCATATATAAAAAAACATATTTAACTAATAGTAAAAAAATAATGGGCAATTTTTATTTTTCTAAAAATATTTCAATTTGGTGTTATTTTTATAAATATATCATAAAGTTGTACATTTCTCTGAATGATTTTTATGTTAAGATGTATAGACATTATTGGGCTTTACGAAGAAAATGTTTGTTTCGAATTTACCTACTAATATTTAACAAAAAATACCATTTTTAGTATGAACTTTGAATGAAGCCTGTTTAAAAAAATTGTACTACACAATTTTGAACGAATCATTATAAAAATATCTACGTTTCAAGACGATTCTAAAGATGTACAATACTACATAACACCCTGTATATATATATGTATATAGCGCTTGTACTTGACCGTTTCCTATTTATGATAACATGCTCTAACTAACGCAATAGTTAAAACGATATTATTTCCCAAGCAAAGTGAAATAATCTAAAGCACATTAACCAGATAAATCTTTTCCACATATTAATTTTAATGTGAACACAGAATTCAACCGACCGTCGACGCAGTACCGATCACATGCTTGCCTAACATGCAGTGTCACAATGCAATCTTATGCAATGTGAGTTTCCCACGAATTGCATTGTAATATCACGGCTATTGATGTAGAAAGGTGTGTTAAGTAGAATCCGTAACAAGCTAATTATCCGGAAATTCTTATTTTAAAAATAATACTGTGATTGGCCATGTCATCTCGGGGTATTTTTATAACCTAAACAAGCTAGCGTAGATGTCCTAGTATGTAGATACTATGTCCTATCTCTTAACTAGGAAACCCTGCGCTAGGACAAGGAATAGGAAAACAATTGTTTTTTAAAATAACTATATGATTTATTCGTAAGTAAATATTTCTTTTGATAGGGGATTGAACCTGAGACTTCAGCATAATATAGTAGGACAATGATGTGTGGGGTTTAGGTTAAAACGAAACATAAGTGTGTGAAAGAAACGAAAGACAATGAGAAAGAGAGAGAAAGACGAATCGAAGGGAAGATTTAAAAGTCGATATTAAACTTGTATCCTTGTTTAATTTGGAACCCACCTACCGACGACGTTATAGAGGCCGATGTATATAAGACTAGCATTTACCCGCGGCTTCGCTCGCATTTAAGTCATTAAATAAGTATCAGAGATCATTTCAATAGAAATGAATCAATATGATTCCAAACAGGTGAAACTATTGTCAGTTGGAAACTAATTTATTTTTTACTAATTTAATTTATTTATTTTTTAATAATAAAAAGTATCTTCTAGTACCTCCAAGAATATGTGTACAAAGTTTCATGATGATCGGTTAAGTAGTTGTTGCGCGAAAACGTAACAAGCAAACTCACATTCTCATTTATAATATTAGTAGGGATTTGCATTTAGATTATTTCCTATTTAATAATGTAAATGGTATCTTATACGTTTCAACAATCTCCCGCACTCCGCATGCGGTAACTAACGACCAATGAGAATGCGCCATTATGCGATTATTGCAAAAATAGTTTCACCATTACCGCATAGGTAAACCTAGGTTATCTAACCGCTAAACTTTTAAATTCAGTTCGCGTAAAATGGTTTTTTAACGAGATTTTTATAACCAATTGAAAACTTTTACTTTGATGATATTGTACGTGGTATTTATGTAGGTATGTGTAAATATAATATTTTAGATAAAAGAGGAGAGAACAAAAACTAGATTAGAGGTTATAATCGAACATTATTATTACCTATATCAGCCATTCTCAAAGTGTGTTCCGCGGAACCCTAGGGCTAAAATACTGCAAAAAATACCTACCAAAGGGAGATTATAAGGTTACATCTAAATATTCCAACTAAATATTGCGTAATATTACATTGCAACATGATTATTCATAAATACATATGAATCAGTTTTTTTATAATTATATTAAGTTTGAGAACCGCTGACCTATACTAACATGGGCTATCAAACACGGTTTAGTGAATCACTAGTGCTATTCGTAATACTACGTGTCTCTGTATTGACTGTATTTGAATTCTTTTGTTTATCTGTATCCCGCGGTTTAATTCACGCTACATTCGAATACGAATTCACAATTCGGTCTTTCTCGGTAATGTTCGGGTCGATTACGTACAGAATACTTGTCTAGTTTACTAATTTGTGTGACAATTAAGGTTTTATTTATCCACAAATTGTTATATAGTCTTCTTAAAACTGCTAATCTAATCTAAAAGACACTATACTATTAACACTAGAACTACCAGCCGGTCAATATGACCTATTTTTACCAACCGGTCAAAATGACCGGATGACTTGTGCTTGCAATATGATTCAATAAATTTAATGTAGAATTGTAAAAAATATAATCGTTTACAAATAATAAGGTAAGGTTTTACATAAAAGTTCTAGTGCTAAAGCGTCGGATTAAATTAATCAAAATTAGGTAAGCCGCATAAAGTGGTTTAAATTATGAGCAATAATTCACGTTCGCATCTAACCTGAGTCATAATAATATTATAAACTATTAACGGTTTTATTTATTAGTTAGTATATTTTATCGTTGGCCATGGATTACTGACCTTATGACATTATGATTGAAATACACAAACGAATTGCAAAAGTTCATTCACCCCAAATTGTATTGAACATAAAATTTATCGCGTCAATTGATTCGGGATAGCCGCAATTAAATCAACATATCAATATGTGATTAAACTTTACATTGTTGTGTTTTAAATAAAACAATTTACTTTATCTGTTATATTAAAGTCTAAACAATTGCTAACCAACATTTTAAATTATTTCAGTTACGTAGTTTTCAAGGGTATAGTCACACTAAACGCGCGACGCGATAAGCGAACTTAGGAAACTAACGTACACACTTTAATTTATTCAATGTAAGAATTTATTTTATGTATATAATTTTTTAAGTGAACTATATACTGGGTGATTCCGTTGAATGTTTGGAGACGAAATGTGGTAAGAAGTAACAAGTAGAGTCTCATCTTCATTTGTACTACTAACTCTCAATGTCCATGGATTACGTTAAGGCGCTGAACACGTCTTGCAAATTCAAAACAACTAAATTTTGGTATAAATGTCAATATTAGTTAATACGTTTTTGGCTCCAAAAAAATTGAATCACCGACAGACAAAATACTTTATCTATTTCTATATATTTATATTTAAAATTTTATCTTGATTAAACATGTAACTCGAATAGAATGTTAGTTGGTACATATTATTTATTTGTATTTATAATTGAAGATATAATTTCGTAATGAAAATGACACTGATATTGATTTATTCCGCATGAAAAATAAGGCGCTCAGGTGCAGTTTACACTTGGCATTTTCGTAATTTTAAATAAATAATAAACCGCTCTCCTAATCGCGTCGCTCAATGCGTTTTAATGTAGCCTTGTCCTTAATTTATCCATTTATTACACATAGCATTTTATCAATTACTAGCTGTTGCTCCCGACTTCGTCCGCGTAGTAATGAAGATATAAAGTACTAGAAAGTGTAATAATGTTTCATATTTCAACGACGCACTTTTATGGCAATTTTTGGCAACCTTGGGTTACGTTATTGTAGTTTTAGTAAGGATCCTTATTTTTTTTCCTTTAATTTATATACTCTATATTGATCTATGATAATGTAGCATTCAAATGATGAAAGAATTTTTAAAATCGGTCCAGTAGTTTTTGAACCAACTCGTTACAAACATACAAATGTTTCCTCTTTATAATATTAGTATAGATTAGTAAATAGTATGCAAGTAAAATGTGCAAACAAATAATTAAGCAACTTACACGAGTTGCTTGACACGTGTCTTTAGTATTTATTATACTAACGTACTTAACTATTGGTCACCACTATAATTTCCAATTAGTCCATAGTTTAATTCTTATCAGTATTTTATTTAAAAAATTATTTAAGTAAATTAAATTTAAAAAAAAAATACCAGCTATCGTAGTCGCGGTGAAATACTAATGAGTAGTATCAAGTAAAAAATAATTCCAATTTTTTCATTAATATGTAATTTCTTGTCTCAAACGACTTTTTTTGTGTACTCTTTTTTGCAATAAGATTCCTCTTAGAAAAGTTTGATATAGATCTAGTGATGGGGATCAATCCCACGCCTTTTATATACTTAACCAAATTTCAAGATGTCCATCTCTCTGGAGCATTAGTTTCTATCTTATTGCGTGGTTATCCCTCATATTATAGATGTAGGTCGGAGGCCACCCACGGTTTCCGTAACTTGTAACTAGGGTTGGCAATAATAAGTTAAATAATATCGTCAAGGCGTAAAAAGATGTTTGATTTCACTATTCGTTCATAGATGGCGCTACTCAAAAGGTAACACACATTCTATATTTTGATAAAAGTTAAAATATCCAACCCTACATACTACGTGAAAGCTGATAGTAGGTTGCAAGCACATTCTGATTCTGACAGGAAGATGTTCCTTTTCGCTTCCCGTATTCGGTAATTTCCTGAACTTAATAACATTAAGGTGACAACCCTAAATATATCCGGTTCATTACTCTATCGCCGCTCATTCAAGGCACATGCGCGAACAATTTTATTGTCATGTTTGATGCCATTTTATTAGCGCTATAATTTTATTATGTGCGAGGAAGGAGCAAAATTTGTTTTCTTTAATTTTATATATGATTTTAATACTGTAAAATGAAAAATAATATTTAGTATGACTTGACTAAGTCACACCTTACAACATCTCTTCATTTGTTTAATACATTCGACGTCATTCCGTGTAGTATTATTCCCAGAACGCTAACTAGCGCTGTTACCTCGCTGTACGGCTAATCTACTCGCTGAATGAAGCAAGCATCAGCTCTGTACAGAAATTAGTCTGACTACATATCATATCATTTTATAAGAAACCTATTTAAGTAATTAGTTTTAATATGCTCGAATTTATGTGCGAGTCCAGTTTCTATTGGAGTCTAGCAAAAACAAAAGACTGGACAATATAAATAGAGAGATAAGAAATTTGTTTGCAAAATAAATAGGAACGAAAGAGAACGAAGTCGTGTGAACTATCGATAACTGTTACGATACTAGCGTTTAATATCGATAACTTTTACATGTTAAAGGCGACTTCACATCGAGAAATATATAACTTTGTAGTGCTAATTAAAAACCAAATACAGTAATACCCTCTATTACGCGGTACTCTTATAACGCGTTTTCATATTATATAACGTATAACACGTGGTTTCCCCATATAACGCGGGGACTTCACATGTTATATTTATATACTGTGAAATTTATAATGATTTGTTCAATTCATAATGAATTTCGCGTTTATTTGCACACATATATCGTTCATAACATTTTTCCTTAATATTCGATTTAAACCCTCTTTAAAAAGATAAGTTGAATGTGAAAAATGATCTTATAACGCGTTTTTGTATAACGCGGAATCAATCTACCGTGTTATAGGGGGAGTTGCTGTACCTCTTTTGTAATGATGTTTGGTTTTTTGTTCTCACTTTTACAGTTAGTACTGAAATACTTTGAAACTAGATCAGAAAGTATAGTGCAGGTGACTTGCTGTAAATATTCTGGTATGACGACTGCTTTAACTTAAATTGAATTGATTGTCCAAGTTTTTCTGAAATGTATTGTATAGTCGCCTTTACAAACACGCTTTAACAACGATTATCGTCTAGTAATAGTAGTTTAGTTGTGAATTCATAACATGTTACACGTTATTTTAAATTCGATGCTGTGTTGTTTTTTGTGATTTATATTTCGTGTTCTTTTTAAATTGCATTTGTTTTTAGTGCTCGTTATTGGATTTGAGCTATTGTTGATTTTATTATGGTAAATATATTTTTGGTAATATTTTTAGACTATTGGTATTATCGCATTTGTAGTTAAGAAATATATTTTTTTTATTACTAATAAAAATGTTATGCAATTTTCGTTTTGATTATAAATTGAAAATTCTTAATAATTATATTTTTAAGTTTTGAGTATTGAGGTATTTGTCTGTTATACTTGAGTGCGATCTATGAGCTACTACTGAAACATGTCTACAGGCAACAGACCTCCTGTTATGGTATTCAAAAAAAATTACAGACTATATGCTCACAGGTGTACATTTAGGTTCGTATTCAGAAAAAAAGCTTGAGTGTAATTTGATCTGTGATCACCTAATCATTACTTAAATGCATCTTATTCCATTTAATGCAGTAATAATTATTTACTAATCTTTAAACACGACAACTTTTAGATAGTAATCAAAATAAAATAGTAATATACTATTAGATTTGATTGATAACTATTAGGTTTATAACAACTTATTTTTTCTTCTATGCATTTGTTAATGTTATGTGTGGGTTTGTAAACTGTTTGTTGTGTATGTATGTATTGTGTTTACACCCAATTGCACCCTGAGTATAACTCCTCAGCTGACAACAACATAACAAAGCTCAGCTGGTACATAATGTCGATGGTATTAATCTCGTCTTTGTACCATTTTTTGCATTTTATCATAATTGAAAGATGACTGAAAATCACTGAAACATGGATTTTATATAACTATTTATTTAAAGTTACTTATTAATGGTTGTGTGAAATATAGTCCTGAATTTTAAAAGCAAAAAATTTACATCAACAATTGAACTAAAATTGTAATAATAGTGCAAATTGCACTATACCGTGATACTAACCAATTATTAACTCTTTGCTTCATACATTATGTTAATATTGAAACTAAAAATAATAAGAAATCACGAGTCAAAATTTTACGTTTTTTTTAACATCACACTAGTTTTAACTTTTTTTTTATAGTACCCATAGCATGCTTGTAGAGAAACATATACAACAGCCATTCTCAAAGTGTGTTCTGCGGAACCCTAGGGCTAAAATACTGCAAAAAATACCTACCAAAGGGAGATTATAAGGTTACATCTAAATATTCCAACTAAATACTACATTGCAATATGATTATTCATAAATACATATGAATCAGTTTTTTATAATTATATTAAGGCTTTTTCCTTCGCCAAAAAAGTTTGAGAACCGCTGATATACAAGATTAACTTCATATTCACGATTAAAACTGGAGATACTACCCCGTAATAGCAGACATCTAGAAAATATCATCCATTGCTACAGTCCCTACGATGCAGTAGGTTACGTTTGTATTTTCTCTCATAATATTTCTTGATATATTTGCACCTAAATATGGCGTTATATTTCGCACAAATATAATTTGACATATCTTCTCTAGTATATTTAACTCAATGATATAAATCACCGTTTATTTAACATCGTAACAATGAGTTTTCTCGCAAAGAACGGGGGAACAAATATTAATTTTCATAAAAAGGAAATTTAATTAAAATGGAATTTTATTAGGCAATTAAAATTCATAAAAATCAAAAGGTCTCCCCCTTTTTCCATTTCTTTTGATGAAAACTTTCGGAGTCAATAAATCATTGATTCTATTACAATTTAAATCTGAGAGGGAATACTTCCATTGTTTGATTATTTTAAATAGGAATAAAATGATGAAAGAAATGGCAAGTTTTTTTTTATAAATGTAGCATCAGTAATGTGTATATAATAAATGTATATTTATTATTGTATTATTTATATCTTTATTATTATATATTATTTTATTTTGTGTTTTGCATCCTACTATTTACTTCTTGATTTATTTATTCTTCTACGGTTGGTTGCCCGGTAGAGATCACTGCTTAGTGATAAGGTCGCCTTTTGTTTTTTTTTCTTTTCTTCTTTTAATGTATTTTAATTTCGTGCAACAAAGAGTTATTATTATTATAATCTCGAAACTGTACTGTACCAAAACCGATCTTCACAGAAGTTTACAGACACTTATTGAAAACAAACCCCCTATGATAGTGGTTGCGTCAATATAAAGCGCCAATGGTTTTACATTCCACTTTCGATTCAACCTTCTCTCAAACGTACATGCGTAGTTGAGATCTGACCTAGCTTTTTGAGCAATAGACAGCGTTTTTATTTTAGAAGACGACATTTTAATTGGTAACGTTCTAGAGGTAGTGTGCGTTATATAGTTCGTTTAAAATTAACTGTTCTAATATAATTATTATTCTGACATATTCTGGAATTTCTGGTGACAAGAAATTAGCAATGCTAATGCTTCACTGAACACCAGAGAAATCTCTTAGGTAGTGTTAATTTAGACTTGTGTAATTGTAATTAATTCATGACTTTGCTTTAGGCATATACTATACATATAATATGTATATTTAGATAGCGATTGTCATATTACTCATCGTCTTTTGTTTAATCGCTGGTTCCTTTTAACTTGGTAGGATTTGAAATATTGCAATTTTATAAGTGAGCGATTTAAAGTTGTTATTATGCATAGTTTGTTTGGGTAGATTCTTCGTTGTTGTATTGAGTATCTCAGAAACCATAGGATTTTTTTTTCAAGAGATGGGGGATTATATTTTTACAGAGTGTTAGTTTCGACCGTATTAATAGAAATGCATTTTCATTTAGGTGCACACACTCATGCAATGTGCAATGTAAACACTTTCGTAGAGTTAATCTTACATTCATATAAACTGTACACATTGTTGTACATGTGCGTCCACTTATACTGACATGTGTCGATAATGTGTACATATCAGTTTCGTACATTACAGATGGATACATATACGTAGTGTACGCTTTCGTTGAATGTGTAAGGGTTAATAAAAATTTAGAAATCTATATATATAAAACTCAAAGGTGACTTAGTGATCTATCAACGCACAGCCCAAACCACTGGACGGATCGGGCTGAAATTTGGCATGCAGGTAGATGTTATGACGTAGGCATCCGCTAAGAAAGGATTTTGATCAATTCCACCCCTAAGGGGATAAAATAGGGGATGAAAATTTGTATGAAACTTTGTCAATTTTAAACCGATCGGGCTGAGACTTTGCATGCATAAAGCTACTATGACGTAGGCATTCCCTAAGAAAGGATTTTGAAAAATTCCACCCCTAAAGGGATAAAATAGGGGATGAAAATTTGTATAAATCTTATTAGATTTTCGATTGATTGAACTGAAATTAAAAATTGACAGATATGTGGTTAATAACTGGAGCAAGTTTTCAATTATGACCCACGACAGGAATGGTGATAACTACTTAACGCACGTTAAACAAAAGTAAAGCCACACAAACTAAACCTAATTAATAATAATACTTCTTAACGCGAGCGAAGCCGCTGGCAAAAGCTAGTAGTATATAAAGACTGTATTTCTTGAACCTAGTGTTTTTTTTATGTTTAGACCCAAACCTGTGCCTACTTCTCTGATAAATAGCGTTGAACTTTAATTTATTGAAAATTACTTCTCTACCCGAATTCCAAAATAAGGGATGCTCCGAATTAAATATTAAATTCTAATAGTAATTGCTATTACCTTAAAAGCCTACTGACCATCGGGGTTTTACGCCGAATGTATAATTAAGATTTTCAATTTGGCACACTCCATTTTGTTTCAAATTTGAAAATAAATCCTGATTAAATTAAAAACAAATAACTTAAAAGAAATTAACAGTCGACGCGCACTGTTAAAGGTAAAGTATAATTATTTAAAATAAGTAACTTCAACTATTGCGATATTTATCACTTTTAAAAATTATCCTTGGCCATAAAAAACTTTGGATTAGGCATTAATGCCTTTATTTCTTG
Organism: Tineola bisselliella; assembly: GCA_028551675.1. Classification (NCBI taxonomy): domain Eukaryota; kingdom Metazoa; phylum Arthropoda; class Insecta; order Lepidoptera; family Tineidae; genus Tineola; species Tineola bisselliella. The sequence continues at coordinate 65,552 of JAPWLS010000278.1, read as the reverse complement.
TATTTCCTATTCTATCCTATAGACTTTATAGCCTTTTATCGTGTTCCCTACAATCAAAGTAAATATAGCGACGACGCTACTCGATCATAGATGTCGCTGCACAAAGTGTAACACAATTCTATATTTTGATAAAGTTAGTATATATCCACACCCAAAACTAGTATACCCAGATGAACATATTACGCCAAGTGATTGTGGGTTTCGGGCACTCTGGTGTCTGGGAGGGATGATCTTTTTTATTCCTCCCGGAAAAAAATTTAGAGCAATTGGCGACCTTATCACTAAAAGTAATTTCTTTCAGATAACCAATTGTCATGGGATAAACAGTCTTAGCACTGGGCAATGCAATTTAGGAATATATAAAATTAAGATATACCTACTATAAATAAAATACATAAATATAAGTAAACTAAATACATAATAAACATACAAGGTAAATATCCCACAATTTTTTTATTTTTTTTTTTGTCAAAGGGTCCAAAGAACCATCAGATGTTAGTTCAAGAATCATTAGGTTCTTTTAACGTCAGACTCAAGGCTCCGTTAGAAAGGAATGCCTTTGGTATTGGAAGAGCAATTAGGGCTTGAGTAGTTACGATAAATTACCTCAGATCTAATTCAAGTGTCGGAACATCTTGCAATTTGGAATTGTCAGACAGTTTTGTAGTACGAGGTAGATTGGAGATCGTGTGGGCATACTCGTATACCTAATGATATACTATAAATAAACCACACTACAAATAAAAAAATCATATTTATTATCTATACTAATATTATAAAGAGGAAAGATTTGTACTTTTGTATGTTTGTAACGAATTGGCTTAAAAATTCTTTCACCATTTGAATGCTACATTATCACTGATCAATATAGGCTATATAAATTACAGGAAAAAATAAGGATCCTTACTAAAATTACAATAATGTAACCCAAGGTTGCCAAAAATTGCCATAAAATGTCTTTCATCGCATGCGCTGCGAAAACTATTGATGATAGAACATAAAAATGTTCTACAATATTAAAGAACATATCAATATCTACTCGTGAATTAATCTATCTATTAGTAAAAACTTGATGAAAATTCCTGCTGTGTGAAACAATTATTTTATTGAATAAGCAATTATTTTATTAAATTAAAAATTAAGAAGCATGTTAATATTGTGAACAGGGTAAAAACAATTAAAACACGTACTGCTAACCGAAAACTAAATAACTGATCACAAGCAACCAAGATGGCCGACCACGCTCACCCTAACGGAAAACTAGTGTTGCCATTTTAAAATTTGTCGCTGTAAATATATATTTTTTAAAATAACCTGGCATACACTGATGTCTGTGTGCAACCGTTACCTCCAATAAGCCGACTTGAGAAGACTAATGTCCCAGTCTAGGCTTTAATTATTAATACAGTATGTAATGTATGCAGAGAAGAGTCGGTATCGTGGCAATATTCGGTCTGATTTTCAGTTAATCACTTTTTTGTTTTGGGTACGTGTTTTTATTTTTCGAAACGAAATGAAATGAAATGAAAATCGTTTATTAGCATAGGCACTAAAGTACGCGCTTGCTCATCGTCAGATTCTATAGTGGCTTCTGAAAGGCGTATAACGAGAAGAAGACCACAAAAAACTCGCCAATCATAGCCTGTACATAAGATAATTAACAAAAAAAAACTGAATTTTCATTCAGAAAAAAGTAAATAACAATTCATGGTTTCGTTGAGATTACAGACAGACATATCAAAAAATGACAATTATCTTCTTTATAAAAAATAAAAAACATGAATAAAAAAGAGTTCGTAACATAGTATATTTTTAAGCACATTCTAAAATCATGGTTATCCTAAACCTTACCCACTCGAACAACGCTCAGTTTTGACCTGAGAGGCGGACCCGCCAGGAAATTGCTTTTCTCAAGTGACAGAGTGGTTTTCATTTTCATTGTACGGCTGATTAATTAACAGGCTTTATATTATTGTTATATTTGAATGAAATAGAATTTGATTGGCATTATAATGATGATTGTTATTTGTCCTTCACACAGTTGTCTGCAGACATTTCTCTGTTATACTAAATAGTTTAGTATTGCTTAATTCATTTTAGTTTAATATCAGGTCTCTCTACACCCATACCAGCTCATTTTTATTGACTTCTTTTTTGAATTTCTTTTTTCTCAATATATGTTGAACTAGCTGTTGCCCGCAACTACGTCTGCGTAATAATGAAGATGTTTAATACATCCTATTTAAGCGGACGTCTTCATCATAGTCGAAAATCTAATAAGATTTATACAAACTTTCATTTTTTATCCCCTTATGGAATTGATCAAAATCCTTTTTAGCGGATGCCTACGTCATAACATCTACCTTTTTCAGCCCGATCCGTCCAGTGGTTTGGGCTATATATATAAGTCAGAATCAGTAAGTTTTATATATATAGATTAATGAAGTAGTAAAAGAATAATCTTTATTATGTAGAAGAATTATGTAATCAAATATATGGCATAAAAAACTAGGGTTGGATATTTTAAAAGCAATAGTAAGTTAATAATAATATTTCTAAGATTGAGAATAAAACCCGTGAGTTTGTGGTCACGTGACCACTGATTGTGAACTGCAAGCGAAGTATGGATATTACAAACAATCCGGGGCATTCATCTCTTCATGAATGAATGCATTTATGCACACAGTATTTAGCACCAACAATGCGTTATATATTACACACAATATTTCATATGCAACGACTTTCAACTACAAAATCTTTATTAGTCAGATTTTAGAGTTGAAACTCGTTCCAAATTGTAAAGAAACACATTTGTGTTTATACAAATATGTACTCTTATTTTAAACGGAAGCTTAATAAACAGTACAGCAAACTTGCAAGTGTGTACAATTAATTAGCAGTACAAACTGTTGCTTTTAAACATAAAGCCTCATTTTCAACGCATATTATTTACAAATATAACAAAGAATAATTTTCATAATAATTAATTCTAAACATATAATCTATTCCGTGCTTGTTTTAGATTGACTATCACTAGTGGTCACATGACAAATAAATAATCATTGTTTTTTATATGTGTTTTAAGGAAACGTATGTGAAATAATAGTGCGGATTTTTACGAATTAAAATATAATTATCACAATGCAAAATAGAAAAACGATAGAAGACAGACAAGAAGGATGACAGAAGAAATGTCAAAATATCTTCATAATTTGTAATGAGAATCGCCACATGTTCTTCTTCTTCTTATTCTTCTTCTTTTATTAATGTCCTCAGATATTTATTAAAGGCAATTCTGTCAATGTGAATTATTCAGGCAACAGCCCAATAAGAAATTATAAAAAATTAATTCACATGTAAATCTAAAAAAAACCTTCTTCCCTTAACATGTGTTATAAATGTGACTTAAAAAAAAAAACAAAAGAAATCCAAGCTCAAATCTTATGTACTGCTCAGTCATATTAATAAAATTAAAAGTTATAAAGCTTTCTACAAATTTATGAAATTGAAATTCTAGTATGCAAAACATTCTTAAAAGCAACACCGTGTTATATAATTCATAACAAATTACAAAGTAACAGTTACCGTGAATATTATCCACTTTCTGACGCTCTTCTGGCGTTTTCTAGAATATGAAACTCATAATTATTATTTAACGCTTTTACAAGTTTGTTTTCTTTTATTACACTCATATACAAAATTTAACATAGATAAATTCAATTTCTGATATTTGACAGGAAGTCTTTCTTTTTGTGATTCACGCCCATTGGTCGAATGCGTATGCGGGTTACAACCATACATATCCAGGCTGTGTTGAGAACAGGGGACTACTCAGGCATATCCGAAGTTTCGTGATACGGCTGTCATCTCTTTAGCTTACGTGAATTTTGACATATAAGCCCGTAAAAATTCATGTCAAATATCCGTAAAATTAACATTGTGTGGTCTATCGTGGAAACGTCCGTATTTTCGTCCGAAATGCGCCTGAGTAGCCCCCCAGTAACAGGTATTACTTATTTCATACAATAAATATTCAATATTTTCCGAATAGCTTCTATATTCTAAATAATGCATTCCAGAAATACAATAATAAGAATGCCCATTATATTTACCAATCAACAGCCGACGTGAGAGTCTTTTACCGAAAAGGCATTCCTCAAGGCATTGTGTTCCTAAAGTCTAAGTGCATTGTCGCCAACACAAAGACCGTATTAAGGTCTTGTATTAAACCTAGTTTACTGTCCCAAGTTCTCGCCAAGTTTCATAGCTAAAACATTAACGACGAGGTAGCAAGAGCGCCTATTAATTTAAGCAAACTACACTCCACGAATGTGCAACTATTTATGGTAGCTTATATTGTTTTGTACAGGAGATTCTATGAAATAGGTAGCATGCTAAAGAAAATTTAGGACGTTTTCTCTAGAGTATTTAACTAAATATTACTTCTAAATAAATTTGGGTAATAACTCCATAATTACTCACCAGATGGCGTTTACGTAACATAAACTCAATTTTATTGGTGTAAATGGTTGAAAATGACGAATTCGAATTTCGAAACGACGAATTACATCAGGAATCATGCTTGATGAATATTTAATAGCCACCTTCGAGTAAAATTACGGAGGAATTCGATTTTCGCGATTATGTAAGAATGGCGTGGTTTTTCGCGAGTTTTCTTTTAAGAGGTTTTCATTTTACATTTATTAATATTGAGGCTCATTCTCCTTTGTCATATAGCCGCCTACAATCTTTCTACTTCGAAATCATTGAGTTAAATATATTAGAGATGCCATGTCAAAAGAATATACAGTGGTACCTCGGCATACGAGTTTAATTCGTTCCGTAACCTTGCTCGTATCTCAAAGCACCGTATGCTGCTGCAAATATAGATCGGGGCGCATGTTGAGGTCGTATGCAGCAGTGTAGTGTGCGATTCCTCGTATCTCAAAACACTCGTATATCGAGATACCACTGTATATACAAAACCCACAGATACTATATATATATCTATAAATGTTCATAGAGGTAGTAAGTTTAAGGCAAATGACATAATAGAATTGGTCTTAAATCCTAGTAAGCAAGAATCGTGATTTCCATTCCGAGCCCCTAATCGACAAGTCCAAACCAACAAATTGCAATCTAGAAGAAATCGTAGTAAGTCCATTGTTATATAAAATCAACACATGTTTTGTATTTGGGATAATTCAAAACCCAAAAAGTGAACATACTCATTAGACGTGTCTAATTTTCAACAAACAAAAAAGAAGCCAGAAGGAACCTATGATGTCGCTCAAAGTACTTAAGTATGTAAAATACAAACGTCTGCAATGGCTGCAAAAGGATCGAAATATAGTACTAAAAGAATTCGAATTAACGCCATAGTAAGCTGCAAAATAATGTAGACATCGCGTTTATTTGGATTCTTTAAATATGACGTTTCGATCCTTTTGCAGCCACTGTATGTTTAGGATACACTATCTATCTGCATTAAAAACAAATCAGTGTTGGCCTACAAACTGAGATTAATCCTCGGCTCTAGTAGGTTTTGACTGTTAGCACTTAAAATAGAGGATCGAGTGTGATTGTGCTAAAGACAATGGAATAGAACGAGCGGTCACGTCAGCACGTTCAGAAGTCCCACCTAGATCACAGATTAATCCATTAATATGCAAACTGCATTCAGACGTTGAACCACGGACTCCACGAACACATACACCATTTCCGAACGTGTTTTATACATTCCATTTTCGAATGCGAATCCACGTTCTAATTCGAATTAATTTGTGTTTCTAATCGGAGTTGTAGAAGTTAATTGTTTATTTATTGTAGAATAATAAACGGACTATATTTAGTCGTGTATACTCTCAACGGATTATTTTTGAACATATTACTCTCTCTTATTTTTATTAATATTGTCTAATACAGCCATTCTCAAAGTGTGTTCCGTGGAACCCTAGGGCTAAAATACTGCAAAAAATACCTACCAAAGGGAGATTATAAGGTTACATCTAAATATTCCAACTAAATATTACGTAATATTACATTGCAATATGATTATTCATAAATACATATAAATCAGTTTTTTATAATTATATTAAGGCTTTTTCCTTCGCCAAAAAAGTTTGAGAACTGCTGGTCTAATACATATACTACAATAATTTATGTAGATACAATCTGTAGGTCCCTATTCTGAAATAACGCTTGACCGTAGTTTGATCTGGGATCAGCTGGTCATTACTCAAATGCATTTTATTCCATTTTATGCAGTGAACATTATTTACTAATAAATAATAAATCTTTAAACACGGCAACGGCAAAATAGTAATATGTTGCATATCAAACATTTAGTTTAAACATTAATTTGCATTTTTTTCTTTTTGTCATTTATTTTTTAATAAGTACCTAACTATTGAAACGTTTTTTTTATAAATGCGTGTAACAGAACGTAATGACAGCTAGGTGACAGTACACAGTTGCAATGCATTATTATCATTGATCAAAAATTACGTCAACAACTTTTCAAGCATGTGATTGGTCTATTTTGTTTCGTAATAGTAATATATTCAATAATAGTACTCTTTCTTGAACAAAAAAGGTACATAGGCTAGCTTAATGCTTATTGGCATTATCTACCAGCTAACCTACCTTTGTCAGTTTGAGCTGTGATATTCAGGGTGCAATGATAAGTAATAATAATTTTACAGGCCACGATTGACGAGTTTCTTGTGGTCCTTCTTCTCGTCATACGCCTTTCCAAGCCATTATAGATTCTGACGATGAGCAAGCGCACGCCTTTAGTGCCTATGCTAATAAACAATTTACATTTCATTTCATTTCATTTAATAATAATAACTAAATACAATGTATTAGTAGTTTAAAATTTACATTGTTAGAATTGCGAAATAAATATACATTTATCCCATAACGATACTTGTTAAACAACTAAGTATTCTTTATTTAAAATTCACAACAAGTAGCAACAACTAGTGTCTCCGGACACACTGTTTCAGTTGAACAATTCTGTTATTCTGAAACTAGATTTACGGGGACGATTTACACAAGTGCCTTCTCACTCTCGGCTTTATTTATTGTTCTTTTAAAAAAACAATAAAGTTAAGTACTTGTATTTGTAACTGTGATTTATAATAAACGTAATGGCGATGTATTTTTTTCATTTAAAAGAGAAGTGTAGCCTGTCAACCTTTATGAAGCACATTCTTCTCCGCTCATAGATCCTACTCTAGCTTAGGGTAAAGTGGGGGAATGGCGGTCACTTAAGCAGGAATCGAAATATTAGCTTTCTCATATGAGTAGATGCCAAAGTAATTAAGTTACTGAATAGCTAATTTACTTCACTTTGTATATATAAAATACAAATACAAAGCCTCTTATAGTTTGGCATATTTATATGCATTTTCGTAAAGCTTGCATTGACCGCCATTACCCCAACGTGCGGGTAATACCGGTCACCAGTGTGGGTAATGCCGGTCAGTCAAAAATTATAAGGTTTACTATAGGGTTTGCTTCTAAATTAAAATAAAACAATAAAATAATGAGTACTAATGTATTAAAAAGTAAATAGACAGTTCAAAGTTTACAAAAGTAATTTAAGTGATTAAAATGCAACATACATGTTGTATATTCTTGAAGCAGGTAACTGATATTTTTCCATAATATCTTCCAAAATTTAAAAGAAAAGGATAAATACTTGGCATACTTTGCATGGAGTCAAACCATAAAATAGATTAGCTAAAATTTTTATATTCTCAGCCATAGATTTTTCTCGAGAAAGTGAAATGTCTTCCTAGACGAGGTGCAGTAGCAGGAGGATTCTTCTTGATCCGCTCTTATAAGATATTGAAAGGTAGATTGTAGATTTTGGAAGCTTTTCGTATAGAAAGTTCATCACATACTGCTTCTATTGCTTTTTCTAATGCCTCTTTACTCCACGACTCCTTTGTTCTAGGTCTCTTCCTCGGCATCAGCGCATAGAAGGCAATTATGAGATACTATTTCTGCATCATTATAAGCTATAAAGATTATATTAGCATTTTCTTATATTTTTTTCATTATATTTTCATATAGGGTAATACCGATCACTGACCGCCATTACCCGCTTCGAATGACCGGCATTACCCCAAAACTACTAAAGTTGGTTTCAGTCGCCGATACAAATAATAAAATACGCTTTTAAAGTCAAAACCAAGATATTATATAAATCAATATGTATACAATAGTCGGTGGTTAACGCTTTTTTATTCGTATAATATATTAAATGACTACCCTTAGTTGAAAATTCCGAATTATAACAAGAAAACACGTCTATACACAGTAATGGCTGGCACGCTCACTACAGGTGCGCCAGCATGACGGCACCGTGTATATAAGCTTACTTGCAAGTATACTACATGGCAGCACTGATATTTTAAATGAGATGTTTCGGGAAGATGGATATCTTGAAGTGACCGGCATTACCCGCTGACCGGCATTCCCCCAATCTACCCTAATTAAAGTTTTAAACTACACGTCCATGTAAAAGCCTGAAATAACTTAAACATTCAAGCTTGAAATGTACTTACGTTAACTTATGAAAAGAGCCAAGAGTTTAATTTAAATGAAAAGAATTTTAAAGCCTTCGGGATTTCGTGTGAGCCTACAGAGCCATGAAGGAGCTCGCTTGAATACTGTCTGTGATAGTTCATTCTAAAACAGGCTGTGCTTTTAGTAATTTAGTAAGAAAGTCATTTAGAAACACATTTTGGCAGCTTTCGTTTGTTTTGTTCTTGAAAATAACTTTAAAATATAATTCTCCGTGTCATGAAAAAAATAAAATACTTCTCAGTAGTTTCTGAGATACTCAATACAACAATGAAGAATCTACATAAACGAACTATACATAATAACAACTTTAAATCGCTCTCTCGTAAAATTGCGTATTGACAAGATAAATTCCTACTAAAAAAATCCCTGCTCCTTGAACTAGGACAGGGGTTGGCAGACCGCGGCTCGCGAGCCGCATGCGGCTCTTGCCATAGGATTATCTGGCTCTTCTTACAATACAATAGTATATAATAAAGTTCATGTTGCGGCTCTCTGAAGGCATGGAAAAATCTACAAACTTAACATTCGGCTCATCTGGTTGATAAGTCTGCCGACCCCTGAACTAGGACAACCGGTACACACACACGCACGCACGCATACACACACACACACACACACACACACACACACACACACACACACACACACACACACACACACACGTACGTTTGGTACAATTTTCATATCAAAACGCGTAAAACATAAGAACGTACATAAATAGTATTTCAAATCTAGATCTAAACAATTCTTAGGGTACATCGAATCTGGCAGAACGCCAGCCCCGGCCGGTTCCTTGTATAACTTTTACGTGTATCCAGACTCTCATCATGGTTAAGTAGGCTCTTAGTAAGTCTCAGATCCTTGATACAGAATATCTAATGCAGTATTCGAATTGGATTCTTCAGAGGCTATATTTGTTAGTCCAGTACGTGTTTTATTTATTTATTTATAAAGCCTACCTACAAAATTACATTAGAACTAGATATTAGAAAAAGGACTACTATTATGTAAACTAAATGAAATTTTAATTATAGGATAGGACAGCATGCTCAAGGTGATAAAGGGATAGATACTTCTAATAAAATTACAAAAGTAAATAAAAATAAAAAAACAAGAACCAAATAGATGTTAGGAAGAGGGGAGAAAAAAATTGGTTTCATTTTATAACGTATTTTTGTTGAGTATGGTCCATGAGCAGAGAGAGATAGCTGCTACCACACCTGCATAAAATAGTCACCCACACTATGCTGGCTTAAGAAGACTGAATTTATGTTAAAACACTTATTATTATTGATTTTAATATGAAAATAATTGCAATAAGAAGTCACGTAGAGGATTTCTAATTTGTGTTTTTATTTTTAAAGATACAGAATTATATAGCCATAATTCGTGGCCAATGTGACCAGGCTCAGTTGACATTGCTTCTATACAATCCTTAAAGGCAATAACTTAAAAAAAATACAACGTTTGTTTTATCGGTTGCTTTGGTTTGCCGTTCGCAATACAAATATCCCCTCTCTATTTCCCCGCCATCTACAAGTCGCAGTAAATGTCAATAGGGGTTCATTGAAGATTCACTCAAGCCTGGCAAGATGCCAATTTCGACCAAATAGTACCGCTTACTGAATTATTCTCAACGTACCTATCATCTACAAGTAGCAAATAAAATGATATTGTATGGTTTTGACATTTTATTTTGAGAACGTTACTGGAAATAGGAAAAGTAGTAAAAAAACTTGTCATCTCGATTAAGTCAATTATTTAAAAGTGAACCTTGTCTCACTAAGTCGGCATAGTGGTGGCGACTATCGCATTTGCACTGTAATAGTTGTCTGCACTTTTGAACTGCATTTTGGGTCCGTAAATAGTGTAAGTTTATTTGTTAAACTGTAATATTTTTCTTTAGTGTCCTGTTAAGTTTCTCAATAAATTTGTTAGAATAAATTACCAAAAAAAAGTTTATAACACAAGCTATTATTTTAAACAAAAATATTTACAAAAGGTGAAGTGACCTAGTCGCGTTTCGGGATCAGCTTGGAAGTAGCTGGGATAACGAGAGCAGTTTGCCCTGTTAATTTGGACAGGGTACGTTCGTCTCCTCAAGCCGACATAGTGGAGTCGACTGTTGCGCGCGGACATCTGTCTGTGGTAACAGTTGTCTATGCTCATGGACCGCACTCTAGCTTAACAACAGGCGGAGGTTACATATTGGGCTAATATAAAAAAACAAAAGCAAAATTGTTCCAATATCATATATGTTTACTTGTACTTATTTTTTTGAATCATGACTTTTGATTGTTCTGAGATTGAAACTGTTTATAGTATAATTGATCAAAATCCTTTCTTAGCGGATGCCTACGTCATAACATCTACCTGCATGCCAGATTTCAGCCCAATCCGTCCGGTGGTTTGGGCTGTGCGTTGATAGATCACTGAAACACCTTTGAGTTATATATATTTAGATACTTTAGCTTAACATCGGACGAAGAATATTCACAAAAAGTTTCTCATACTGAAACAAATATCAAGCAATTTAAAGAATGTCATCTCCCTTATAAATCTGATACAATCTTCACTCCTAGATTTATCAGTCCAGGGTAGTACCGCGCTTTGGAATTAGCTAGAAGTATCCAGAACAAAACAAGCCCTGCTTCCTCCCCCACTCAGAGACCGCACTTTAGCTCACAAAACAGGCACACAATCCGGGTTACTATTTCAATATAATTTCCAATATCAAATATCAAGAACATTGCTTGTCAACAATAGTGGTTCATTGTCGAAGGTGTCACGTGTAGTTCAAAGTCCTTCCTTTGTGTCGATAAGTAAATTTGTCTAGCTGTATCTGTTTATTCAATTCACCTTAACGTGTTCTATTTTGTTACTAAGTAATACTTTCTAAATGAAAGCCTGATCTTGGCTTTGTAAGCTTCCTTTAAAAGAGTAGTTCCTAAAATTGTGGAAAAGGCAGTCAATTTATTAACCAAAAATAGGTTTTTTTACACTATACAAATTAATAAAACATTAAAAACCGTTCTGAAATATAAATTTCAGGTTTACTTTTTGGTCAAAAGACCAATTCAACAAAAAAATTAACTTCATTTTTTTCGTTTACCTTCAGAAAACCATCATAGTAATTAGGGTAAAATTCAAACTGTCAAAAATCTACTCAAAAACTATCTCTGTTAACTACTTACGGACTGTTTATAATCTTAAGATATTCTGTATATAAATTGTTAGCTTCATTGCCTATAATTTCAAACAAGCATTTATCGTATTGACGAATCAGATCAAGCATATCCGAAGTTTCGTGATACGCCGTCACTTCTGTAGCTTACGTTAATTTTGATACATAAGGCCGTAAAAAGTCCTGTCAAATGTCTGTAAAATAAGCATTGAGTGGCCTATCCGTCGTGAAGTCACTATCAAATCAAATTTCATGAATGATTACGGTTCCGTAAGTGTTCCTGAGTAAGAAACGTCCGTATTTTCGTCCGAAGTTCGTGCGTCTGAGTAGCCCCCCAGAGACGTACTCGGGGTACATCTGCACATACAAGCAAACGCAACGACGCATATGAATAAGAAAGAGGTGCTCGGGCATTCTCTGGCCTTGTCTGGTCATTGTCATCGGGGAGTCATTCGCATCGCCCCGGAATGCAATGTCATGACACTGGCAGACACTTACATCTAAACGATTCAAACAAATTTAACCCCTATCTTCATGATTTACAAAATTCAACATCCCATGTTGTGTTAAGTAGCATTTATAATGTTTTTAACCGGACGGAGGAGGGTCGTTTATTCCAATAGGAATGCTATGATTTAGCTCATAAGGTGAATTTTTGAGTTATTATGTGCACCAACAAAGGGCATCAGCCAGTCAGTGTCTGCTCACAATCTTGAATCGTAGATATTGTTGTTGTAATTACAACTGTAGTTCAATGTTTATAAAGTGTTTATTTATTTTGCCTTTGAAGAGGATATATGATATTTTTGTAAAAGAAACTGTTCAATGGAGCTCCGTGATCGCATGAAAAGGACATTAATCTGAATTAGTGTCGAAGGAAAGTATGCTTTACGCGGTCGTGTTAAAGTGTGTTTGTTATGATTTTTATTGGTATGTGAAGTGCGTAGAATGATAATTTTAGTGGGTATGGTATCATGCAGTTTTTATTGTGGTAGGGTCAGGGGCTTCGAGACATTTCTTGGTTTCTCTTCTTATTTCGTGTGCTGGGATTATTTCTCTACATCAAGAGAAGATGATGTTTGAAATGAGTAGTTGATATCATTCTTCATGGTGAGTTTTTTTTTTGATTTGTTTTTTTTTTGTTTACATACATAAATCTATATAATTATTATATATACCCCTTCTTTGTTTTTCCAATAAATAGATAAATATATGCAATGTTTAAATGTGTTTTGTCTAACCAAATCGTTATTTGTCCCACATACATTTATTTTCTACTAGCAAAACATTTTGTCAGTTCTTATTTCTAATAATTCTTTTTTTTTACTTTTTTCACATAGACAGACTTTTCATGTTCGTTTTCTGACGGATTTTTAAATAATCTCAACAATTTTTATAAAACTAATTTATAAATATATGTAATAAAATGACGGATACAATTATTGTATAATAAATAATAAATGCTTTGTTTTTTTTTTCAATTTTCAATAATGACCTATCGCCTAGTAACCTAAATTTTACCTACGTTAGTTAACCTTAGGTTACAATAAAAAAATCTTTTTTATAATTATCCACGTCTAAACAACAACCAGTTTAAAACAAATAAAACTCGCCATCATACTAAAAATTAAGTTGGCAACGATTGAATAAAAACAAATGAACGCGCACATAATTATAGCATTCTGGGGATATTCGCAGAAACGCAGCTGGTGCTGCGATTTCACGGTCACGGGATCATTCACCCAATGCTTATACATTACGCGTGTAGTGGCCGGCATAGTGAGGTTGAGTCAAATGGCTTTCGAAAGTGCCGTAGTTATATATTTAATTTTAATGATAATAGTCATTGTTGATTTGCGGACATTGAATTTTAAATGACGACAATGCGGGTGTTCCGGTAGTTAATAAGATAGGGTGGCATCATCACTTCATTCTAAATAACCTTGACTTGTGTATTGTGGGTGAAACAAAACAAAAGACGAATGCTGCTTTTTTACACTTAGTACGTGTTAACACTAAAAAGACCAACACCGTCAATTTGACGGCACGGTGATTTCATTCTTAAATATTTTACAAACCGTATTTTTGTTTCTTTTCGTATTTTACTACTTTTCCTAATTTGTTATTGTCAGCTTAAATCCATATAAAAAACTATTATTTGTTACAAATGCTACTCAATTTATGTGCTAAAATTGTTAATTATTATTTAAAAAAAAGTGATATTATTTTTTCTTTCATTTTAAAGCGAAATACGCAATAATTTTATGAATATTCTGATTAAATCTCTAGTACCGTCAAATTGACGGCTGCGGTTTTTAAAGGTATAGATACAGCCTGACACTTTTAGTGTTAACACAGTGTAAATCATGCGGGGTCAATTGACCAATAGGTCTTTTTATTTGTGTTGATTTCTGTTGTTGTCTTTCTAGAGACGGTTCAGTGTAATCGTCAATTCATAGTGTAAGATTGGTCTAAGTTCAATATTAGGCATATCTAAGCTCCTTAAAATCACTAATGTGGTTTTATAAAAAAAAGTATATAACGTTTTACAATATGGATTGTGTTGCCAAGGGCCAGAAGTTGCTATGTCTACTTTTGAAAATTGCAATTGACCTCATGATGCAACTGCTAGTTAAAATTAATAAACAAAGATCATTCATCTTATCTCGGAGAAGTTATACAATGGAAGTGTCACGAGGAAGTTCCTTCAGAAAGATGAAAAAAAAAAAGATAATTTGTCACGGACCATCATTATGGCGGTTAATAAAAAAACACATCCAACCTTATAAACACTTAATTGGTTTCAATAACTTTTAATTGGTTTATTTTTAACTTTAAAAGCGTATTTTTTTTTAAATATAATTTTCCATTTATACTTATGCTTTTATTGCACAATAAATTATATATAATACACATTAATTACTGTTTTTAATCATTAAAATATTTATATATTATAAATTATTTATTATTGTTGTTTTTAGTAAACAAAATTTATTATATAAAATTTAAAAAGTATATATGTATGTGTAATGTTAATCTCTTAAGAATTAAATAAATATTTTTTGCGCATTCGAACTTTTCAACAAGTTAATTTTAAGCCACAATTACTGTTAGATAAAATCTTTAAAGTTTAATCTCTACCCTCATTTTCCCAAGTACGTGCTGTCTGCTCCCAATTTTAATTCCTTATAAATTGTAGTAATATCTAGTGTCGGTTTTCGCGAACATTTGCTGCTTACTGATTCTGATTCTAGTGAAACCAAACCCTTTTATTCATAGAGTAATAGTAAACTAGTCAGGACACGATCAAGGAAAGTAAAAAAAAATCTATATTTTAAATTAATCTTCTATCTGTACACACGGCGATTTTCAAATGAACACAATTTTGTAGGTATATAAACGATATAATAAGAAACGATCGGGATGTAAACGGAAAAGGAGATATCTGCATCCCTTTCACACATGCCTCAACTCCGACACGATAAGAATATAGTTATCCCTTTCTAATGATTGTTTCTTCCAGTCCAAAGTCCAATCTGTATCCATTTGAAGATTGTAGACTGTACACGACCTCTTTACCTGTTGTAAATATAAGGCTTAACAAAGTAGCTCACACTACCCCGGCATTTTTTTTTTTCACTTTAGAAAACTATCCCTTAAGTAAAGTTTAGCTATGATATTTAAACGGATGAATTTATTTATTTTTCCAATTGGAATTTGACCCTTGGGCTTTGGCGTAACAGAACATCATAGAAGCCGTAAATAATAAAAAAAAATCACTTTATACTAGTAAAGTAAATCTAGATCCACCGCATAAGGTTTAAACTCCTTTACCATAGACAACAATAAAATTGATAGTTGTAAGTTGTACGACGAAAAACCGTTGGCAAAGTTTCAAAATGGCGTCTGAATGAAATACTGGAACATTAATCGTACTCTGTTTGTTTACATTTGAAATCAACAAGCTTTTTAACAACAACATTTTATATAAAAATAAATTTAAAAATAAAAAATAAAAAAATAAATTTCTTACATATTATATAAAAACAACTGAATATTTAAAAAAAAATAAAGATAATGTACTAGAGCTTATTAAATGTTAAATAACAATAAACGTTTCGTGATGAAAAATAAATAAATAAAAATAAACGACAGATCGCGATTGATATGGCCAATCATTTGCAAAGACTACATCAATCATGTAAACATTGTCAAAGGGAATGTTTTAATAATATTTCTAGTAAAATAAAAACAATATTTATAAACAAAATTTCGACTGTACTTTTAGTATTCCCTTATTCAATTGGAACAGCCTGTATTTTAAGAAACAGTTGCCATAGCAACAACAAATTAAAACAATTGAATACTAAAATACATTTAAAAAAACACATAGGCTTAAATAATTCATTCAAAGAAGCAAAAGAAATGTCGCAAAGGAAACAAAAGACGACACTACAAAAGGAAAAATTTCAAAATGGTGACGAATCTCGTTACGTTTTCTTAACCTCAAAAGAAAGATGAGCTGTAGAAAAAAGCGTAATAAGTGCTATCTTCTAGTACCACGCGAAAAACCTCTTATCGCAAAATTACAACAGATACATTTACTTTGCTCGCATAAAGAAATAATTTACGCTTAAATCCTGGGTAAAGCGGCTTAACTACAAGCGTTAGCGATTGTATCGAGCGTTCGTGGTCTATAGGGCTTATGTCCTCTGATCTGGTCGAATAGAAACTGCTTTCTATTAATAAAAAAAAACAGTATTCGATATTGGGAAATCAATTTAAGAACACGCTATTTTGTTGTTGTAATTGGAAAGAAATTACAGTACATCATTGATCTAATCGTTCATAGTTCGGTCTTTCTCGGTAATCTTCGGCTCATATATTCGGCGTATATTTATATTTTTTCTTGCTTTGCGTACTAGCAAGAGTTGAAGCGTGATATTGTACAGTCTATAACATTTAGTGTTATAATTAAAAAAAAAAAACTATTTGTCTTCCGCATTTCTCTACATTTCAAAGTTGGTTGCCTGGAAGAGATCTCCTAACTCACTTACTCTGTATTATTTTTTTCTCTATTATTAAGTAATAAATAAATAAATAAAACGCTTTGAGTTTTAATTTGCGCCACATAGGAGTTTGGTTTCTTTGAAAAAATGACGACAGGATGTGATCGAGTGAGGTGACTGGCGATTCTTACCTTAGGGGTGGGCGAATGTCACAGACTGCGTGGAAAAAGGAGATTACAGTTAGCACCGTCATAAAATATAAATCAAAAGATTTAGAATGCATTGTATATTTTCATATTCTGTTCTTTTATATAGGTAGGTATATGCACCACGTAGGCTCGTACTTGAGCGTAGTTCGATTCGAATCTCCTAATCATTACCTACATAAATACAATATATTTAAAGCATTAAGGATTTATCAAGCAGTTAACAAAATCCTAACTCCAAACCCCTCTAATTATACTTAAAAAAAATATCGTTCCATATGTGTTTCAAAATGTCTTTTAAATTACGGACAACAAATGTGAAAGACTAAGTACAACGTTTTATAAATACCTTTTAAATTGCGGCTCGCGAAACGATTCATATTTTGAAAATGTCTCGGACTACCAAGAAACTAGGCCATCTCTGTATTATTCCTTGTATTGTGTATTGGAGTTAACTGTTTTTCCATGCATATGATGATATAAATGATTTACAATTATAAGCCTACAAATGTTAATTAGGTACTAAAGCATAAATACATAAACATTCAACTATGATGACGTACGTCAGGATTAAATTAAAAACAATCGTTGTTTAAATTCAAAACAGTGCAATTTTCAAGGCAATACTAAATTATAGTCTGTCATTTACATTGTATCTGGATCGTTAATTGAATATTCATCGAATTTATTTATTAGTGATGGGACACGAATTAATCGAATGTTTTTTTTATTTCACTTATTTGACAGTCATCTTAGGCTTATTTATAAGAAGAAAAATGTAAAAAAAAAAATTTTTTAAATGTTTGAATTAAGAATGGAGTTACCGGCCTTTAGTGTGTACTTTTGACCCTTAAATTTATCGATAGCCGTGAACAATTCACATCACTATTTTAGTCATATGCATATGCATTGGAATCGTGGAAAAAAGGCGTAACTTAATACTTATATGTATTGTCGACAATTTGTATTTCATATCAATATTTATTAGTTGCCATTGTTATTGTATACCTATAGTAAATAGACCTTGATTTGCGTTATTAATTGAACTCTTTGACTTTAAAAGAAAGATAATAGAACATTCGAGATTGTCTAGGAAGTTTGACATTAATTACCTACTATAAAAAAACATAATTTAAGAATTGTAATCATGTTCTATGTGATCAGTCGGTCGCGAGCGAATAAATGGGTCCTAAAATGTAATATGTATGTATGTGTTTATAAACAGTCCTTCATTCATATTGGTAACGCTTGTATTTTTATTTTTATTCCATTCTAATTAGAAACAAATAAGACCGGTATTAAGTAGTTCCGCGACTCGCTACTAGGGAATTTTTAAACATTACCAAACATACTCTGCGTTTTTTTAAGACAACCAAGAGGTGGGTGTAACTAAATGACTTATTAATTTCGTGAGTCCTAGCGTTTCGAGATAGTATAAAAGGATTTGCTTATAAAGGTATCTGAGGTAATTATTGCTTCCTTATATGTACCTGTAGTTTTGTTTCGTTTTTCTAATTTCCAATCCGATCCATCAGTTGTACTTGAAAAATACAAAAAATAATCCTCTTCAGATGTCTAATGAAGACAATTCTCCCGATACAACAATCCAACAACAAATTACAAAATTTTAATACACACGTAAACGTTAATGTCAAAAAAAAACAAATCAAATCTTCCTTTTGACAGAAAAACAATACAAATAACAAATGAAGACTAAACAGAAAATTATTTTTATAAACAAGAAAACAATGGCTCTCACAGTATGCAAAAAGTACACCGTTTTATTGTACCTACGTATGCATATGTGACGTGATAACTCTTGAGAACAAATGACGATTTAAAACTTGGAAAAAAGCAATTGTTTTAGTTTTTTTTTTACATATTTAAACTTACATATCGCCAGGTCTTATTATTATTATTATTTGTTTGTTGAAATAGATTTAAAATATATTTCTCAATTACATGAAAAAAATCACATTTTCTCAATGATTTCTGAGATACTCAATACAACAACGAATAATTTACACAAACAAACTATGCACTCGCTCTTCGGAAAAATGGCGACTTTGCAGTTTCGATTATGTTGGTAGAACTCGGTGATATACTACATAGTAAAGTAAGTATAGGAAGAAGTTAAAAAGTATTACTATTTGTATAATATGATTGAATTTTGAATACATAGGTCTGGATGATCAACTATCAGTATTCGTAATATGTCGCGAGTCGTCGGTTAGTATAATAATAAACGATAGAGTTTTCCATGCGGTTAAGAATCGGTTAAAGTGTGAACGTTTGTATAAAAAATAGTGTACGTCAATCGAGAGTTGTCGGACACCGACCTGCGTCAAGGTCAGAGTAATCGACGTGCCGCAGCTGCCCGTGGCTGGGGGGCTACTCATGCGCACAAACTTCGGACGAAAATACGGACGTTTCCTACTTAGCAACACTTACGGACCCGTAATCATTCACGAAATTACGAATTTGACAGCAACATCATGACGGATAGGTTACTCAATGCTTATTTTACGGATGTTTGACATGACTTTTTACGAGCTTATGTGTCAAAGCGTAAGCTACACGTAAGCTGCAGAGGTGACGCCCGTATCACGAAACTTCGGATATGCCTGAGTAGCCCCCCTAGTGTGGCGTCCACGACATAATCACAAAAATTGTATTTTATTATTAACCTTATTTTTATTTTGTTTAAAAATTACACTAATCTAAAACACTTTATGCGATTTATTATCGCATTTGTTTTTATTAATTAATTAATCCGGCTTTTCAAAAGCCACAGACACTAAAATTATAACTCTGGAAACGATAGTAAGTCGAATATAGTCTTTTATAATATAACGTGACAATTATGTATCAAAAAATAATGGAACGTAAATTAAAAAAAAAAACTATACGAAATAAATTCGAAAAACAAAAGAATGTATTTTTATAGTTTGCTAAATACAAAATGGTCTATTCTGGTTATTTGGCCGTAATGCAGATAAAAAAGCATTTAAACAACACCAGATGGCGCGCTGTTGTTTAAGAACGTCCTGCGTCTCGTATAAAATATAAATACCAAAAACAACTGATCAAAATTCACCTTCGGAATTGCTCGAATATAAATAGCCTCATCCGGCCGAGTTCCAATATAAGATCAATGACTCAACCGGACATCAGATATAACAGAATCACACGATAAATATTAAATCTGCTTATCATAAATTTTATTTGGATATATTCCTATATGTTCCCTCGAGCAAGAATATTCTAAAATGAATTAAATCATATAGGTACTATTTACGCCCCGGATGAATGGTCTAGTTCTTTTGTTTTCATTAGCAAACTAGCTACACTGATCTAATCTTCTAAGTCCCATCCTAGCTTGGAAAAACATAAAACAAAAGATGAGATACCTTCGTATATATTAACTAAAACATACGTTCGTTATCAGAAGTCATGAAGCATCAGTAGCTATTCTCTCTAATCATCACTTTCGTCTTGATTATTCTTCTTAAATAAATAAATTCTTTATTGCAAAAAAATATTTTTTTCACAAAGGCGAGCTTAATTAATGCCAGCTAACCTTTGTCGGTGTAAGCGGTGATATTTGGTGCAATGTGAAGAAAATAATAACTAAAAATACACAATACATAAAATAATAAATAATAATATATACTTAAATACATACATATTTATGAAGAAAAGTTATAATAAATAGTAGAATTAAGAGATATTTTGTTTTGTCATAAAATGTTTGTTCTGTTTGTTCTTGTGTTCTTATTGGCACATCGGTTAAGAATTCTTCTCTCTTCTCTGATCCAAAAGACGTTCCCTTCTAGCACTGATGTTCTCCTTATAAAATTTCTGTTTATTATTTCAGCAGACCTTCAGTGCCCCCTAGTGCAGAGCAATTAAAAACACCTCATAAAAAAAATACTGTTACCTTAACAGTTTCGTTTTGAATATTGAAGTCCACACTAGGGACGCTTGTAAAATTTTGTGTATTTTTAAATTCTTTATTTACAATCCCAAGTTACGAGATTGTAATGTAAAGTTTGTATAATACAAAGGAAAAAAACAGGAAAACAGGTGTAATATTTATTCAGTTCTTTAACCTGAAGGTGACTTAATGTTTTAATAATACGAAAAAAACAGTCCGAAGTAAACATCTTATAAGTTCGTTTCTGTAAACCAATAAAAACAAATAGTAGACCGATTTTGTTTTATAAAGATTTCACTAGAATATGTACTACAATCACTTTTAACATTTTTACTCAACAAGGATTTGAGCATACTTTTTATTTTATTCTTTATTCTTTTACATCATCCGTAGATTTGTACTGGAACACTTGGACTTAAATTAACATAGCGGGAACTAGCATTTTGTCAATTTTCGTGAAAATATCATGAAAAAAAAATTACATTTTTTTGTTTTGACTGATGTAAAGCTAGAGTGCGGTCCATGAGCATAGACAACAGTCTGCGTGCAACAGTCGACTCCACTATGCCGGCTTGAGGAGACGAATGTGCTCTGTCCAAATTAACAGGGCACACTCCTCTCGTTATCTCGGCTACTTCCAAGCTGATCCGCTCGAACGTGGTGGTACTTCCCCAGGGGTAATGCTCTTTATATCTTTTCTCAATGGTGTCTGAGATATTCAATACAATAACTAAGATTCTATACAAACTATTCACAATAACAATTTTAAATCGCTCTTCTATAAAATTGCGATTTTGTAGATCCTACCAGGTTAATAGACCCCGGCGATATGTAACATTGGTTTTAATCTTAATTGCGACAAAAATACCACGCACGTGTAAATAAAATATTTAACCGATTTAGTAATTCGTCGGCGACGTATAATTAAAAGTCATATTTGCAGAAAATTTTTTACTCAAATTTCGTATTTTTTAGTTATGTTCCTATTTGTGTAAAGTGTCGTATATAGAGGTTTATCGTTTGTACTACTAATTAACAATTGATTTACTAATTTTAAATTAATTAAAATAAACACGATTGTCTTATAAATTCTATAAATCGTGTAATAAACTTGGATTTGTATTATTAAGTTAATTAATTAACGTAAATAATATTAGCGTGTGTTAATATTGGCAGTCTTAGTTGATGATGTTTGAGGTAATCAAGAAATTATGAGTAATTTTGAGATTCAAACAATAATAAGGCGAATATGAATGTTAATTTATTACTTTATTGGGAAGTAGAGTAATTAAATATGATGACGGTTTCACTAGTTGCTTAGTTTCACCAACTTAAATCAGATACTTATTCCCTTTGCGGTAAAGTTCCTCACAAGTTATAAAAACCGCACGCGGGTTTCACGCGAATCTCGGAACTAATCTCATTCGTGTTTTTGTTTTGCAATTACACGCAATAATAAAAAACTTCGACCTTAAAACAGTTAAAATATTCATTAAAAAACATTTTTTACGAAGTTAACCGATTAAATACGAAAATAGCCGAAGCCGAAGTTGGTATTTTCTTAGCGGAGTAATTTGAAAGTATTTAAGTGGATATTATATAAGTACGGCGCTGTAACACGGGGGTGGGTAGGGTAAACTTGTGAAACACTCATTCATCACCCTCGTCGCTGCTTACATTTGGTAAACTTTACAGTTGCTTCAAACACATATTTCAATATATTTTCTGTTTGAAATTATCTAAAATATTTTGACAATGTAAATATAATATATTATATACATAATAAAACAAATAATTGAATGACATATGAGCCGTTTACTGCACAAATTGACTAACTCTATAAAACAAAAAGTTAAGAAATGACATAATGTCTTCAGTAGAGAAGTAGCCGGGATTAACGAAAGGAGTGTGCCCTGTCAATTTGGACAGAGCACATTAGTCTCCTCAAGCCGGCATAGTGGACATCTGTCTGTGGTAAGAGTTGTCTCCACTCATGGACCACACTCTAGCTTAACATCAGGCGGAGTGTGGTCATATGCTGGACTATCAATAAAAAAAAAGTTATATATGAGCCGTTTACTGAACAAACTCCATAAAACAAAAAATTAAGAAATGTGATGACATTATGCACATTTTTAAATTCCCTTTATTATATAATATACATAAATACAGATGTAACTTTCATCTAACTATCAAAAAATAGTCGTCAATAATGTTAAATTTTTTATGTAATTTTAAGTATTTTAGAATAGCTTTTTATAGTTAATAATAAAAGCTAAATAAATACTTGATTTTACGAAGCTGCTGTTAAGCTGGAGTGTTAACGAGCTGCTACCTCACAGAAATATGTCACTTCTGCCGCCTACTTGGACCTTTCCTCGTTGGCGAATTCCACTTCTAACTATCGTAATTTCTAGAAGCTGGTTTAATAAGCGTTCAGGAAGTTGAACTAGCCATCTAACCATCTTCAGTTTATCTTCTAACAGAACGGAATTAATTAGTTTTAAATTATAACCAAACAGCCTTTTTTCATATAAAACACGTGACATATTTTTGCATAAGAAATTTGTTCTTTCGGAGTGAAGGGCGGAAATCCACAAGAACCTTTACTCTAAACATCTTACTTTATGTTACCTCCAATCCTACCTCATTTCTACTTGCCACCCCTTCTATTTCATGCTAACTAAGGGTTGACATTTTTAAATAATATTTGTAGTATTATCGTTTTATTAAATTTATGTGTTAATTTGCGTTTATAACATCTGCTTCCAGAATTTGATTTTTAAAATATTTATTTTTTGAAATGTTAATTTTATTAATAAAAAAAATATGAATATTGAAGAAAAGATATTAACGAAATAAGTACCGGAAGGGTAAGGAAGAAGCACCTTCAACTGACGTGATGCATGAACGAAGCAATGGATGTTATAGAAATTGTTAAGTTGGTACACATTTATATTTAAGTTGGCAATAGATAGAAATTGAAACAAGAACTAAAATAATTGAATGTCGTTGACTGAAACTATTTATGTTTAAAAATTAATCCAAAAAAAAATAAACAAAATAAATTGTTTATTTTGTATATTTATAACATTTACATCTCCCAAAGTTTACCCAAACTGGCAGAAAATGCTTAAAGGCATTAATTTCGCCTTTTGTGATATTGGTACAATAAAGAATTTATTATTATTAACCATCACGTATAATAAAAAACCTAACAGAAGTAAAAGAAAGCATCTCTGTCTACCCTTATAAATATAAACTAAGTAGGATTAGCAACAAAAATATATTACAAGTCATTTAAATAAGAATCGTTTTATGAAGCCATGATCATCGTACTAGAAATAATATATCTGACATGTGAAATACTGAATCTGACAGCCCTATCTTCACATCAAAGATTGAAGCGCCTACAGAGTGCTTTCACCTACAATTGAACATTTACATGAAAATGGAAAGCCTCTTTGACCCTTTTTCGTTGTTCTTCCAGTGTTTTTATTTATAGCCTTCTGTCTCGTCAGTGTGGTGAATTTTTTAATATATATTTTACCTAGTAATTTTTTTATTGCATAATAATTTAAGAAGGAACATGAAGCTAGAATATCGAGAGTGACAAAAGATAGCGATTGTCAATGCTTTTAAAAGGAATACCTATTTCTCGAAAACTGTTTAAAAATCGCTATATACAGAGTGTTTACGTGCTCTCGGCTTGATGTTTACTTTGGAACATTCTGTATAATACAAACATATTTAAATTTATTTTTATTCGAATGGGTTTATTTATATATTTATTCTAAATACAGTGTCATATCTATAATACATCCTTTATATGTACAAAATTACATGCTTAGTTTCTGTTGCCAAGGAAAATATTGTTTCCAGTTTTTTTGTACTAATTTGGTTTTGTCGGTTGAGAGCGCTAGAAAAACCTTGAATTAGTTGATGTATGATACGTTTAAATAAAAAAAATGTCCTTACTTCAAATCCGGCCGATAAAACACATTTTTTTATTGTTCGTACGGAAGTACTAAATAGTACAAGATCCCGCTGCAAGATTTCTATATTCAACAGTTTTTTTATTCTAAATTTGAACGCTTTTTACGCTTTATATACGTTGATATGTATCTACAAATTAATTCTATTTTTATTTTTTAAAACAGTGAAGAAAATTTGACATAATATATTGCCGGGCCTCTTATATAGCTGGCGCTGTAATCGCAAAATTAGTCACAATCTCGTACAGAGCAATTATTTTAAAGTACTAATGTCAAATTTGATGACATTTCATTTATTAGTCTTGAAGCGACAGTCGATTGAGTGCGACAAGTCGAGCAGAATTTGAAATCTAATTTTTCGTATACCAATGATACAAATTTAACAATAGGTATGTTTCATTCCATACATTTTAAAGGAAAATTCTAAACGTAGCTATGCTAACAGTATTAGGGATATCAATTTAAATGACCTTAGCAATAAATCTCACATAAATCTAAACATAGTTGGTAACTCATTACGTTTCGCACGTGTATTGAATTGAACGAAATACCTATTTCTAAACTATATCCCTGACGATTAAATTTAATAATAGAAACATTGGAAAGGAAATATACTCGATCGAATGCAAGCTCATGTTTGTATTATTTTAGTAATTATGTTTTTCCATGTTGTGTTTTCGGATTCTATACGTTTATCTATTATACAATTTTCATAGATATATGAGAGAAAATCGTTATTATCACATTAATTATTTAAAATATTTAATTTAATTAAAATTTAAAAAAATCATAGCATACCATATTATAAATACAAGGATGCCCAAACAGTTAAATTATTTGTCAATGCAACCTATTGTTAGCAACCAAATTCAATAATGTTGACTAAAACTTTAAATATGAGTTAATTAAGTAATAATTGATACAATTAGTAATCATTTTAACGTGACAGACATGCGGCGACCCCTATCGGCTGGAAGGGGTAGACGCATATCTGTCACCCAGACGAGAAAAGCAGTCTGGTTAAAACCACCAAACAGGAAGGTGTCATTTTGATGTGTGTTAATAATAATACTGAATTAAATAAAATGTGAGTATTGATATTTTGTATGTTTTTATAACTAAACGCGTAATCACGATTCTATAGATTGTTTCCATTTACACGTATCGTGATTACTTTACATTGCGATGTAATAAAACTATAATATTTAAAAGGAACGAAGGCTTTGTTTTATTTAAATAACCCCTTTCGCCATGATACCTATTTAACTGCCTCTAACACTATTATTAGGTACTATGTATATAAAACAATTGACAAAATATTAAAAATGTTTTAAATTGATTACATAATTTAAATACGTCATTAAATAAATTAATACATTAATCATTTTAAAATATAAGAAATTAATAATAATAATAAAACCTTTATTGCTTCAGAAAAATGATATTACGGTCGAACGCATAAAATCACAAACCATACCGATCGACTACCACTTCTTCAAGTACCTCGACAACTTCCTACAAAAGAAGTTTTCCAACAACCAAGCAGCAGAATCGGTTCTAAAACTCTAGAATTCTATAAATAGCCTTGTTTCTTATTGGAAAAGATTCTAATGGTCTTTATTTTGATTAAACTTTATTCTAAGGCGGTCAAAATGACCGGATGACTTGTGCTTGCAAAGTCTATATATATAAAACTCAAAGGTGACTGACTGACTGACTGACATAGTGATCTATCAACGCACAGCCCAAACCACTGGACGGATCGGGCTGAAATTTGGCATGCAGGTAGATATTATGACGTAGGCATCCGCTAAGAAAGGATTTTGATCAATTCCACCAAGGGGATAAAATAGGGGATGAAAGTTTGTATAAATCTTATTAGATTTTCGACTGATTGAACTGAAATTAAAGATTGGAGTTACTGTGATGAAGACGTTTTTACACACGCTAAACAAAAATAAAGCCTCAAAAACTATACCTAATTAATAATAATACTTCTTAACGGGAGCGAAGCCGCGGGCAACAGCTAGTATTAAATATAATTCAATAAATTTATTGTAGAATTGTAAAAAATAGAATCGTTTACAAAAAATAACGAGTAAGGTTTTACATAAAAGTCTTGTGAAGAATTTTTGAAACCGGTCATATTTACCGGTTGGCAATTCTAGTGTTAAAAACCGAAATTATTTTTGCATCAGCCTAATAGAAAACTCTTTCTGTGTAGTTTTTTTTAAATGTCATATAGCAACATAAATAAACAACCGGAAATCGTATATTCTTTGCATAGCTTTTCCATTCGCCTTATTGTTATGAACATAATGATGAGCGTTGAGATGAGGCTGAACGGGCGACGAAAAATCATATAAACACTGACCTGGTTATTTGAATCTAAAATTTTAATATTTTATATGAGCTGATCTTATCAACATCTGATTTTATAACCTCCTATATTTTATGCTATATATGTTAGAATAAAAATCTTTTTTAGTTTTTGTTTTTATCTAGTTTTTAACACTAGATTTACCAGACCAGTCAAAATGGCTGGTCTTGCAAGATCAAATTACAATTTCTACTGCATGTAACATTTTCTTTAATTCTTCTAATCTTCATTAATTTATAACAGAAGAATTAGTTTTATGAATTTTATATTATTTTATATATATATATTTGTAACAAATATGTACTTTTTTGGTTTTGATAGAAATAGGTATATTTAAGCTGGTAAATCTAGTGTTAAATTAATGGTTATATTATAGATTGGACTGTACTAGCATTATTTGGGAATTAGTAAACGCTAAAGGATCAAGGGGGCTACTCAGGCATATCCGAAGTTTCGTGATACGGCCGTCACTTCTATAGTTTATGCAAAGTCCTGTCAAATGTCCATAAAATAAGCATCGTGTCACTATCGAATCTGTAATTTCGTGAATGATTACATAAGTGTTTCTGAGTAGGAAACGTCCGTATTTTCGTCCGAAGTGCCCCTGAGTAGCCCCCCTGATACGTCTAGATTAATTTGAGTTTTAAAAAATTGTCTTCAATTATAAAACAAAATGAATATTATTTTAGGCGTATGTAGTTAGTTATTGTTGATTTTTGTTGTATTTTGTGAAACAATTGTGAATTTTGTCGAATTGAAAGAACCTTAATTTCCCGTAATGACAGTCTTGATGTTAACGATCTGTGCAGAGGTGAATGCCCTCTGACGTCATTGTATGAATATGGATGACTCGGATATGCTGTTTGCCGCATTACCGTGTTTACAATGTCGCACTAATTTGTATAACAATAACGTATTGCCGCAAATTTCGTAGGAAATGATGATGTGGCTCGAGTTTTTTTTACTCGAGTTTACTATATGACGTTTTAGACTCGAGATATAAACTCGTCAACAACTTTTAATAAATAAATAAATAAACGTTTATTTTTTAAAATAAATATTACAAATTTGTTGCCTTGGCGCCAAAAACCAGTGTAGATTTGTCTTGGCGCTGCACATTCGTCTTACATTTCTAAATACTAGGTACTCAATTACAATATGACTTAAATTAATATAAACTATAATAAAATAATAATACAAAAATTAAAAAAAAAATTTTGTTATATTGAAGAAACAAACGATAAATTCATATGAATGTCAAAACTGACACATATTTTTTCAAATTTATTGATAAGTAACATTTATTATTAACTCGAGTCATATTACTTTAAACTTGAGTAAAACGAACGAATTACAACACTCGTACAGTAAATAATATTTATTGTTCACTCACTTTTATTGTAACCGTTTTAAACTTTAACATTAAAAGAATAAGATGTTAATTTTTTTGAAAATACATTATGTATAACCGCAATTGTGTTGTCATATTTAAATTATGGTTTTAAAAATGTATTTATTTAAATGAGGGTACCGAAAAAGAAAATAATTAGTCTTTTTTGTTTATAAGACTATTCTCGCAGTCAGTCTCACTATGACGACGATAGCTGCAAATCATTCGAAAAATATTTTAAAAGAGTAATAAGATTTGTAACTTTTTAAATATGTTGAGGATGGATCATATTGTGCGAAAGGGGTAGCAATATTTGCAGACTTGTTCTAGGAAGGCTTTTCTTCATCAGATGGATCATCTATTCAAAAAGGTGTACGTAGAGAGAAAAGTCGTTGGTATATATATTACAGCCTCTGCTTGACCCAGTAGGAGTATAAACGTTGAGTTGTCAATTATACTAATTGAATTTTTGTTTTGTTTCAGGTAAATATATTTAAATGCAATAAATTAAGTAGTTCTAACATCGCGCTAATTAATTATCAGGTAAGCGTTAATTAATTGTTTAATTATAAAGTATTAGTTTTTAGGATTGGTTATTTGTGAACTAGACTCTATTTTGAAATTCTTGTCGTTTAGTATTTAAAAAATAATAATAATTAAAAGTGATACTGTAATGTTGAACACCGGCCAGTTTTGTAAGGTACTGCCTCAATCACATTAACTACTAAGGGTTGCCGCCCCTCAGTTCAAATTGCCCATATCTCAATTAGCGTTGACACCTTGGAGATTTAGGGATTGTCGTTAAAATTTAAGGGTTGACCTCCTAACCCTTAAAAAACAAATGAGTTTTCGTTTCGCATTGTAATTCTAATTTGTCAATTTATTACGCCGAGCTGTTTTGTTCTTTACGCCATGTGGCGCAGTGGTAAGCACGCAAGTGACGGAGTGGTAGCGAATATTTTGGATATCTCGAATATTTATTTAGCTAGTTATTATAAAGTTATACTTTTACTAAGTGAAGCCTCTTAAATAGTATTAAAAATAATACTGCAGACTTTTTTAATCGTGTACATGTGTGCGCTTGCTTAATCTCGTGCGTAAGGCTTTTAAGGTAAAATATTAGTCATTGTGACGCTCTGGTCAAACAACTCGACCTTGTGACGGGCCGACGAACCTCTTAGCGGAAAATTTTATGTTATTGAACTATGTCTCTGGATCACGTGGTATGCAATTTTCCGGATCGCATAACAAACTAATTTTGCTTAGGCTAATGTTATTGTTAGCTACTGTGGAGCTCAATCACGGTGTTATGTGTGAACCTTTCGGCTAAATTCTAACTCATTTGAATAGTAATTTGGTACTGTGATTAGTATTATGAACGGTATGTGTATTTAATAATATACGTTGACTATCTAGATCAGTAATACTCAACCTTTTTCTTGTCGCGGCACACTATACTTCTGTGACGATCGATTCTACAAGCCGAAAATACTTATTTAAGAAGGTTTGAGGTTTTGACGTTTAATCTGTCAGTGTCATCTTTCTTGTTTCTTCTTGTCTTTTTGTTGCCACAATGCATTGTGATAATTATATTTTTAATCAGCAATATTATTTCACATAAGTCTCTCTAAACTTCTTTCAACAAACATAGATCATGTCCTCAACTGAGATTAGGTGGAGGAATCCTCAAGTAAATCTCAGATAAAACTTGGTAATAATGCGCGGTACACGAGTGATTGTTACGCAACAAAGAAACCGTGTAATCGGGGTACCATTTCATATTATTGCGTAACCAATCCTACAACAGCCTACAATGTAATGAATTCTTGATTTACGTATTGTATAGAAAATTATATTTTAAGTTATTACGTATTTATTTTGGTTAGCAATAGACGCATGCGACGTGCGGTAGATTTCTAATACACATTGCTTCAAGGGTTGCTTTGTTGGTTGTTAAAAGCGTACGGGGTTGTTTATTAGTTACTAAAATGTGGAGTTTAACTTACCTTCAAAGCCCACGTTTGCTTTGTACCGACCGGGTTATCATTCCTTTATCTTACTTGTGTTTTAAACAGTAACCGGCATAGGGCGTAGGTTATTAGCCCACTATGCCGAGCTCATTCGTTCCTCAAGCCGGCATAGTGGATGCGACTGTTGTATGCTGACATCTGTCTGTGGTAACAGTTGCTTTCTGCTCAAGATCGCATCCTAATTTAACAGGAGTGTGGTCATATGTCAGACCATTATAAAAACTGTTTTAGTTCTTTTTTTATTATTAAATAATATTATAAGTTATTTGGTTTATAATTATGTCTCTTAAGTTGTTCATATTATAAGGTTCGGGATTATGTCGAAGATAGTTACATTGTATGAAAACGAAGACGAGTTACGTAGTCTTTTATTATACGAAAAACACAACATATAGGTATTGTATATACTTGCATAATTCACATAACAGATTG
Organism: Tineola bisselliella; assembly: GCA_028551675.1. Classification (NCBI taxonomy): domain Eukaryota; kingdom Metazoa; phylum Arthropoda; class Insecta; order Lepidoptera; family Tineidae; genus Tineola; species Tineola bisselliella. Next base: position 34,388 of record JAPWLS010000278.1, on the reverse strand, counting down.
TGTAATATCGGAGAAAACAATCATTGACATTGACTCAGTGAAAGTCTAGCTATAACCTACAGACGACCGGTAAGCCAATTTCATCTTTAGGTATCAAGAAATACAGCCTTTATAGTGAAAGCATATTGTCCCAATTTTTCTAGAGTTATTGTAAGCGAGAATGAATCGAGCAACTTTGTAACACTTGTGAGTTAGATCATGATCTGTTGATAAGGGTCACATCCACTATGTGCGTGCTATACTTAATTCCATCTTTAGAATCGTCTTGAATTTGTCATTGTTAGATGAATATTTTACTGATAAAAAAGCTTGGACATAATCTATGGCATTTTATGTTTACCCATAGGTATATAATAGGATGACAATGCCCCTACACAGCAGCTATTCTTCTACATCATAGTAGATTTATTATATTATTATTGTAATGCAAGTTGACAATGCCAGTATACAGCAGCTAAATCAAATTGATAATTATTAAATTTATTTCATTTATATTTGTATATGTATTGACGAGTGAAAGCGCTCTATTGGAGCCCATTTGCTAAAAGTAAATAAATTAAAAAAAAAAAGAAATGTAGATTTTTTATAATGATGCGTCAAAATTGTATAGTAATTTTTTTTTAAAACAGGCTTCATTCAAAGTTCATACTAAAAATGGTAATTTTTTTTAAATATTGGTAGGGAAACTTGAAACAAATATTTTCTTTGCAAAGCCCAATAATGTCTTTACATCTTAACATAAAAATAATTCAGAGAAATGTACAACTTTATGAAATATTTCTAAAAGATATCACCAAATTGAAATATTGCCCATTATTTTTTGACTATTAGTTAAATGTGTTTTTAAATATATTTTTTTAATAAGACGTGACTCCTTCTGTCTCCATTTTTCGTTTGATCCACTACTTATATACTGTCTTTGTGAGATATATAAGCACCTGTCAGATGTTGAATGATTTGGCATTTAAAACACGTATAAAAGAAATATACTCTAAATGAAGCTACAAATGACAATCTGTAAAAACAAATGCTATCTAGTACTTAATATTATTGTATTGACAAGTACAAGTCCAATAAGAACCTACGAATGATGTAAGATAATAGAATAACATAACAATATATACTTCACTGGCGGCTCGTCCTAAAGAGCGCTGGTGCAGTGCACTCCCACGAAAATTACAGAAGTAATCTATATTTCTTCATAATACATACTATCCTTACATTACATTCATTCTATTCTACTGTGCCTATACAATAGTATTATACTTTGTATTTGGTTAAGTTATCTAAAACTCTATCGCGTTTCACAATCGTACGTATGTAAAAATGTACCCTTTGGAAGGTTACGTGACGTCTTCCAGGTCAGTGGCCCGTCTGTCTTACGCTCCAATTCTTTATAAATCATAACTTTTACCTTTTATTTTTTATGTTAGTTTATCGACGTGGAACACTGACAGTCACATGTTCCCTTTGAGTTTTCATTTGATATTTATCTTATTTCCTTGGAAGTCTAGGTTTCTATCTAGGTTGTATTTTTACGAATATATTTCATGTATTATCTAAGAGCTAGTTCATATAGGTCGTTAATAAACGCACGCGGTATGCGGGAGATTTCTGCAACGTAGTCATAACTGACTAAAACCAAAAAGTAAACAAAAAAAGGCTAAGGTATTTTTTAAGAACCAAAATCCTCCAAACATAATTCAAATGTTAGTAAAATAGGTCTTTAACGTGTAGATAAGGTCTATGAAAAACTGAACTGAACGAAATAAGTGTTCAAGGGAAAAGAATTTATCCGAAGACTTTGAGAGGTTTTTAGGGATTACCTTAAACAAACTAACTTTTTAGGGATCGTCTGGATAAATAATGGTATAAAAAGAACCTTTAAACGAGTGTTAATAAATTTACTTAATTGACTCTGTGTTGGAGCGGTTAAAATACCACTCTGTTACGCAGAAGTCCTGAGTTCGATTTTTTTAAATTTATTTGTAACATGTTGTCTACACAATAAAACAGGTTTGAATCAGGGCATTATATGACATCACATAGTTTTAATCTATTATCTCGGGGGAAAACCTAGTCCAGTTTTAAGGTCAGCTTGGAAGTAATCGGATATAACGGAAGTAGTCTGCTGCAGCCGTCGTTGCAGTTGTCTAGCTTTGGAATTTAAGATCAATTTAAAACTAAATACTGAACCATTTGTGTGCCGGTCGAACTCGAACTTGACCACTTTTTTTCTTTATTACATCGAAGAGCCTTTTTCTTTTACCGCTCCGAAGTATATTATCATGATTTTTTTTCGTATAAAATAATACATTGCTCAATTGAAATGGTAATTGTTTTTATAAACGCATGTCTGTATTTCTGTTGGGTGAACTGGATTTTTTAATAATAATAACAATATGTAATGAAATAGAATATTTTTAATTCGCATACTACGTTTTTTATATTACGAATAATAATAGATAAATTAGTTATTATTTAAAAACAAAAAAATGAATTCCCATCCTAACAAGTTTTGTAGAAAAACAGTTTTTTATTTCTGGTATCAGTGGGCTTATCACGAATTTAGTCTGGCTTTCGAATCGAGCTGTCATAAGTAAAACGGATCCGTTAGCAATCGAGATCATGAATTTTTACTAACGACTAACGAGCACCAGCAATCTATCAAATGAACGAAAGATCGAAACATTCGAAAATTAACAAAAAGTATCTAAAATATTGTAGTTCCAAATCCGCACGCGGTGGCGCTGCTCAAATTTCCATACAAATCGCTTGAAGCGAACTCTGTTAGAAAGCCAGACTAAAATTCGTGATAAGCCCACAGTTCTAAGAAAATAACATGTACTAACACTTTAAGGACGTTCTTTAAATTATCTTCTTTTGACATAAAAAAAAATTTAAAACAAAAGACTTGTACAAGCTAGCAGTTAACAGGGTTGCTGTTTACCCCAAACCAAGATTAAAGGCAGTATAAACTCAGGCATAGTTTAATTTCAGACTTGATACAATCACTATTTACTTTTAAACTATGTTCTTAGACGGGGGTAGGTAGAGATTATGTTTCTAAACAAATCTAAATATTCAATCTATCAAATCAAATATAGTTATTTATTCATCTTCTTCTTGTATTAAATACCTGAGTGTTTAATAAAAATACAAATATCGATTATTTGATAACAACCCAACAAGAAATTATAAAATTATAATTTGCTGTTAACAATATTTCTCTTATAAAAATTGGTTGTCTGAAAGAAATTATGTTTAGTGATACGATCGCCAATTGCTCTAACTTTCAGTTTTGTATGTACTAAATTATAATATCTGCTCTTAAAGCTATTAATGATTTATTATTATTATTAAATTACCCTTAAACACCGTCTTTTGTTTTCAAGTCTTGCTGCGACCTCGATTGGTCTAAAACTATTCGAGTTATCCAATCAGAATAAATGCAACATTGTATAGTATCCAATTGTATAGTAATAAAAATCCAATAACATTTTTAAAAATGCAACATATTATAGTAGAGTTACATTTAAAGCACAATAAATTAAATTACTTGAAAACGTTTTAACTCTAAAAGAAAGTACGTGCATCAAACTGCAAGAGGCATCATGTGCATTTAACGATGCTCTTTTACGAGCGCACCAGAAATGACTCTTTTTACTGCTTACCCCAAATACAGACATGCACTTAACTCATATAAACTTGCTACATATTGTTACAAATAATTTTATACTGTAGATCATTCCCTATTTAGTATAAACCCTATATAAATAAATAAATAAATTCTTTATTGCAAAAAATAATAGTATTTTTTTCACATAGGCGAGCTTTAATGCCATGATATTTGGTGCAGTGAAAATAATAACTAAATATACACAATACGTACATCACATAAAATAATAAATAATAATATATACTTAAATACATACATATTTATGAAGAAAAGTTATAAGTGGATTAAATAAATAGTGGAATTAAGAGATATTTTGTTTTGTCATAAAATGTTTGTTCAGAAGATTTTTAAAAATGTGATACGATGGAGCTTGTCTTATGCTGTGTGGTAGCATGTTCCATATACGTGTCGATCTCAGAAACTATTGCAGTAACTTTTATTCAATTTCCACCAATACATACAGGTGTGTGAAAATACGGAAACCCTGAAAAATTTTGCAGGATTGTTGACTGAAAAAGAGAGAATACGTATTAGGTAATTTTTATCTAAAAATTTAATGGTGATCTTGAACCTGTTTTCTTTAGTATCATGCCATAGCAAACTTTATTTAATATGTATAATATATACCAGCGATTCTCAAAGTGTGATCCGCGGAACCTTGTGGGGTCTTCGGGAAAACAATGGAAAAAATGTAATCAAAAGAGTAACAGTATCAAAATATATAAATATTACATACCAATATGATTATTGATAAATAATAGAGTTTTTTAAAATTATTTTAGGGCTTAGTAAAAATATTTCTCTTTCCAATAGCGTTCCGTTTGAGAAAAGTTTGAGAACGGCTGATATATGGTATGCAATAACAAGAAGGCTTAATAGAGCTTTAATATAGCATTTAGTCTGTGAAGTTATCGTAATAGAAACTTAGGTATTTAGCATTTAAGTTCTAGATTGTTATCCAATAGCTAAAATTGTAGTTTTGGTCGTGTTCAACAACACTAAACGCTGGTTGTTCTGGTTTCTCGTAAACTTGAAATCTATATCTATACTATTATATAAAGAAAACATTATTGTTTGTATTTTGAATAGGCAAACTTGAACCGTTTGAAAAATTCTTTTACTTTAGAATCGTAAAAAATCCCTGATGAACATAGGCTATAAAATTATTTTAAATTGTTTTTTTTTTTAAGAAATATTACATTTTAAGTTCACACAATTCGATGTCTATTATATTTCTTTTTTTTTTTTTTGTTCCATTTTAAGGCAAAGGGATCGAGCCCATTCAGCCAGATATATTGTATTTCACTTTATTTTAAGTTCACACAATTTCGAGTTTTTCAGTTTGTATATTTCCTAATTTATGGCGAAATGATGCTTCAGTTTTTCAATTGTTTTTTAAGATATATTTAGTCATTTTATTTTATAGCAAAGTCAATTGTAGATTCATATCTAATTTGTTAACTGAATATAAAAGCGTAAGTTCTCTCGAATATCAAAGTTGACATACAAAGATGAAATTTACAGAGGGTAGACCCACTAGTTCGTTTTACGTATAATGTTTCACGGTTTAATGGCAAACGCAATTAATGTTTGGCAATTACTTTTAAATCTAATTAGAAGTTACGACAAATTTTGTTTTCGAAGTACTGATGTACTGATAAAGAAGGTAAGGCTATTTGGAACTAGTATTCGACTCGTGACGTCATCGTATGCATTTGTACTACCACGTCATACTACTTCTTTATATTAATCTAAGTACATACAAGTGATACACTCATGCCCTGTTAATTTGGACAGAGCACATTCGTCTCCTCAAGCCGGCATAGTGGAGTCGACTGTTGCACGCGGACATCTGTCTGTGGTAACAGTTGTCTATGCTCATGGACCGCACTCTAGCTTAACATCAGGTGGAGTGTGGTCATATGCTGGGCTATCAATAAAAAAAAAAGGAATTGTTGAGTTGATATATTCCTAACCTAACATTTGTATGTGGTAGATTGAGGGTCCCGTGTTACATCCTTGTGAACAGCGATCGTTTAAGTCCAATATTGAGCTAACACTAAGCCTTTTATAGACCCTTTTAAAGATCAAATACTGTTCATACACCTTGTATTTTGATCACGCATGCCCTTGTTCGGGGGTATGTTTCGACTAAAGTATATTAGATGTTTTTATGTTGATCGTAAAATGCCTCCCTGGTTACTAAAGAAATGACTTTATGTTCCAAGTAGAGTACTGTTTGGCCCTCTTTCCTCTTTTTATAGTCCTCTTAATTTTAATGGGGGGGTTTTGCTTGATTTATTATCACTGTTAAAATGTAATGTTATAGATAGTTAGGTAAAGGGGTGAGTCGGGTTAATATTCATTTTAGGGGTTGAATTTTTTAAAGCGATTAATTCAAAACAATTTTTTATTGCTAAAAAACTAATATTGCTAAAAATATTTTACTTTTTTTTTACAAATGTACTTTTTTATTATTTAATACAAATTACTTCATGCATATTAGAATAACAAATAGATAGAGCTTCTGGTTTGACTCTCGAACAAATATCTACTGGTATGTTATAAATACAATTGGTTGTTTCAGGCGTTACTTTGCGGAAATCCATATTAAAGGAAATTATTTAAAAGCCGAAGCGACCACACGTATCCTGATGATGCCACGTGAAGTGGCGAAACGCGTCGAGACAAGTTATTGAATGTTGCAGCGGGAGTTATAAGCAAAATAATTTTAAATAATTTCCTTTGTTATAAATACGTTAAAAGTATAAAAGGACGTAGATATTTGTTTTGGGTCTGAGTATTGATCTTGTCCTGATACCATAAGACTGGATTTCATAGTTTGAAGCGAGGTCATATACATATACATATAATATATAGAATCAAAAGACAAAAGAAAAGTCTATTCATAATTAGTAAAAATAATTTTTGCTTGCTCGGAAATGATGTCTTCTAAAAAGTGCCTATTGGCAAAAATGTCACAAACGCGTTTCCAATTTGTATGGGGGCGTATTCATGACGTTTATTATTTGCTAAATTGTTCTTATTTATAAGTAAATATTTATTATATTACTGTAAATTGGATGACTTTCATTTCTGTTTCTATATGGAGATAAATGTTTTTTTTATAAAAGTGTGAATCCCGTTAGCAGTAGTACATACTATTATACAATATTAAGCTTGTGATAGTAATAATAATAATTTTCTTGTAGTCTTCTTCTCGTCATACGCCTTGCCGAAGCCACGGTAGAGTCTAACGATGAGCAAGCGCACGCCTTTAGTGCCTATGCTAATAAACTATTTGCATTTCATTTTAAAAAGAAAGAACAAAAGGCGACCTTATCACTAAACAGTACTTCCCGATATTAAATTTGAGTTTATCTACAAGTGAAAGCGGCTACAAGCTTTTGACAGAATTCTGCTCGAAGCACGATTACCTCCTTTTCAGAGGGTATATTTGTAAAGAACGCGACGGCTAGACGACAGACTACATTCGCTAAACTCAGTGTTAGGTTAGGTTGCGTTTTCATAAGATATCCCTATCCCAGATTTTAATAACGACTACAAGCTGATTATCCCTAAATAGATTACCAAAAAATAGTAATTTAGATTTACAGTGTTCTTTTTTTAGCATCACCTACGTCATACGTTACCCTTTTCCTCGGTTTAATACCTAGGTAATCTACGCTCTAACGTTAGGTAATCTAACATATATTTAGGTCACAAGTAATTAACTATCCGGGTTCTATGAGAAGCTCAACGCTTGCTTATTTTAAAGTTTGTATTTTATTATTTACAAGTGAGTTAGATTTTCATTTTATTTATGAGGTTTCACTATATATTGATATACAAAATATTTTCTATATATACAGAGTAACTTTAATGTAACCACCCTCAATATAACGATTTCCTCGATTTAACGAATTTTTTAAATCCCCTAGAACTTGCAAAATATAAAGTATTATTTACCTCTATTTAACGAAATCGTTCGCTATAACAGGGAAAGCAGATTAGTACCTACGTAAAGCTGAGATTAATAATTTTTTTAAACCTTGTTAAAACGAATCGTAGACCAAACTAACTTCTGTATAACGAACTTAATTGTAAGAAATTACTTGACATAACGAATTATTTTCTGATTCCCTTCGGTATCGTTATAACAAGGTTGCACTGTATATATACATGATTGAAATGATCTCTGATACTTATTTAATGACTTAAATGCGAGCGAAGCCGCGGGTAAAAGCTAGTATAATATAAACGTTTGTCAGTTTTATTACCGAAAAAGGGAAGGAAAAAGAAACGCCATTACAATGTCATCTCTTTCTAAATCGTTCACATTATCTTGATCTGGCTCCATCTCTTTCAATTAGGGTTGTTATCTAACACGAAGTTAGGTTGAAACTGTCTGCTTGAAAGTTTTAGGTTTGTTTTTAAAATTAACTTACTTTATTTAATATTTATTATTTTTATTTGTCAACTTATTTTGTACTCAAAAAATTATATTATCGACATTATATACACTTTGATTTTAGTTTTCACAAACTGATGTGTAATAATAAATGCATATTAAAAAGGATTAAATATGTAATTATCACAATACATTGTAACAATAAAAGGAACGTTTACGTGTGAATTGAAATTTTATAATTTATTATTGGGCTACTGCCCGAATACTCGACATTGGCAGAATTGTCTTTAATAGACATCTGAGGCCATTAATAAAAGAACAAGAATAAAAGGAAAAGATGACAGTGACAGAATAAATGTCAAAACCTAAAATCTTCTTAAATAAGTACTTTCAGGTTGTAGAGAAGACCGCCACAAATTTACTTATATTTAATCATTTTTTTTATATATATAGTAACGTAGTACCTATATGACTAAATTTCGCCTAATGTTAACACTAGATTTACCAGACCAGTCAAAATGACCGGTCTTGCAAGATCAAATTAAAATTCCTACTGCGTGTAACATTTTCTTTAATTCTTCTAATCTTCTTTAATTTATAATAGAAGAATTAGTTTTATGATTTTTATATTATTTTATATATATTTGTAACAAATATATACTTTTTTGTTTTTGGTAGAAATAGGTATATTTAAGCTGGTAAATCTAGTGTTAAGCTACAATGCGGCTCTTGTGTGAAGATAACTGATACCATTATGCTGGCTTGAGGAGAAGAATGTGCTCCGTCCAGGGGGCAGGTCACTTCACTCTTAAACTATTATTTCTGTTTACTGAATCGAAATATTGTGAGCAAATAAATATGGTAAAGTTTTGTTACAACATGTTCCATTTTCGAAAATAGAAAAATCTCCTTTCATGATATGTAAACAAACGTTAAGACCTTCGCTCTATGTTTTATTTAGATTGTACTAGAGAAGGAAGACGCGAAAGTGATCCTCGCATGGAAACTTTGTACGTGGGTTGAAGAATCTTATTTATATATGCAAGTACATCGCAAAATACCCTGCTATATACACAGTTACGTAAAAGCTCTGTATAGCTTAGAGTTAGTAATACATGGAGTAAAGATAAAAGGTTGCCTCGCAAGCTGTGGTCCAGAGGGCCAATGTTTACAAATATGCAAATAATTGTATTTTTAATACTATATTATTTATCTGCTGTTTTTAACTATAAATAAATAAAAATTGTTAAAAACTCGAGCATAATGTCATTAGATCTTTTCTACTGACTAACTATTGGTAGATGAAAGCGTTTCAGTGTTATTTGTTGAGACGTTAAAAATACATTCATTAATTCACGCGCTAGGTATGTATTAACTTCCGGTCAGATTTCACGCCACGTGTCGTAATTATAAATATATATATATATAGGTATATTTAATGACAATTAAAAATTAATAAAAAAGTACATTTTAATTGTGAAAATAAAACCTAAAAAGTATAAGTGTGAAAGCGTTCCTTGAGAGCCTTCCCGCCCCAACCTTTCAACCTCATTGTCTCAAAGCAAGTCTGAGGTGCGAATGAGAATTTATTACACGGAAAATTACAATAAAAAACCTCCCCTGAAAGCCTTTCAGTGAGCTCCTTACAAATGGTCGGACATTTAGTAAATTGTCTTTGAAGATGATCGGGCGGATTGCTATTTCGCTGTATTTGATAAATAACGCTTCGAATTAATCTTATTTCGAGTGACTTTTTTTTTAATTACTCCGTCTACCTACATAAATGACATTTGAATTGGGGTCTTGAACTGTAAATATTAACACGTTTAATTAATAAATTACTGACTATGTCCTTTTAGTTTACTTATAATAACTATGACAACAACAATGAATTTACTCTCTTATGTATGGGACAAACATTCTGAAACATGTAGTTGACGCAAGCCTAAATATATCCTTCAATAAGCAAGGCCCAAGCTTACATGGACCAGACCATTACTATCAAACAAAAATCAGTATTCTCTATTTAAACGCAATGTTAAGCCGCATAATGTCTTGTAAATGTATTTTTATAAGTGAAAAAAAAAACTACAATAATGCCCCGCTTTACGCGAGGGATACGTTCCGGAAAAAATCGCGTTAACTGAAATTCCCGCGACCATAGAGAAGTTGATGACTACATTATGTTTATAGGCACTCTTCGCGTAATGCGGGGCAATTGAGCGCGAAATTAGAATAGTGAAACCGCGTATAACGGGGTCGCGTAAAGCGGGGTATTACTGTAAACATTCTATTCATATGATTTTTAATCAGTGTTTTTGTGCTTGTATCCTCCCACATGCATATGTATTATGTTTTTATAAATAGAGAACGTTTTGTACAACAAAAGGATTTCATTATTCTTATATTTCTTAGTGTTTTCTAGAAAAAATATGCGGTTAAAGAAACGTATAATATATTAGTCGTTTTTTCCTATAGCATATATATTTGCCTGTATTTATGATAAAGAATATTAATTGCTATCAAAATTCGTTATTGAAATTATTGAAGCTGGAATATACTAGAAAAGAGACTAGGGTCAAATTCTTTGCGTTTATGTTATTAGCCCGATGTGTTAAGGTGGATTTAGACAGTAAACTAGTGGTCTTCGTGATATGACGTTTTGTGTTTAAATTACATAACGATTCAAAACAAATGAAATCTTCTATCTCCAAGTTCCTATCTAACTTAAATTACTGAAGATGTCAACATTTCTAATATAGGTTTAGTATTAAAAAATCAATGCAAAATATGTTTTTTAACAACACACAGTTTGCATAGTAAAGTTAATTTGAGTGAGATTGGGCATCGGACACGACGGCATGATTAAACTCGACCACGAACAACTGAGAGACGAGATTGGACGTTTGTCACGTGCCGCCCGAGAATTATTCACAATTTCACAACGTACCTTGTATATGAAGATGGTTGGACTTCAAAATAATATATTTTTGTTTTTATAATACTTATACGGAGATATGTATAATAAAGTTATTTCAGATAGGACATGTAAAAGAAAAAGTAGGGAAATATAAGCGTGCGATATTGAGATGTTTTAATTAAGGGTAGGTATCTATCCAACTGGCATGTAAGTAGTCCACTACGTATGCTACGCGAAGCAATCTCGTCGGGTCCATTTGTCAACCAACGTAATCCAGCAGATGTACTACCAAAACTTGTTATATCGTGTACTGTGAGAATAGCCGTACTATTAATAGTGATTATTCTTCTGCGTCTTCAAGAAGGGGGTGGTAATCCAACTGTCCTCAACAGAGCTGAAAAGGTATTCAAGACGTATTTGATATACAAGTGAAAAAATCTCAAATAAATTATTAACATCATCGGTCCCACCATCTTGGTTGTTACCACGAATTATTCAGGAATTAATGATAGAATGCACGAGTAGCTTCATTAAAACTTTTGTTTACACGAAACACGTTTATGTTTTTCAATTTTAATTGTATTTTTAAGTAAGAATTATTATTGTAAACATATCAAGTACCTAATTTTTTTTTATTTCAAAATAAATTAAATACATATTGGTATCGAATTCAAGCGAAATATTTAATCGACAATCGGTATAAATTGGCTTTAAACCTCTTAACTTAGCTTATATGACAAGTTAACTCGTGGCTTTGACAAGAGACACTTTATCTCTAGGTACTTATACATTTACCCACATGTTTTCGTCACGATGCATGCTTCCAATTTGTATTCCCTTTTGATGTGAGATTTTCGCTAATATACTTACATCTAACTACAATAATACCTCGCTTTACGCGACTCCGTTATGCGCGGTTTCACTATAACGCGAAATTCAAATTTCGCGCTCAATTGCCCCGCATTACGCGAAAGAGTGCATATAAACATAATGTAGTCATCAACTTCTCTAAAGTCGCGGGAATTTCAGTTTTTTCCGGAACGTATCACTCGCGTAAAGCGGGGCATTACTGTATGACCTATTTATGATGCAAGCTACATGGATGGTTTTTAGTACAATCTATCGGCTGAATACAATCCCTGATTCGTTGCAGTCTATAGAATTGCATGTATAACTAAGCAGAAAGCAATACCTACATAAAATTGAAAATTAAATATCCCGTATTATCTACAAAATCGCAATTTTACAAGAGATCTATTCATATTATTGTGCATAGTTTGTTTGTGTAGTTTCTTCGTTGTTGTACTGAATATCTCATAAACCATTGAGAGAATGTTTCTTTATTAATAATTATATTTTGAAGCTACTTCAACATCAAAAAAATAAATAAATAAAAGATAGTTAGTTCCGTCTATGTGCAATAATTATGTTTCTTTATAATATATATCTTATTTCTTCTATTCTATTAATAAAAATAAAACAAATGAACGACTTGAATTTCTCTCATGATTTCAGCACTTCAAAGAACATAATGTCTAACTTCTTCATACAATCGTGATAATGAAAGAAAAGTTATCAACAACTGTGTTTTGTGTGTCGATCTAGAACTACTATGGGTAATTTTACACGCAATTATAAACACAGCGGTTAAGGAATAAAGGTCGATATTGCTTGGAGTTGTTCCGGTCGCTTAGGGAATTGTTTCGTAACGTAATTCAAACTCGAATCTAACTTTTCATGTTAGTCCCCTTGTCTTGTACCATTAAAACTTTTGAAAAGAAATGCTTTAATTGGATCTATTATTCTTTCATCGCATTCACGCATTGACAACTGCTACCTGCTGTTAGCTGCAACTGGCATAACCTAATGGAGTTTTAAAATCAGTTTGGAAGTAACCGGATATAACCGGATCATCTCTTTAAGCTGACGGAGGTATTTACCTCCCTGAAAATGTTTGTCTCCAATCATAGATCACACATAGCTTAACATTAGACAGAACTTCAAATTTCTTTAATGCCATTCTAACTTGTACCTAGATCAAGATAAAGACGATATAGAAAAGAAAATCCTTTACATTTTCGTAATAAAAAAGAACATGCCATTACTTAACGAATAAAGCGTTAAATTTATTTATTCATTGTAAGCCCTATATTATGATGATCCGAGCTCACCTGATGATAAATATTTGAAAAGTTTTGAAAGGAAAGAAGAGGCGGGACGGTTCCAATATCAAACGAAGGGCGAGGCTTAATTCCAGCAATACCAGTGTTAAGACTTATGATATAGCATAAGCGAAGCGGGGAAAACATTTAATATAAAACATTTATTCACTCCGTTTCCAAACGAAAAAAAAATCTAGATGGTCAGATATTTTCACCAAATAAAGAGGAAGTAAACCAGTATTTTGAAAGCCTTGAGTAATTAGGTTTGGAAGAAATATATAGAACTAGGTAAGAGGTTTTGTTGACTTATCCGATATTTGAACTCGGATCGGTCGTTTTTTAAAATCAGTTAAAAGAGTTGAATGATGAGAATGTTTACTCTTTCCGCCAGAGTTGCTTAATAAATTTATTTATTATCGTTGATTATTTTGATATATCTTTTAATATCATCTGTAGTATTTAGTAGCTATCTGATTTTAATTATTATAATTCATTATTTATAGAACTGTTTTTTAACATAATACTTTATGTGACTAAATTATAGTTGTATATAACATGTCAATTAAAATATTTAAATCAACACGTGATTGCATGAATTTATTAGAATAATTTAATTTCAAAAAGATGGGAGCGGTGTTTTCACCAAAAGTAATTATGAAATTTTGTCATACCATAAACGGTTCTGACTTTTTTGTAATTAAAATACCTATTTAGAAACACATTAAAGACTGAACCATTGACATATCTGTTACAACGTTAAAAGTGTCAAATGCTAAATCGCTCCGCTTATCGCTAAGCTTGTGTAATGTAATAAATACTCATTTCTCTTTAGTATTGGATTCCTCTTCTACTTTTCATCTACTTAAGGGATAAAGGACAATTTTATCCGAATCGTAGCTACTTTTATTGGCTTCTTGTACTACTTGCTTTTAGTATTTAGTTAGACGTTTTGTTCCTATTAGCTTTCTATTGACCTTTGAACCTACCATTGTCCAATGATCACTTGACCGGTCGTGCTTCTACGTACGTTATATTATGCCACGTGGCATTCTGTATTGATATTTAATAGTAATAATTTAATAATAATAATCCCTATTATTATTAACTAAATGTAATTTCAACTGTAGAATAGGACGACATCACACGACTCTTCTTAGTAAAGACAATGTTAAGTTTTAACAATTAATGAAAATAATAAGATTTTGTATATTTAGAACGATTCACTTGTTTTATCAGTTTTTAAAATTGTTATTTGTTTTTCAACAACAAAAACAAAATTCTAGCCGTGTTTTGTTTTTTTTCTTACATTTTTCTTTGCTTTATTAAGATGTAATTTTACCAAGTTTATTATAGAAATATTCATTTGAAAATAATGTGATCAGAATTTCATCTCAACACTAACAATCTCCTTATTAACCCTTTTGATCCCTCTGAAATTGATATTATACAGTCATGTTTACAAACATCTGCACCAAGTATGGAGTCCGGATTAAGTAAGGTTACTATCCAATTTTGTCAGATTATAATAATATTGAATTTACAATAAGGATCCAGAACTTGTTAGATTTTAAATTAATTTACGTATTATATTTTTAGTAAAATTGAGCGATTGGGAGACTAACAGGTCAGCTAAATAACAATTATTCAGCACATGTTACTTACGTCTTTTTTTCATTGCATATGTCGGAACAGAAGTTAAATAATTCCCTGTCCATTTCCTCTTTCTTTCGGGTTATAGCTTTAAGTGCACTTGAAGTCGAATATTGCAGTAAAATTTTAGAGTTTCTAAATTAAATTTGTATTTTTATGTTTTCTGTATTATTTTCGAATAAAAGAGATGCAAAAGTTTATTCTTTTTATTTTTGACTTAAATATATTAGAGGAGACATGTGAAACGAAATAATAAAACACGGGAAGCATGTGCATACATCTATTCAACTGTTTTTTTCTGCACATTGGTCCACAGAACCAATTCTTATAGCAACAACATTGATTGTAGTATTTGTACTAGTATATTATATAATGATATATACTCAAGTATAGATCCTAGATTTTTTGTTATAATACACAGTTTTATTTACCATAATAAAATCACCCGCAACCCGCACGCGGTAGAAACGGCCATTGTAACGCCATAAGCTTAATAAACTATACCAACAGAGCTTCAATTAGAAGTTGTCTACATTGTCATTTAATTTAACAGACTAGATCAAACTTGTGGAGAAGGTAAAGTTTCCGAGCACTAACGAAGTGCTTCCGATGTTCCAGACAACTTCATGCACTAGGTGTACGTCCGTGACAAGTTTGACCTAGGTCACCTACGGTTATTATAGACTTTAAACATAATTGCTTCTTTAATTATTTTCTATAATATTATATTAAGAACAATATGTGTCATATATCAAACTCGATATCGTGAACTCATATAATTAGTCTTTTTGCGGCTTATTATCGCATTAGGTACTCGGATTAAAATTATAAATAGTGGGGCATGGGAACCTCCCATATATCAAGAGGCTGGTAAAAGAAAACTACATGAGTTATATAAAAAAGAAAAAGAAATGTACGTTCACATTTATTGTAGACTAGCTTTTACTCGCGGCTTCGCTCGAATTTAAGTCATTAAATAAGTATCAGAGATCATTATGATCCCAAACAACTGAAACTATAGTCAGTTGGAAACTATAGTAAAAAATTATTATTTTTATTAAAAAGTATCCTATGTTACTTCTAGTGTACTACTTCCAAAAATATGTGTACAAAGTTTCTTGATGATCGCTTGAGTAGTTGTTGCGTGAAAACGTAACAAACAAACTCGCATTCACATTTATAATATTAGTAGGGATTTTATTCTAAGAGCCAGTACATCTAATACTTTTTTTTATTTGTAGGTTTTGTGTAAATTACTCGGAGTCATAGACTAACTAAATTCTTTTAGTACTTACCCAAATTATAGAGTTAATTTTACGATGCCTAATAGATAAGTAAATATACTATAATAATATAAACTATTACTTCATAATCGTTTTTAATTAAATTTGTAAAAGTCTTAGAATGTAATCACTACTTAAAGTAATGAAGTATCTTGAAAGGACGGCACTAAAGAACTGCTGAACGACTACTTAATAAATGCCATTGTAATATTAATGAATTTTAAGATGATTAATTTTCATTATCGTTCTACTGCTTTTGTGACATACTTGTATGTTACGCAGATGTCCTCGATTCGATCTCCGGAACAATAAATGTATAAATTATAAACAACATATGATTAACTATAGTTTTTTATTTTAATTGTAAATATTTTTAATGAATTTTTAAATTAGTTTAAAGTGTAATCATAAATGTCATAACAATCACTGTGCATAGGGCCTACCAGAGGCGGCTCGTCCTAAAGAGCGCTGGTGCAGTGCACTCCCACGAAAATTACAGAACTTATATTACAGCGGCGTAGATATAGGTAATATAATATACTATTGTATAGGCGTAGTAGAATAGAATGAATGTAATGTAAGGTTAGTACCTATGTATTATGAAGAAATATAGATTACTTCTGTAATTTTCGTGGGAGTGCACTGCACCAGCGCTCTTTAGGACGAGCCGCCTCTGGGGCCTACAATTGGATTGTTATAATTCTTAGAGCGATATTAATTCCAAGTCTAGTAGTAAAGCCCTGTTTGTGGACCCAATAAATAAATATGAAATTTAAAATACTTATATATATTTAGTAGTAAAATTTGTAGCAACTGGTCCGTTAATGCATTAAATTAATGCGATTAATTTCGCTATTCAGATATTGGTTACCGATTTTAATCAGTTTATATTTAATTTATAATTAAATCGTAGTCGGTATTTAATTAAAATATCACAGTATTATTTGTTTGTGGAACTAATAATAGAATTAATTGATTGCTATATTTCATCATAATATAATAATATTATAATACATATTATCTAATTCAATAGTTAACACCCTCCATATCTCCCAATCCTTGACGCTTCAATCGGGCCTCACTCGAGTTAACTTCAAACGCCAATTGTTCTAAGGGAAACAGTTGCAACGACTGTTTCAGACTTTTATTCCCGCTGATTCGTAATTTCTATGTATCGGAGGAGTCCGATACCCTCTTCAAATAAATCAAATGTTAACGAAGAATAATTAAGTTAGATCTTCAATAGAATTTTACAATTTATGTAGTGCGCTCATAATTTTTGTTACGTTAGTTTAGCTTGATATGATAACATTAAAATTATTTGCCATATATATATATAGATATACAAAGACTTTTAAAGTAATATTGTCGTATAAATATTTAATGAACAAATTATAGCAATGTCTAAATAATTAGTAACAAATTTTTGACACAACGAAAAGGAAGTGGCGTTTTGAGTATGATTCGGAAGACTATCGTGCTACGTTATGACTCCAAAGTAATGTCAGGTAGTATTAAAATTCGCATTTCTTGCTCTATAGTACAGAGTAGTTGCAAATCGCGAACTGGCCTATTGCGTATACTGCAGTTGACTATTTACGTAAGTTATCGTGATATCTTTACATAAATCCTGCAAACGGATTTACGACATATTTTATTACGTAGGGTGACTATAATCTTTTGTTTTTATACTAGTTTTTTACATATATAAACCCGTCTATATATTTATTTATGATAAATACAGCGAAATTATAAACACATAAAAACAAATGATGAGAGAGCAAAAACAAAAGTCCAATTAAAAATAAAAATTACGACTGAAAACAAACGATTCCAGAAAGTTCTAGAGTTTAGTTTTAATTAAAACCTAGTTGCAATTGTGCGCTCGATTTTAAATAATGTCATAAAACGTCTATAGGAACTCGTTCCGGCAACTTTGCTTGAAGGTGTAAGTGTACGGTGCGACGCGTCACGTCAACGATCAATTTAGTAGCGAGTTTAACTTTATATTGATTAGGAATTTGGAAGTTGGTCGATTTAAATTTCCGAGGCTAATAAATGTGTCAATCCGAAAATGATGAACTTTATTTGTTATATGTTAGCTTGACACTACATATATATATATATAATATATATACACTCCGCTAAATTGCCAGCAAAAGTGCGATCTACACAATAACTGCCTCTAAGTGATATTCCCAACGTTCTCACCTACATTAAAACTGTGGGCTTATCACGAATTTTAGTCTGGCTTTCGAACCGAGTTCGCTTCAAGAGATTTGTATGTAAATTTGAGCAGCGCCACCGCGTGCGGATTTGGAACTACAATATTTTAGATACTTTTTGTTAATTTTCGAACGTCTCGATCTTTCGTTCATTTGATAGATTGCTGGTGCTCGTTAGTCGTTAGTAAAAATTCATGATCCCGATTGCTAACGGATCCGTTTTACTTGTGACAGCTCGATTCGGAAGCCAGACTAAATTCGTGATAAGCCCACTGATCCCGAAAGGCGAGTAAGTCTTACTGCACGGCATACGGTACGGCCTTTTTATAATGACGTATCGTACCGTATAGATGCACCTTAAATTACACGCAGTAACGTTCCCAGTATTCTCAGGTGTTCCTGTTATGCACAATAT
Organism: Tineola bisselliella; assembly: GCA_028551675.1. Taxonomy (NCBI): domain Eukaryota; kingdom Metazoa; phylum Arthropoda; class Insecta; order Lepidoptera; family Tineidae; genus Tineola; species Tineola bisselliella. The sequence continues at coordinate 15,643 of JAPWLS010000278.1, read as the reverse complement.
TAATTATAAAAAGTCAATATCCACGTTCCAGCGTTTGCTTTTGTTTTCCAAATGCAAACTTTGCTTTTTTCGCCCGTGCAGTAAATTAATGTTTACTTTTCTAGGTAGATTGGATTTAATATTGAAATCATAAACACATGGTCACGACTTCATTGAAAGTGGCTCGTTTTTGTTTCATCTTATTATTATATCTATTCACATACTATGATAGCGTATTGACCTTTAACCACTTATGAAGTTTCGTATTAATTTATAACCACGGTTAAAGAAACAATTGCCATACTTTATTGTCAATAGTGCCAATTTATCATCCCTTTTGTTATAGTAGCCTAGTATATGACATCACTCCGCTAGAATATACGAAGATAATTATGTTGGCTTATTAAATGGAATTTCTTTTCTAAATTATCAAATTTTAAAATATATTTTGCTTATATACGTGGCTTTATGTTAAGTATATTCTAAGAGTTATTGATGCGATTTTTTAATTTAATAAACTGAAATGTATCATGTCAAAACAGTCATCACAATGTGTCAGAACAATAATGCATTTTCAAGCACTATAGATTCAGATTTACATATCTTTTGTCACGCACAGGAACTCACGCTACCCCCATACAAACGGAACCATTACATACGTTGTAAATGATGTTAAGATAAATATCTTAATTTCGTATGCAGTTTTAAATTATTAATAACAATAAGAATAAACAATTTTGTCGAAATATAATTTGAAAATCGAATCTAATAATGTATAGAATAAAAATCTTATCCTGACATTTCTATTTCGAAATCTCAAATCCTTCTTACAACGTCACTCTTTAAACTAGTTGAATTAAATACGATTTGAATTCGAATCAAATTATAAAATTTGTTTTACTATTAAAATACACACTAATTATTTGTCTTTCTTTACATTAATTAAATATTTAAAATACATTACGCTGCTTACCATTGCGTTATTTTTATTAAAATCATTATTAAAGCGATTTCGTCATAAATATTAGATTAAAAATAATAAAAATAAACTGGATAGTATTCTGCATACTCTTTTAAATTAATTAAATTGTATTCGTTAAGTAGTTATCTAATTAGCCAGTAAATAATTAAAATTGAAATCGAATTCGTATCGATTTAAAAGGTGACCAACAAAAACCTACTTCTACGGCGCTGGCATCTCGTGAAAATATAAGAAGAACCGGTAAAGTAATCTGACATTGGTAATGCGTCGGAATCCACCCAACAGCTTCCGATTTATTACTAAGAAAATATATTACGTTTCCACAAAGGAATACCTATATGAAATTATTTGCACTAAATTGAAAAGAAAATTTCAAAAAAACAAAATAAATTGTTTTTATGCGTATGGAGTGTAATGTCTTATAGCTTTAACATTTTATTCTTGTCATTGAGGGTTGGTCTCTAATATAATCAACTTAAAGTTTAATCATAACATATTAATAAGCCTAAACACGTGGCATACAGCTAAACTGTTTAGCACGATGCACCAACTACAATACTTTATATAAAGATTTTATTTTCTCTGAATTAAAATTCAATTTTTTTTTTTGTTAAATATAGTAGTATTGTGCAAGTAAGAAGGAATCTACCTAGATTGCTGTTAGACAGATACATATAACTGGTTTCCCCAATTGTAGCAGACCAATATTTAACACTGTTACATTTTCATTATTCATTGGCAAAACTTTAATTGGCTTTTTTATTCCCATGTGTATGTATTTTTTTTGTATTTAACTGTAAGTTTTCCTAATAAATAAAAAATAAAAAAATAAATAAAATAATGTACAGGCTATGATTGATGAGTTTCTTGTGGTCTTCTTCTCGTCATACGCTTTTCCGATGCCATTGTAGAATCTATAGTCTAACGATGAGCAAGCGCATGCCTTTAGTGCCTATGCTAATAAACGATTTTCATTTCACTTCATATTAAAAAAAAACAACCATGTACTAATTGTATAATTTAGTTTTAAAATATTAAGGTATTCAATATAGCCGGGATAGTGTAGGCGACTGTTGTCTCCACTCATGGACCCCACCCACTCCAGCTTAACACCATGCTAATATAAAAACTTTAAATTATGTAAATATTCCGAAGACAGCCACGTTTGAAAGATTAATTATAACGGGTACTTACATATTTATATGCTTTATTCGGGAAAGTTTCGAAACTTGAAACTGAGCTCAAAGTTTGTTCATTATTAATTTGACGTCTTTAGTTTTGGGCGACGTTAATAATATGATAAAATAACTGCGAAATTTATTAAAGATGTTGTCTATAATACCTGTAGAAATATAGAACATTGTTTTATAGTAAGGGGCTACTTCCCAGTTTACTACTCAAATGTTGGTTACTTAGCTGGTATATATTATATCACTGTTTAGTGAAAAAATAGTCTTTTGTACTATTTCTTGCGTATATTTCATACTTTTCCTTTAAAAGTGCAATAAAGAGTTATTAAGGTTTAAGACATTTATTTCCTCAAAAAGAATTACATAAATTCACTTAATTGAGACAAAAAATATATAAATAAACATAACGTACATAGACTAAATATATCTTATTATACTAAAATATTGACAACATCATCACAAGGCACTCAAACCCATTATATGTTTTTTCAATTCATATTTAAATTTTTATTGATAGTTATTCGAAAAAAAAATATAGACCTGCGCTCCTTCCACCATAACACTTGTTTTTCCATAGTTAGTTCTAGCTTCCAATATTTTTATCTGATTTTTATTTCGTGTGTTGAATTTGAATTTGTTTTTTTTTTTTGTTAAATTTAATTTTTGTATTAATTTGATTGAATATGACTTTTCTTATAAGAATGCATGTGTTGTATTTATGTAATTGTGTGACTAATAGGTTTGGTGTCGTTGTAAATTTAGTGTGGATGTAGTCGTAGTGGTATAATGTTTTAAGTAGCTTATTTTGCTTATTATCTTTAATATTTGTTTCTGCTGCGTTACCTTTATTATTATTATTATCGTTCTAGACACCTGTGCTTAACACTAATAATACTATTGCAACTTTGGCTACCTTTGTCTGCTGTAGTAGTACCACCAGTTTCAACTGTAACACTCATGAGGTGACTTAGTCGCGTTTTTTGTATAACGAGATTAGTGTCTCTGTAAGCCAGAATCGGGATCCGTGTCCTCTAGCCTGCATAGTATGGCGTAAGAGAGTGGTTTCAATAAAAAAAATTGGACAATATCTCCTAATTAGCAGAAGTACTTAACGAGAAAACTTTCATCGATAAAATCTGCAAATAGTTTCAGATATCTTTGAATTATTTCACTAATAATAACTTTATTTGCGAAGAAGTTTCATGATTATATGTTGATAGGAAAATGGCTCTTAATTTTCAGCTCATAATGAACAGTTTTCTATAAACTCTTAATAGAAATCACGTAACAAAACTAGATCTTTTGAACTGTTGAAATCGCGGTTTTCTCCATCAATTTGAACTAATATTAATGATAATGGAACTAACGAGTTTTAAACTCTACCCCTCTCTTCACCCCTCTACCCTTCTCTTCCCCTTCGATTCCGTTAATCCTACTAATTCTGGATGGTGTGTATTTATGGATAACCAAATTAATTTCCTCGCTGTGGTTATCTGTAACCGCTTTATACCGGGCTCCATTAGTAAGCTCATCCGCACGGTGACCAGCTTTTCTTTACGAGTTAGGACTTATAATTATTACTAATCCAAAAAAATATTTCTTTCATTCATGTGTTTTTATCTGTATCTAGTCTAGAAGTATAGTTAACTTGATTCAATTTATTAAAACTATATTTCCGATAGTATTTTTGTTAACGAATAGATGGCGCTACTGTTGTATAAGAACGCCTGACTGTGTGATTACTAACTTTTTATTCTAATTCAAATATCTTTATTGCATGTCACAATTATAATTAAGATGTCAGTATAGTTTAGTGTCAATGTGACACCCGGTCAGGGCACAGCAATAAAATATAATACAATAATAATAATAATAAACAATTTCAATTAATAAACTAAATTTCATTTACTGTTTCGAATCATTGAGGTATTCGTTAATTGAATACAGTAATGCCCCGCTTTACGCGAGGGATACGTTCCGGAAAAAATCGCGTTAACTGAAATTCCCGCGACCATAGAGAAGTTGATGACTACATTATGTTTATACGCACTCTTTCGCGTAATGCGGGACAGTAGAGCGCGAAATTTGAATAGTGAAACCGCGCATAACGGGGTCGCGTAAAGCGGGGTATTACTGTAAAAGCATTTTAAAATCAAATATGTTTTTAATCTATTTTTAAATTGTATTAGGCTTTTATTACATTTAATCACTTTTTGTAAAACAATGTTGAGTAAGTTTTCCAAAATAAAAATAAAATGCGCCGGGATAGTGAGAGTTAGTCATTTAGCTAGTTCAATTCAAAGTTCTTCGAATTATAGTCAACCTACCAGTAACTATTAAATAAGACAGTCGTAGCATGATCTCAGTCGTGTAGGAATAATCCAACTTGGGCCAATGTTAAGCTTAGATTGGATCACAACTTTAATTGGTTGAGAAACGTGTGAATTTGGGACACATATTATAGTTTACCAATACATAGGTGTGACCTAGAGCCGCCAGTTTATCATTTTAAGTGAACTCCACGGACTAATATTGAAACCTATACCACTTAGTTCCTGTAAATATTGGTAAAGCTTCAAAGTGTAACGTGCAAAAAAGACTAGTTTTATACAGAACATATTTCGAATCTTTATACACAATTATGTAATATTTCTTTGAGAAAAGCTACTCAACACTAGATTTACCAAATCAGTCAAAATGACTGGTCTTGCAAGATCAAATTACAATTCCTACTGCGTGAAACATTTTCTTTAATTCATCTAATCTTCTTTAATCTATAACAGAATAATTAGTTTTATGAATTTCATGTTATTTTATATATATGTAAAGAAACGACATTTCATATTTGCCATGCTTCGCAGCGCCATAGTCTCTGGTCGTGTCGCGATTGTCTATGGACGTCTTGACACAACGCCACGTTAATGCATATAAATTATTAAAAGCTAAAAGTTGTTAAATAATTACTTGAAATATCGTTTCTTTAATTTCATGTAAGTAATTTTTAATGTTATACACAATCGTGTAGTGTTATTTATTATAGTTAAATATTAATAAAAATACTCTTTAATTTCAGTTATTGAAACTTTTGGTTTTATTTACAACAAAGAAAACAGTGTCTGCTAAAAAACTACGCCTAGTGTCTTATATATATATTCGTAACAAATCGATTTTTTTGATAGAAATAGGCATATTTAAATTGGTGGTAAATCTAGTGTTAATAAATATAAAGACACGTAGGGGTAAACCGGGTAACTTGTGTCACCTGAATTTGTTTTAAAAGTAATACCATTCATTTTGTTTGAAACGGAACATTTCCGACTGCATTGAATTAGTTTCATAAGAATAATGAGTTTTAGAAATAAATCCGCTATAAAATCGTAAAAATAAGCAGAATCATCTAGAAGTTTAACAATTGTACTATATGTTCCTTCGTACGTTCTATATGTTATGTATGTTACGAGAGTTTTAATCTATGTCATTACATATCGATGTAGAGTCATTTAACAATGTGTCAAAAACTAATATCTTTCAACAATTATGGTCTATATTAAAGCATTTAAAGGTGATCGTTTACATGCATACAATCTTAAGGAAGTGAAAATGGCAGAAATAAAAAAGTAGGTTTTTTATATGCAAGCGTAAGACCTGTAAGTAGCTGTTTATGCGCATGTACTAGGTTATGTAAAAATAATAACAGTCTGAATCAGCCATTCTCAAAGTGTGTTCCGCGGAACCCTAGGGCTAAAATACTGTAAAAAATACCTACCAAAAGGAGATTGTAAGGTTACATCTAAATATTACGTAATATTACATTGCAATATGATTATTCATGAATACATATAAATCAGTTTTTTATAATTATATTAAGGCTTTTTCCTTCGCCAAAAAGTTTGAGAATCGCTGGTCTAAATTAATTTTAAAAGGGCGTATGTGCTTGCTTGTTAAATTGTAAGCACAGCTTCCCCGGAGTACTTCTATGAATATAAACTGAAGCTACGTCACGTTTGTTCTGAATGTGTTTACCTCATCTTTACAGTACTGGAATATATTTCAGTAGTATTCTGTAAATAAATGTACGTATTCACTTCAAATGGGTATGAGGCGCCGTTAAAGAAAATGAAAATTATTAATATTGGCGTACTTATGTTAGGGTAAAGTCGGGAAAGTTGGACTATATGAGTCTACGTGCGATTTTCTTTTATTTTTAATGTAAAGTATATATTTGTTTTTATTTGTTTCTTTTGTTTTTTTTTTAAACATATTTCTAGTCATATTTATATTAATACTAGCTTTTACCCGCAGCTTCGCTCGCATTTAAGTCATTAAATAAGTATCACAAATCATTCTAACTATAGTCAATTTAAAACTATTATTGCTGCTGTTTCACAATATATTATGTATTTGAGTCCATGCAAAAGAAAAATCCACTTCTTGCTTTTCAGTTTTTATTAGGACTGCTTGACATTGACAGTCGTATTTTTTATAAAACTTAATATATATAATTTATAAAAATCAAAAGGAGGTTGCGATTACCAACAACTATAGTAAAAAATAATTTCTTTTTTAATAAAAAGTATCCTATGTTACTTGTAGTACCTCCAAAAATATGTGTAGAAAGTTTCATGATGATCGGTTAAGTAGTTGTTGCGTGAAAACGTGAAAAGTAACTACACTAAATATTACGGCGTACGGACATTATGTATCTATTGTCGGAAATGTGGTACTTATACACGGATAGTAGTTTTTCTACGAAGCCTTAAGTGATATCTTATTTCAGTGATTATCTTTTGTTATTTGGGTTTTCCTCATTCCTGTGAAACACGCTCGTTGAATATTTAATGTAATGAAATACACTTACTGTTTTGGGATTCCTTTATTAAGGAAATTCTCGTTTCATTGCGGGATTAGTTATTTAATTTATTAATTTGCTTTTGCGGACAGAATTTTTATTTAAATATCTAGGTTATTTGAACTATATTAAATATAGTTTTAGATTATTCCCGTGCATGTATTAACTAATATAAAAGACTTCTTACGGCTTACGATCCTGTTTATTTCTTATTATTTTAATCCGATATTTCGAAATATTGAATATTAATAAAGAATAATAATTAAAAAGTGCTATTTGTTGTTTTATTTTGTGTTGTTTTTCTGGGCTAGTAGCTTGTATAAAACTTAACTTAGTCCTTAACCTTAAGTAATGCTTTAGAATGTCAAAGTGATAGACAACCTTTCTTAATAAATGTGCTATATAAAACAAAAATAAAATTTTCAATATGACTGGAGTTAGAAATATTAGTACGAAATTAATGTAACTCTACTCTTTATATATTACTATCAGTATAGATGTCCAATCTGTTTATCCCTTAACTTGAAGTCGTGAGTATACTGGTATACTGTGTGTACAAAGGAAAATTGAACTTCCATGAGGTGACGATCGATGCGATAGAACACGATATTAAAGTTATTGACCAAACACTGCGATGTCACATACAGGTGAATTTTGTGTTATAACTACATTATGACTCATTTACTTTTGCGCCAATTTACCCCATTTTACCCTAAATAACAAAAGAAATATTTTTTAAAGAGAGGTTTGGTCCAAGGCTTCTCTTTATAAAATTCTATATGAAACGGAAGTTAAAACCGTCACTACCTTTCACTTCACCCACCATATGGTCGTGCCGGGATACTTGGAATTACAAGCCAGTTCATCAAGTTATTTTTTTTAATATTACAATATATCTTCGTGAATTACGCTTTGTTTATATGTAAAATCGAAAGCTGTGTTATATTGTTGAGTGAAATTTAAATAATATTCATAAACTCACAGCCTTAATGTGTGAGGTCCATTGTTTTCAAATTTGGGTTATGACGTAATCACTACGCGCTGTTACTGCTTTTTTTATACTAAGATAATATTACGGAGAATACTAAATATTTACATTATCAGAGGTTTTTGTTCTTGTATATAGAAAGCGCTTGTGGAGGCTGTTTTAAAACTATTGAGGGAAAAGGATAAACGAAATTTATAAAATCTATAAATATAAAAGCCCAAAGGTCACTCATAACTAAATTTCGAAAACAGCTTGAAGTAGAAAGATAAAATTTGACAGGGTACCTTTATAGTTAGTAGACGTCCGCTAAGAACTGATTTGGGGCTGAATTAAGGGCTCTCGCAAGTTTATATGAAGTCCTAGGTTTTTTCTACCTAAAAATTAAGTTGTTTGATCTTCATTTTCTGTTAACTGAAATATGAAACATTATTGAACTTCATAGTATGTTATATCTTCATTACTAAGCAAATATACCTACCTATATTTATATTGTGTTTTTTACTAACATTTTTTTTGCTTCTATACATGTATTCTTCATAAGATTATTTAATATATTGTACACTATTTAATTAATTATGTAATTATTTTTCTAAGGGACTGCAACTCTCGGTTCGGTTTCAACGTAACCTAACAGGTGGAGCACGCTCAAACAAAACACTATTATATTATCCCACGTGTTGTATACAATAACCAAAACAAAATTACTTGAACCGTGTAAGCTGGGCTCAGTAAAATGTACTTTAAAACCAATTCACGCGAGCACCTCTCCACTATCGTTCAAAATGTTTATGTGCAGATGTAAAATGTTCTAGAACTTCGCAGACGTAAGTTTACTGTGAGGGTTATAAACATTCTATTTGAACTTAACACACGATGGTACAGTCATCACCGTTATTCTTTATCACTTTTCTTTTATACAATTACTCTGAAAACAACAGAAGTGTTTTGTTTAGATCGCCGTTTATATTAACATGGTAGGATTTACAAAATTGTAATTTTATAGGAGAGAGATTTATTGTGCATGGTTTATTTGTGTAGAATCAGAAATCATTGAGAAAGTTTTTATTTTTCATGAAATGTAAAATTATATTTCGAAATTATTTCAACAAAAGAATGAACGAACGAACGAACTCGGCAAGGAAATTGAATATTATAATTTAAAAAAAAAAACAAAGATAATATCGTAAGTGTAATAAAAAAATAGTTACATTGTAAAGCTGGTAATAGTTTTCATTAGAGACGAAATGTCAACTAAGGTGATAAAGAACTTTTGCAGGCGACTGTACTTTATGACATTTATATTGCTTTTCGGATTGTTTTTAATCTTCTCTGCACGCGAGTATTCGTACGTTTAAATGGTATAAAAGTTTGATTTTTAAAATTACGATTTTTAGTTCATCATTATTAATATAGCCGCTTAACATCAAGCTTAGTGTGGTCATATGTCAAGTTAATAATAATAATTTAATAAATAATTTATTATTTATTATTTCCTCGAGTGAGTGCGCTAATTTAATATATATAATAACCTTCATCTGTCTGTATGCCTACCACTTCATTCCTTATATTATACTAGCTGTTGCCAGCGACTTCGTTCGCGTAGTAATGAAAATATAAAGTACTATGAAGTTTAAATTTTAACATGAAAAAGCAGTTATTGTGACATAACTGTAATAGTTAGACATATAGTATCGCAGACTTTTTTGTAGATATTGATGTCCTCTATAAAACTGCAGTACATCACTTTGTTCTATTGTCAATAATTTCCACAGCGTACGCAATATAATGATTTTTTTTTGTATTTTTTTCACATTTTGAGTCACATTATTAAAATTTTCATCCGGGTTTTTGAGAATGTTCTATAGCCTATGCTCATCAGGGAAAATGTAGGATTCTAATCGTAAAAGAATTTTCAAATCGGTCCAGTAGTTTCGGAGCCTATTCAATACATACAAACAATTAAATGTTTTCTCTTTATATATTAGAATAGATAATTACCTCACAACATAGTTTTTTGTGTAGGTATATTTCTTTAACAATAAATTTTTTTGCGATATTAATCTGAAACAATTGTATTAGGAAGTACTAGATACGGTGAATGAACTGTAAGAGGTCAAGTGCGTATATTTTTGACATTTGTTATTAATTGTTTGCTGCACAGTGTTAATGTTTCAACAAGTTTATTAAGGACTCCTCACCTGCCAGAAAGTGTTTTACTAATTTCGCTTCATTTAATACAATATTATACAAGTTATTATGGAAACTAAAACTAATGAGATGTCTTCGTTGTGTCAAATGTTTGAACTAAGGATGCAAGAGTTCAACGACAAGTTGCTGAAGGCCTCCACAACTACAACTGCTTCACCTAAATTGGAGACACTTGCTGCCGAATTTGAGAGCTTCAGAAGCTTTATACTTGCTGCAGTGTCGTCGCTTCAGCAACAAACTAAGGTTCTTTCGCGAGCGATTGATAACTTGGAAACGAGAAGTCGTCGCAACATGCTTCTTTTTCATGGTGTTACTCCAAATAATGATAAAGTCACACCTGCTACCGCTGCCGTTGAAGTGATGTCCAAACACATGAAGTTAAGTAATATTTCCACCGACATTATCAAACGTGCTCATTGGTTGGGACGTGATGCGGCTAAACCTAGGGTTTTGGTAGTCAAATTTAAGGAAACCGCCATGCGAGAAGCGGCATGGACAGCTAAGACTCGTTTGAAGGGCTCCGGTGTAACTCTGTCAGAGTTTCTGACCAAACAACGTCATGAAGCCTTTCTTGCAGCGAGGGAACGCTTCGGCATTCAAAAGTGTTGGACTCGAAATGGCTTAATCTTTGTACTGACCCCTGACGGCAAGCTTAACAAAGCAGAATGTATCGAGGATATCCGTGGCATTGACGATCTCGCTACGTCGGATACAGGATCAGGCGAAGGCACTAAACAGCCTGAAAAGAAAATTGCTCGGACCAGGAAAGCACCAAAAAAGTGACGACTGATGGATAAACAATCTCTCTCATGTTCATCGAATTTGTATCTTGTTAGTTGTTGACGCTGCTGTTTGCAAACTTGTATCCTTTTGAACACCACAGATTTATGCGTATGTAACTTTTGATGTACCGCTTCCTTGTGTTCGTTTATTTACTTTAATACGCATTAACTAGAACAATGTATGTATTTGATTCGCATTTGGTTTAGTTCACAGACTATTGAGTATGATATCCCGTTTATTTATCGCAATCTGTCAATCTGTCAATTTCCACTGTCAGTTAGTGAACTATTGTCTGTGGAACTTGTACCATAATGTTATTATTATTATTTTTTTTTTTTTTTTTTAGCCTTATTAAACTTAAACTTAATTTTAATAATTATGTTATATCTTACATATGATATAACTTCCTTGCAACAGCAGCATTTTTCTCTCTCAGTATAATTGTATTATTATTCTTAAGTATACTTTGTAAAACCAACTGGCAGGTTGTACTGATGTTATAACTTGCTTGTATTATATGTATAAATAATTATTGATATTTTATAGAGTATTTAGGCATATATTATATTTGATTGTCCTTTGTTTTCATTTATTGATTTTACTGAAAAAGATGTAGTACAATGTATTAAATCTTTATCATCAGCTGCTACAGGTAGCGATGGCATTGGTCGTGATATGATCATTCCTCTCCTTGATGTCCTCACTCCTCTACTTACCCATATTTTTAATACGTCCATCTCCTCAGGTTACTTCCCTGCTCAATGGAAATTAGCAAACATCATTCCACTTCCCAAAAAGATAAATCCGTCTTCTTATTCCGAGTTTCGTCCTATTTCTATTCTGCCCTTTCTTTCCAAAACACTCGAAAAGCTTGTTCATGAGCAGCTGTCCCGTTTTCTCTTTATGAACTCCCTCATGAATCCTATGCAGTCTGGCTTCAGACCTGGTCATAGCACGACCACTGCTCTCACCAAGGTAGCTGATGATGTACGAGAGAGCGTGGCTGAAAAAAAATTAACGGTATTGGCATTGCTGGATTTCAGCAACGCCTTTACAAATGTGGATCACGAAATTTTGTTAGCTACGCTACGCTCCATCAATTTATCCGCGTCTGTAGTCAATTGGTTTGGAAGCTACTTGGGTGAACGTCAACAACGTGTGAAACTGGATGACTCTTATTCCTCATGGTGCGCAATTAATGCTGGGGTTCCCCAGGGAGGAGTACTATCCCCTCTCCTTTTTGCCATTTTTATTAATTCCATCTCCTGTAATCTAATTTCACATTTCCACCTCTACGCAGACGATCTACAAATATACACTGATGCGCCTCTTAGCTCTATTACTCAGGCAGTTGATACCATCAATAAAGACTTGCAAGAGGTTACCAGTTGGAGTCGCCAGCATGGACTATGCGTGAATCCAAATAAAACACAGGTAATAATAATTGGGGGTCCTAGACAGATCGCTAAAATTGATTGGACAACTGTGCCCCCCATTATTTTTGATAATGTACGTATTCCGTATAGTCCAGAAGTCAAAAATCTTGGCATTATTTTTGATAGGTGCATTTCTTGGGGTCCACAGGTTGATTCTGTCTGTAATAAAATCTATAGAGCAGCTAGTGGACTGAGGCGTCTGCGTAATTTCCTTCCAATCCCCACTAAAATCTCACTTGTTCAGTCCTTACTCCTTCCCATCCTGGACTATGCTGACATTAGTTATCCTCGTTTCATATTTGGCTTGCGTAAGTTCGACCATGTGTCGCAGTTTCGACGTGACCTCAAGTGGCTCACTATTCGTGATCGACGGAATTTCCACCTTCTTTCTCTTCTTTATAACGTCCTATTTTATCCTCTGTCTCCTAATTATCTAAAAAACCGCTTCACTTTCCTTTCAAACACACACGATCGTAATCTCCGTTCTTCTTCTAACCTTATCCTTAATATTCCTCTACATTCTTCCACTTCATATTCCAACTCCTTTACTATCAAATCCGCCAAACTGTGGAATGCTTTGCCGTTGTCTGTGCGTATCGCGCCTTCTATCACAGTCTTTAAGAAGTTATTGCGTGAACACTATCTCTCACTGTAGAACTGTCTGTGTTATTATTGTCACTTTTTTACTTTATTTATTTATTATTATTATTATTTAATTATATATTTATTCTTATTCTCTAAATGTGTGCAAAAAATTATTATTATTATTATTATTATTATCTATAATTTAATTTGATATTTGGGGAAAAAATACTTACGTACTTATTTAAATTTTCTGGCAATCTATCTTCAAATAACGCAAAAAGTTCAAAACTGTCACAATATATCAAAAGCAGCCCTTGTGAAATATCTGTTTCTACAGAAAAAGTGAAGAATGAAAAAATCGATCTTTTGTTATATTACGGATTCTATTCTAATTCTTTAACGAAAGTAAATATTTTCATAAATAATACATAAAGACAAAAAATTTAAATATATGAAGAAAATGTAATAAAATCTTTCACAAGAATTCGAAAAGCACCCTTATCACTAAACAGTGATGTCTACCAAGTAACCTTTGGGTAATAGACCAGGAAGTATATAATAGAAATTGCAATAGTTTTTTAAAATACTTATTTTTCCATAAAAACATTTTTTTAATTATTTTTTTATTATAAATAGATATTTATACGGGCTTATTTATGCTCTCGAAAGTAAATCTTTAAGTAAATTTTGAAACGTTAATCACTTTAGCCCTTTGTGTTTATAAATTTCATTAAATACACTTACGAAGTTAATTTTGAAATTAATTAGTTCATAATCAATTTTATTACGTTCAACAGGTGTTAAACCGTGAAAGCCTTCTTGAATGGAAATGAAACATATGAAATACATAATTTACTTGTAAATTGTAATTTATCTCGATGTATTTAAATTATCTTTCTCCCCTCTTTTCTCTCTTTTCCCACACCACCTCTCTTAGGGTGGATCTTACTAATATTTAATAATTTATTATTTAATTAAATAAATAAATATTTTATATTTGAAATTTAGTGCATTACCACACACACAAGTGAAAATATTTCTAATAAGTCATTAGAGGAAGTTTGCATCGAGCCTATATAAAGTATAATAATAATGACAGAAAACAATAACTCTAAAAATAAAAAAAAACTTATTCCGTATGAAATTAAAAACTTTTTTTTATTACTTTATTAAAGATAAACCTCGTAATCCACTCTTAGCGTTAATCCAAACAATGTTCTTGGAAGAATCTTATTGTATATAACACCAACAAATACCTATTAATTAATATTTTAATAACATAACGTAGATATACCTACAGTAGGTATATACTAATAAATATTAGATTCAATCAGGATTCAAATCCGAAGTCTCTGCGTAACAGATTGCGCCACAAACGTCGTTTATTGCGTTTACGTAATTAATCTTAATTTCGATGTATAAACAGGAAATTATTTCCATAATGCTTAACACGCATTAACAATATCTAAGCTCACCTTTTCACAGAACGTCATCTACATAAACTAGTGTTGGATTAATTAAAATGAAAATTAACATCATAATCAGACGGGTATATTCTTGGTAGATTTGATTTCGAATAAAAAACCATGATTTGATATATACAGAGGCAAGCGTAAAACATTCATATTGGATTTACATACAAATGGGCCTTTTGAAAATGTCTAAGTTTGTCTATATCATGTGTTAAGGTTATATTGTCACGACTTTTATGAAAAACTGTGTAATTTTTTGATTTAGATTTATGTTTTTTAAGCATCAAATTTTTGTTTAGTAATAAATATTAAATGTTGAAAAAAATTCAATTTAAAATCGAATTGTGTAATTCCCAAGAATAGCCCTCCATCTACTTTTATTGAAGTTTAAATCTCTTCTGTTGATGACGTGATTAAATTTCGGGCGGTTGTTACGTGACAAAACTAGTACCTGGTACATTATTAACGTGAGTAATTAAGCTTGTTTTGTGCTTCACATGGAAACTCTATATGAATAATAATAATTCTGTAACCCAAAAAGTTGATTACAAAACTCAATTTTAATACATGAAGTACCTGAATATTAACGAGGATATAGGAATGAAATTATCACACGTATTAAAAGTACGAAGTTTATGTCAATTTAATACCTGTGGACTTATCACGAATAGCTTTCGAACCGAGTTCGCTTCAAGCGATTTGTATGGAAATTTGAGCAGCGCCACCGCGTGCGGATTTGGAACTACAATATTTTAGATACTTTTTGTTAATTTTCGAACGTCTCGATCTTTCGTTCATTTGATAGATCATTAGTAAATGGTCGTTAGTAAAAATTCATGATCCCGATTGCTAACGGATCCGTTTTACTTGTGACAGCTCGATTCGAAAGCCAGATTAAATTCGTGATAAGCCCACTCTTGTATTAACTCTTCAATAAGCAATACATTGTTCTAAGTAAACAGACGTTGAAAAATGCATTGGATTCTATTCGAATAAACGAAAGACTATGAAAGAATAACGGTGTAATTTGCATAATGTATTTTCAACTGTGTATTCATTTGAATATAATTTAGTTTATTACAGTTGTAGTGCGTTATTGGTTATTGCAATACGAGGTAATAAAAATGCAGTTGTATTAAATCAATTTTTTGTATTAACATATAAAATTTCT
>JAPWLS010000716.1:0-232997 GCA_028551675.1 Tineola bisselliella | reverse complement strand
AACGCATACTAACTTAGCCTGTATGGAATCCACAATATCAATAAGATTTTCGAGGAGGACAGCCTCTGGAACAGCAGCACCATTATCTGTTTTATGTAAGGCTGCATTACGCTTCTGAAAATTTAAATACAAATGAAATGATTTTTTTTTATTAGCATAGGCACTAAAGGCGTGCGTTTGCTCATCGTTAGACTCTGCCGTGACTTCGAAAAGGCGTATGACGAGAAGAATACCACAAGAAACTCGTCAATCATAGCCTGTACATAAAATAATAATTAAAAAAAACTGAATTTGAATTCAGAAAAAAAATTAAATTGTTATTAATCAGATTGTACATTGGTTACAATAATAAATGTTATATTATATATATATATATATATACCTACAGAAACGCTCATTCCCTTATTTTAAACCATTTTACAGCACCCATGCTTACTATACAAAATAAAAAACAATTTTCTGAAAAATAGACCCCATAATTCTCAGATAAAAGTCAAAATGCAAACCTAGTGTTAAAAAATCAAGACATAGCTTAGAATAAGTAAGGATTAGCATTTTTTAACCCCATTACAAAGTTACTTCGAACATATTATCAGAATGAAGTAAAAAATAACTACACTATCGGCCGCTAGATGTCGTCACATAACACTTACTCTCCATATTTGAACAGCATACTCTGCAGCAAGTAAAAGCCCTCGTGGTCATTCAATTTGGACGCGACCAACTTCTGGAATATACCAAGCATCGCATCCTGAAACAATTACCATTGTCAAATTAACCCATTTGTCGTCGACAGAAAAGAGGTTGCGGTGGCAATCTAAATTATGTATATATTTTTTATAAGTAAACATGTCAAATTTGAAATGAAAGAACAGAGGAATGCGAGGGACGAGCGAAAGGAGATTTCGATGTTGGGAGCGAATAGGGAACGGATGTTTGTGATTAGATTATAAGGAAAAATATAATGTAAATAGAATTTTAAAGAGTTTTATTAAAGATATACAGTCCACTGCTAAATTGGCTACACCATTACTTCCCACTGTCCTATTTTTAGGACACTATATTCAATTTTTTTTTTAACCTATTAAGAGTTTTATTTTTTATTGTTTCTGATGAAATTCGTATTTTTATACTATTTTTCTGATGAAATAACTTTTTTCCACTGGGAAAAATCTTTACGTAATTTTAATGTAATTTTTTCAAATTGATCATTTTTGTTGCCTCAAAAAAAAGAAGCATTATGTTCCGATTTTATATACCGTAAAAGAAAACAGTAACCAACTTCAAAGTACATAAAACTGATTCTTAGACTTCTACCAAATATATATAATATAAAATAATAAAAAATAAAAACAAAATATAATTTATATCCCCATTCTCATATTTTAAAGCGTTAAAGAATTTTTTTTGTCATATTTTCTTAACATATTATGAACTTAATTTAAAGATTTCATCAAAAAATTCCAATGTTAATATACTTAATCATGAAATTGTCATTTACTATATTTACGAATTTATACTTACAACTTTTCTGGCCTGCAACACCTGTTCTGGTCTGACGGCGATGTACGCACACAGCAGCCGCACCAACGGACGCACATTGGCCGTCCTCTCCCACAGCGCCGGGGCTACCAAGCAAGGCAGGAGCGCCCCATAAGTGTCGGCGCTGGCACTCGGGTCTGCGCCACCGCCCCGGAGCTCGAGCAGCAGCGACAGCATTTGGAACACGTACGGCATGAATTCTGTCAACAATTTAATACGTTAATTTGTGTTAACTCCAATATCTGCTACTAGATGGCACTCTCTAAGATTTTAACACAAAACAACTTCATTTACAGACTTCCCTAATATGCCTTTCAACTAGTGTCTTCAATAAGCTACAATGACTAGTTGTAACAATATTATAACCAACCTTGTATGTCATTCTGTAATATATCTTGAAATATCGGGAATAAAGCGTCCTCGAAAGCGCCAATGGCCGACGGATTCGCTTTCGTCACCAAACTGAAACCATTGGATATTCAGAAATTACACTCGATCATAGATTTCAAAACTTCGAACGTTACTCAGCCGTACGAAACAAAATAGACCAATCACACGCTTGAAAAATTGTTGACGTGATTTTTGACCAATGATAATAATCCATTGCAGCTGTCTACTGTCACTTAGCTGTCATTACGTTCTGTTACACGCATTTATAATAAATCGTTTAAATAGTTACTTTAAAAATATAACAGAAAGAAAACTGGATATTTGATATATAAGTATATGCAACATATTACTATTTTATTTTGATTACTGTCTAATGGTTGCTATGTATAAAGGTTTATTATTTATTAGCAAATATTTTTGACTTCATAAAATAGAATAAAATGCATAAGCCTACCTACAAAATTACATTAAAAATTATTATAAAAAGGACTACTATTATACAAACTAAATGAAACTTTAATTATAGGATAGGTTTTAATTATTAATACATACGTGACAGCGAGTGACAATGTTTCAAATATGAAATGATTGAAGTGAGGCTTGGATGGATTTTTCGCGACAATGGCCAGCATCTGCGCGAGCTGCGGCAATGCAGCGCCCACATACTGTAACGCGGACTGTTGCAGGCATGCCAGCGTGCGGAGAATAGCTGCAAATAATCGATTACTACTTTAAAATAATTGATTACTACTAAGTAAAACAAATATCCACATACAACATATTATACCCTGTATTCTAGGACAAATATCTAACTGTGACATCTGAATTTATTAACGAACATGAAGTAATTAATTTAAAAGATTTCATTTGGCTTAACTTTCCAAAAGCTTGGATTAAACGCAGCGCTTTCAAAATTAATAAAACCTAACAAATATCATTTTTATTGTATCATATCACTCCGCGTCAATTAATTAACATAGGCAGAACTAATATTCAGGCAATCTTCGTTATTTTGTTGAAAAAACTTCAAAATATAATCCACCACCAGAAAAAACAACACTCTCTCAATGGTTCCTGGGATACTCAATACAACAACGAAGAATCTACACAACTTTAAATCGCTCACTGCAAAATTACGATTTTACAAATCCTACCATGTTAATAATAGGACGAGACGATATTAATTAAAAAATTCAAATAAAATTAATATATTCGCTGACATATCGCACCAACCACTAAAAAAGTAAATAAAACGTTTATATTTGAAATAAATTTTACAATTTGTTGCTTTGGCGCCAAAAACCAGCGTTGGTTTGTCTTGGTGCTGCACATTCGTTTTATATTTCTAAATATAACTTTAATTAATATAAATAACAAAATAAAATAAAATTTTAATTTTATAATTGCGGGTAGTTTTGAGAAACCGCCATCTGTTTTTATATTATTTTGTTTATTTTCATATGCTACCTTTCATGACATATTCGTTCAGCTCCAGAGGCGCATTGGGCGGCGCCAGGACAGCGAACAGCGAGGTCAGCAGCTGAGCGGCATGAGGCTCCAGCACTTCGCGGGTCACGATGCCGCTGCCTATCAACTTCTCAATGCAACAGGCCGCATACGTGCACACCACACTATGGTTGCTGCCCAAGTGTTTGATCTGTATGTTGGGAAAAATAAAACTTCCCATTAGTACTACCATCGACCGGTAGATGGCGTAAACTTATCCTATATCTCACAACTTAGATATATAGAAGTGTATTTAGACAAAATCAACAGTGGCAATCTTCATCACGAGTTTAAGGTGAAACATAACATGAAATCCTTTTTAGGATTTTTCCTTTCTGTTATTTATCTTTTAATAAGAAACGACTGAAACGATTTCTTATAAATGCGTGTAACAGAACGTAATGACAGCAAAGTGACGGTAGAGAGTTGCAATGGATTATTATCATTGGCCAAAATTACGCCAACAAATTTTCAAGACTGTGATTGGTCTATTTTGTTTCATGCGACTGAGTGACATTCGAAGTTTTGTACTCTATGTTTGAACATACAGGCCTATATTTTAAACTTAATTACGATATATATATCAATAAAGTTTCTTTTAGATACAGTATATTGGTTTTTACCCCCTTTTCATTATATCATTTAGACGTTTTCCGAAAATACGGACGTTTCCTACTCAGGAACACTTACGTAACCATTCACGAAATTATGGATTTGACATTGACACAATGCTTATTTTACGGATATTTGACAGGAATTTGTACGGGCTTATATGTCAAAATTCATGTAAACCACAGAGGTGACGGCCGTAACACGAAACTTCGTACAATCCCAACAAGCAAAATTACAAAGTATATTTACCACAAAAGGTAGCGCAGAGTGTAGCAACTCATGCGGCAGTACTGTACGGAATATCATAAGATATTTGATTGCATCCGCTTTCAGGACGGGCAACTCGTTTACTGAAAACAAAATAAGTTACATTTGAGTTCGACTTTTAGCCCTTAAATCTGTGTGTATATATATATGTTTTATTACTACCTGTACTTTTTAAAATATTTTTTACGTAATCTATGACAATTTTTTTTATAATATATGTTTTTTTTTAATTCATGACAATAATAACTATTTAACTACTGAGATGGGAGCCTCTCAGGTTTGCAGTAAATAAAATGTTTTGAATTACTCTAATTTGTTATTATTGATTTTTATAATAATTTTATTTATTCTTGCTGATTTATGATCTCACGTGACTATTTTCTAAACTTTGAAATTATAGTTAATTATGTACAAAGAAATTATCATATAAAAAAAAATATATTTTATTATATTCAAATGCATCCACTGAAGCTAAATATTAAATACTAAACCTTAAAAACCCTAAAGATTTTTAAATACAAGGCACATATATATACGGGTCTCTGAGGCTGCCATGTCAGTGTTTACGAGGAAATAAATCTACCTCAGTAGTTAAAGGTTAACACTTGCAATATTCATGTATGAATAAAATAAAATAAAACCTTATTGATTACACTCAAAATACAGTCCAGACATCTCTGTTCAGCAATCAACTCACCGTTTTCCCTCTGCAGCTCCGGGATCACGTGTTCTGTAGCGAACCCCGACAGGTCTACGAGAGGCGACACCTTAGTGACCCCCGCGGCATGAGTGGCACCACGAGACACCAGCGAGGACACCAGAAACATTGCCGTGTCTTTGCCGCGCCACGCGGACGCACCTTCCGTGCCGTATCTGGCCAGCATCAACTGAAATAAACGCAGACATAGCTAATGGGTATGATAAATAAATCAAATGATCATATAAATAATATTTTACTAAACACCAAAGTCACAATAGAAGAAAACAAAACATTATATACTTTCCTGTCGCCGTATTTGTCTTATTTAACACTAGAAATACTAACGGGTCAATATGACCGGTTTCAAAAATTCTTCACAAGACTTCATGTAAAACCATACTCATTATTTTTTTGTAAACATTCTATTTTTTACAATTCTACAATATATTATTGAATTATATTTAATACTTTGCAAGCACAAGTCATCCGTCATCCGGTCATTTTGACCGTGGTGGTAGTTCTAGTGTTAAGACTCGAAATGACACTTAAGTGACTATTATTTACTTTGACAATAACACATTTTTATAATGCCATGATAAAACATAGCAGAATAATAAAATTATATATCCCTACTAATATTATAAATGTGAGTTTGTTTGTTACGTTTTCACGCAGCAACTACTTAACCGATCATCATGAAACTTTGTACACATATTTTTGGAGCTACTAGAAGTAACATAGGATACTTTTTATTAAAAAAAATAAATATTTTTTACTATAGTTTCCAACTGATTATAGTTTCAGCTGTTTGGAATCATATTGATTCATTTCTATTGAAATGATCTCTGATACTTATTTAATGACTTAAATGCGAGCGAAGCCGCGGGTAAAAGCTAGTATATATATTTTAAATATTTTATAGTTGTAATGTTAGTAATTAAAGTTTTGTAAGTGAGTAAGTGATGGGTCCCACGTGACAGGCAATGCCTAATGTGGGACCATAGAAAACCATATTATGTATTATTCTTAAATAATAATAATAAAATACCTGCACATATTGACCATAAATGCTCATGATTTTCTCCTCAAAATGCAAGGCCAGCGTCTTGACCAGCTCGCAGGCGGCATGCCGTCGCGTATCGACATCGGAGCCCTCGATGTCCCGTCTCACGTATTCCTCGGGATTATCTTCAAATAGTTCCATATCGGACTCTGTGGACATAATATATCTATACTAATATAATAAAGAGAAAACATTCGATTGTTTGTATGTATTGAATAGGCTTCGAAACTACTGGACCGATTTGAAAAATTCTTTCACCATTAGAATCCTACATTATCCCTGATGAACATAGGCTATAGAATATTTTCAAAAACGTTAGATATCTGTATGAAAATTTCAATAAAGTAACTCAAAATGTGAAAAAAAAAAAGTCATTATATTGCGTACGCTGCGGAAATTATTGACAATAGAGCAAAGTGACACAAAGTGTACCACAGTTTTATAGAGGACATCAATATCTACAAAAAAGTGTGCGATACCATATGTCTAACTATTACAGTTATGTCACAATAACTGATTTTTCATGTTAAAATTTAAACTTCATAGTACTTTATATTTTTATTACTACGCGAACGAAGTCGCTGGCAACAGCTAGTATTTTAATAAGGCTGTTAATTTGTGTGTTTCCAGGAAAAATAAACGACTTTAAGTTAAGCTAGTGATGTCCATGATTGAAGATAACTGCTATCCAGCTATTGTGTATTGATGCCTATTTCACATTTAAGTAAAAAAGTAGGTAGTTTTAAAACAAACATAACTCACTTGTCATGCTATAACTATATTTTAAACATAATTCATTATAGCTTGGACATAATCTATGTCATTTTATGTTTACCCTTAGGTATACAATAGGATGACAATGCCCCTATACAGCAGCTATTCTTCTACATCATAGTAGATTTATTATATTATGACATTAGTATGTAAGTGGACAATGCCAGTATAAAGCAACTAAATCAAATTGATAATTATTAAATTAATAAATTTATTTCATTTATATTTATATTTGTATTGACGAGTAAAAGCGCTCTATTGGAGCTCAATTACTAAAAGTAAATAAATTTAAAAAAAACTTGCCTCTAAATTCCATATTTGGTATAACCACCTTTTCACATATACTGCTGAGTGTTGCGGGATCTTCAAATAGGTTCTTATAATTATGCTTATTAGCTATTTTAGCTAAGAACGACAGAGCATTCGACACCAACTGAAAAACAACCAACCCTTTTAGACGGCAGACAATAATTACTTACCCCGACCTGAAACTAAAGCACCCTAGTACATAGTATCACCATTAGGATAGGAGTAATTAGGAATTATAGACAAGCTAGGTTAAATGCAGATGAAACTTCGGAATGTTATTATGTAAATACATACTTTATTTTAGGTTTATTTTATTCAAGTTCATTTTATTCTACATGAAAAAAGTCAGTAATTTATTTTTGTTTCAAACAATTCACACTTTCTACTTCAATGACTGATGTGCGATGCCCAAATTATTCGTTTAAGTTATTAAGGGTTCGTATTTTAAGTAAAAGATGTTTTGGACTCCGAGAGGAAAGGAACGCAAAATTTTATGAATTTATGATAATTACGTTCTCGAGGTTCTACTGTATTTGAAAGCGAAAGGAAATCTCGAAAACCGCGTGATTAGTCGATCGCTAAGAACAGATTTTATGACAGAAGTGTGATAGGCATTGTCTGTTGACTGAAATACAAAACATTATTAAACTTCATAGTACTTTATATCTTCATTATTACGCAGATGTAGTCGCGGACAACTGCTAGTACATTATAAACTACAAATTATTTAATCAAATTTAATCATAACGCATATCAATTTGGTCTGTTTATCTAAACACTCTCTCTAAGTGTGTAAATAGGGCCATACAATACCATTACTCCTAGTATAATTAATTGTTTAAGGCAGCCATTCTCAAAGTGGTGTTCCGCGGAACCCTAGGGCTAAAACACTGCAAAAAATACCTACCAAAGGGAGATTATAAGGTTACATCTAAATATTCCAACTAAATATTACATTCCAATATGACTATTCATAAATACATATAAATCAGTTTTTTATAATTATATAAAGGCTTTTTCCTTCACCAAAAAAGTTTGAGAACCGCTGATTTAAGGCGTTACTTTGGGGAAATCCATATTAAATAATTTCCTTTATTACTAGGAGTATCTATTACCTATTTACACACTTAGAGAGAGTGTATAGATAAACAGACTAAATTGAAATGTGTTATGATTAAATTTCATAATATAATTTGTAGTTTATAATGTATGTATGTAGAGTTGCTAGTAGGGAATGCAATCCCGACTCGAGATCGTAAAGTCGAGATCCCTCGGGATTAGAAATGTCAATCCCGCGGGATCCCGAAATTTGCGGGATCTCGTCTAGTTAAAAAAAATAATCACATTATTGAATACGATGAAAACTGCTTGTTTGTGATAGTGAGGTTAATTAAAACAAAATATTATTTGAAAGAAAACAAAAGCCTTTATCCTTTAATATTACTAACTAAATAATTAACAGTTTTACTAACATGAACATAATCAAAACAAAAGTAGGTATAGTATAGCTCAAGGAGATTAAAAAGTAGTTACGGGTGATTTTGAAAGTAACTTCTTAAAAAACAAAGTGTATCAAGAGTACTATCTGCTAACCGGCATCTAATATCCGTTGCAATGTAGCCAGCTGCTGAGAATGCCCTCTCCGACTCAACACTGGTTGGCAACAACGTGACTAAGCAATTATATGCAAACTGCAAAAATCTCCCCCTTGTTCCTCCACACTCAAATAAATCCATTTCTTTTTTTATTACTGACTCTAATTTATCTAAGCTTGTGAATCTGGATACACGTGTAAAAGGACTTTTAGACGCTCGCAGAGTTTCTTCTAATTCCTCTTGAAGTGAAGTATTAATTTGTGTAGCAGTAGCACTTAAATTTAAATCCTCTGCAATCATAGAAAGTGACAAGTCATCTTCGTTTAATACTGTCGTATTAATATCTACTTGGTTTGGTTCTTTACGATATAATCGTGTGATTATATTTTTAATTTCTTTCCTTAGTCTCGTTGCCTTTCCATTGCTCCAAATCATCTTGATAATTATTCGGATTTTTCAAATATAACAACGCTGCAGTTGCTTTTATGCGACGCTCAGAGATACGATTGTTCATCGAAGATACCAACTTTTCTGAGAGAGGAGTTTTTAGGTCTTCTAGCTTTCGAATCATGAAACGCAACGTATGTGGCTGCACTAACTAAATCAGTATCTCGACGGCAAAGTACCTCAACAGCCAATTTCACTGGCTGAAATGTATTTTCCAAATCGATAAGGATAGCATGTTCTTCATCCGTGAAAAAATAGTCTGAATTGGAACTGAGTGAGAGGTCAACTAGGGCCTTAGCTACACACTGCTTTACTCTATTGTATGTACTTATCATATTGCATAGGCTAGACCAACGTGTCTTGCAGTCAAGAACCAGCTGAATTGTTTTACCAAACTCTTGCTGAATATAATTCTGAAGCATATCATTCTTGGTAGGAGAATTCCTAAAAAGTTTGACGCATTTTCTTAGTTTCGATATAATTATTTGGTATTCTGTAGCCAGATCAACTTGTCTTATAGGTAAGAAAAAGTATAAACCGTCATAATTATCCAGATTGTCATCCAAGACTTCTTCCTCCTCCGCGTTGCGATTTGTGTTCAGTTCAGGGTCTTCAAATTCTTCATTAGATTCTACATTTTTCTTATAAATGACGTCTGTTATACCTAATTGTACACCGTGGGCGTAGCAAAGCTGTTGTAGTGGTTCAATCAGGCGACCAACTTTCTTCATGACGCTGCCTCCATCGGTCGTTATACCGACTATGTCGTTATCCAGGGATAAATTAAATTCTGATAGTTTTTCTTTTAGAAGCTGAACACAAGACTCCGACGACATACTTCCAAAAATGCGCGGTAGTCCAATATTCCATTGAGTAGGCTGACTGTTAATAATTGTGTGTACGTTAACATTATAAAGCGCCGATTCATTCCAGATGTCCATTCATCTAACGTGACTGTAAACCTATAGTCTTCATTCTTCAACTTTAAAAGATCTTCCTTCACTTTCATTTTGAGCGTCGTTCCATAATTCATCACAATTTGTTTAATTGTATTTGGTGAAGAAGGCAATTTGTAATTGTTACCTTTAGCAGCAAAAAGGCTCTTCATATCCTCGGAAGTACAAAATACTCTGAATGGCAAACCATCTTTGGCTGCCATTCGGGAAATCATTAACTCTTTTGTTACATTAGAATCGGATGGAAAATAATCACTGATTTTCTTTTTCTTCTGTGGTATTTGGTAATTTTCACGATCTTCTGGTGTAAATTGAGCCTCACCATCAATAGGTGACCGCGCAGCTGACGACGATGCTCTAGTAGACGCTGACGACGTCGAAGGTAGTGATACATTATCTGGCTCAGGTGTACTTGAAGTTCTTCCGACTCCCGCATTCAATTTTGTGTCGATTTTATGGATTGACATCATATGGACGTGTAAACCTTTTGTAGACCCGGATGAGGTTTTGAGAATAGAATTACATAGTTTGCACTGAGCAGTTAAATTATTAATGGCTTTCTTGAAATATCTCCATACCGGTAAACGACTGTTAAACTCCACGTATACTTGATCTGGATTATTTTTCGGCATTTTAAGGTACTACTAATCGCTTATTCCTTATAGGAATCCAAAAGTTACATTTATATTTATTTAACTCACATAAACAACAAAAAATGCGTAATTTAAGAAAAAAACAATTACTACAAATGCACAAGCACAACTAAAACAATTAGGTACGTAAACACACAAATGGCTGCCTGCCCGTGCGTATGTATCTCTTTCTCGCTCACTCGATACAGTTTTTTATTATCTGTCCCACTCGTCATCTGTCGCTAATATTCGTAAATACTCGGAATAGTTTTCTAACGCTGTTCGGCACTGCACTCCCGCCCGGCCGTCCGTCAGTTAGTTCAGTCAGCGCACCGCTCGCGTCCCGAGTGGATGGGTTTAGCATCGCTGACCGTTGCCGCCCAATCCCGTCAATCTCGAACGGGATCTCGTCATATTATGCTTCGGGATTGATACCGAAAAATTACACGGGATCTCGCGAGATCGGAATCCCGCGAGATCGGGATTGCATTCCCTAGTTGCTAGGGTAACTCACATTATCAAATTTAGCTTGTGGTCCAGTTGACAACAGCACTGTCCACACAGCCGTCACGAAGATGGAGGCGTGTGGGGCGAATTCCTCGTCATACTTGAGCGCATACAGAGAGACACATTCACACACTTCACTCCTGAGATACTCCATCACGCTCGGTGACTCTTCATCGGGCTGCAACAGAATTAGCACTTTATAAATGTCTATTAAATTTAAACTGACCAAACAATGTCAATCGATAATATTTATTTATTTATAAAGGCTACAAAATTACATTATGGCTATATATGTATTATAAAAAGGAGTACTATTTTAATTTGTTTTTTTTTCACTCTATCATTTAATTCGCGATTTACTACCCTAAGGTTGGATGCCTGGTAGAGATCACTGCTCAGTGATAAGGCCTTTTGTTTTTTATTTTTTTATTTTCTTCCGTTCTTTTAATTTGTGCAATAAATAGTTATTATTATTATTATATAAACTAAATGAAATTTTAATTATAGGATAGGACGGCATGCTCAAGATGATAAAGGGATAGATACTACATTTCTAATAAAATTACAAAAATACATAATATAGATGTTACACAATAATGAAAATCAAAATAATAATAATATATATAACTAATAAAATGTTAAATTTTCTATTTTTTTCACATAATATATCCAGAGACAACTGGTACCATAGACAAATTTATATAGTCTATTTATTTTCAAAAATTTATAGTTTTTAAGCTAAGAAGTTTTATACATCAATTAATTGTCACATTTTCATTTATTACAACACTATAAAACAACTCTGGCAACATTGACGACTGTTACAATGTCATGTATCATAGACAAAGAAAAGCACTAACCTTACTTTCCAGAAGCTCAACTCTAGTAGACAATAAGCTTAAGAAATTAGGCATCCAAACACTCATATTGTCTTCGAAGAACTCAGGCAGATCTTGACAATTCAGTGAATAGAACACCTTACAAATCAGTACAAGTGAGCCATATATCACTTTTAAGGCATCTTTGTTATTTGCATGTGTCTTTGCCAGTTCTAGTGTTGCCTACGAAAACAAAACACAAATTTAGGAAGGTAGGTAAATAAATAAATTTAGCTAGACCAAATTAGTAATTAATTAATCCATTACTTCTCAAGCGTCGAAAACATTGGAATTTTTTGGTGAAATCCATAAATTAAGTTCATAATATGTTAAGAAAAAATAATATGACAAAAAAAAAAATTAAAAAAATTCTTTAACACTGAGCCAGCCTGTCCTATAACATATGACAATGGGGATAAAAATTATATTTTGTTTTTATTTTTATATTATTTATATTTAGAAGAAGTCTAAGAATCAGTTTTATGTACTTTGAAGTTGGTTACTGTTTTCTTTTACGGTATTAAAAATTGGAGCATAATGCTTTTTTTGAGGCAACAAAAATACATTAAAATTACGTAAATATTTTCCCCAGCGGATAAAATTACTACATCAGAAAAATAGTATAAAAATACGAATTTCATCGGAAACAATTAAAAATCTTAATAGGTTAAAAAAAATTTGAATATAGTGTCCTAAAAATAGGACAGTGGGAAGTAATGGGTTAATCAAATTCTTGGATGACTTGGACCTAGGCTATCTAAGCAATACTCACAATAAAAAGATCTGTAATAGGCTTAGCGAAATTCTCCAGGACATGTTTGATCTCTTCCCAAAGTTTTTGTGACTTGAATTCGTATCTGTACTTCTTGAATAATGAATGTGCAGTTCTCAATACACCATTTATTAAGTGAAAATCACCTGTAACAGTACAAAAGTACATAAATTGATTATAATTAATCCCTACTAATATTATAAATGTGAATGTGAGTTTGTTTGTTAAGTTTTCACACAACAACTACTTAACCGATCATCATGAAACTTTGTACACATATTTTTGGAGGTACTAGAAGTAACATACGATACTTTTTATTAAAAAATATATATATTTTTTACGATAGTATTTTTTCCAATTGACTATAGTTTCAGCTGTTTGTTTTCTATATTTTTTCTTATTTCCGTGTCATTTTTATATATTTTTATTTTTATCTCTGATGCTTATTTAATGACTTGAATGCGAGCGAAGCCGCGGGTAAAAGCTAGTACATATATACATTTAGGGTTCTCTTAACATGGTAAGATCTACAAAATCACAATTTCACAAGAGAATGATTTAAAGTTGTTATTGTGTATATAGATTCTTCATTGTTGTATTATCTCAGAAACCATTGAAACAATGTAATATTTTTTTATGAGATGGGGGAATTATATTTTGAAATTATATCAACAAAAAAAAATAAAATTGCGGAAATATTAGGTCCAATGTTGACATCATAAACATATACCTGTGGCAAACTTTTCAACCATCTCTGGTATGAGACTTGGCCATTTTTCAGGAAAATCATATTTTCCGATGATAGAGACCGCATCGCTGAATTGCTTTTGGACAGCTTCAGGAGACTTCAACATTAGATTTACAATCAGATTCTTTATCGCAGTCCTGTCGGAATCGTGTATTTTGTTAGTGCCATCTTCATCCTGAAACAGGTTTATTTAGACTAAACATTAGCAGAAGAGTAAGTGACTTAGTTGTGTTTTCATAACGACTTGGAATACCCCTTCCGTCACAATGAGGAAACTACCCTACTTGTAGGTGAAACTTCCTTCTAGCCCTTCTGAAGCTCTGACAAAGTACAAAACCCTTAGTTGGAAGGAAAATTTTAATGAAAGATTTAATTAGAAAGGCATATGGTATAAGACCATCCAGTGTTCAGTATTTAACAATATTAGTGGAGCCTATAACTAGATAATGATAATAAACGATAGACAGTCGGAAAAATTTGAAGATATACAGGATAAAACTATGGTCCAAGACATGACTTGGTTTTAACATGAGGGTTTACATGTGTATTAAAATTTTGTAATGTATTGTCGGACTTGTCAGAAAACTCAATATGGGCAGAATTTATTTTCATTAGACATCTGAAGACATTAACACTAGGTTTACGGGACGCGTCAATTTGACGCATTTTGACTTTTATCAGAGAATTACCAAAAACTGTTTAAATTTTTATTTTATCTCTTTGTATGACTTTTACTCATTGATCGAGGGAAATATATATTGAAGTCCATTTTCTTTAAAGGTGTTGAATTACAGAACTTGTCTATGTGGTATACCTATCGCTACGATATGCGTCAAATTGACGTGTTTTAGTAGAAGTAGGTATATAGAAAACGTCCGTAAACCTAGTGTTAATAAAAGAAGAAAAAGACATGGCTTGGAAGCCAAAATTTAAATGTTTCAATATGTTAGTTACGAGCACAAAAAACAAGTAAAAATGCGTAGAATTTTAAAACACAAACCACAGGCCAGTTTCTCTTTATGAAATTCTTAAAAGCGATTGCTGCAGCAACTCTAATGGTAGCATCAACTTCAGGCTTGTCAATAAGATTCAGTAAAAGAAGCCCATAGTTCTGATTCACTTCAATACCTTCTAGAAACCTCTCAGCTGAAAAACAAAAATTATATTTGCAAATTTTAGGTTATAACGCAATAAACATTGGGTATTTTTTAAAATATTCTAAAAATTTACTATATTTAATAAAAAATATTTACATTAATAATGCTGAAATGATAAATAAATAGCTACAAGATATTAGAAATATTTAAAAACAACTTTACCGGGTCTCCTAATTGCAGAGTCTGGGTTCATTGTTTGTTGTAAATAGTTTGCTAACGCCCGCATGTTATCATTTGTAATGTCCATTTTTAGATCGTATTTTAATAAGATTAACGAATAAATATAATTAAACAATCAAATCGAAGAAAACGAAATAAACCAAGACGAATAATGGAATCAACCACAATGCTCAACGATAAAACTTCAAAATCGAATAGAGACGTACAACGAAGAACGTCATCGTAAAATCACTGTCGGCAAATGAAGAATTAACCGTGATATATTGAATGAATAGAGATGAATAAAACACTATTTAAATGAGATATAATAAAACTATTTTTGTCACTTTATCCATACGTGTATGATATCACAATTTTTAGTTAAATTATTGATTTACTTAAATAAATAACAACTTTTTGACAGTTAAAATAGTGCTTTTTTTATCACTTCAGGTTTAGTTATTAATAAAAATAAGAGTATTAATGATAATTAAATTAAAAATCTTTATTCATCTCAATTTCATTTCATTTATCTTTCATCTATTTAACACTTTTTTTTGAATAAACAACTAATATGATTAGGCAACACTATACGTCAAAATTGTCAATCGTTGTCACTTTTGTTGACTTCCCAAAATTACCATATGTCTTATCGCAGTTTTTAAAATTATCTCAAAATTGTTAAGTCTCTCGTGTCGGTCGCACGTTTAGGTGTTTAGAAAAAATTACAGTGCTTCAATATTCTTTTTAAAGAAATTATTTAGTGTTAAAACTTTTAAAAAATGTCTCAAGCCCGACTAACGTCATGTATTCCAGTTCCTTTGGAAAGGAAAGCCTTAATAAATATAATTGAAAAGGCGAAAGACTGGGCTCTGATGCATGGAGTCGGAATGAGGGATAAGAAAAACTTTACCAAAGATGCTATTCAAGTAAGTTTAAAAATACAACGTGCTATATTTTAAATTTATTATCAATACTTCTTTAAGTTAAAATTAATATATGTTTTTATTATTTAAACGTGTTATTTTTCAGTTCGCGCCATTTGTGCTGCTGCCGTCGCCTTTTCCGAAAGCCGAATTTTATAAAGCGTTAGAATTACAAACTTTGCTTAATGAACTTATGCATAAGGTAACTAACTCTATTATATTAATTTTAAAATGCGCTTACTATCGCATGTATTTTTTGTTTAACTGAACATCCCAAAGTTTTGAAACGAGTACTCGGTTGGTTATCTATTTTTGAAATGAACAAGCCGCTATTGCAGTTGCTGCATATTATTGTATTATTAAGTATAATTGTGTTCTGATAAGTCTAAGCATTCCCATAGGAAGCTATGGATAATATAAAAGAATAAGGGATATGTCCATATATATATAATAACAGTTTCAAATTGAATAAATAAATCTACGTTACATAATAATAAGAATTTTTTAGATTGTGTTTTGTGTCAAAAAACTATGTCTGAGTAAAGTTAATTTTAATAGGTAGCTCATGACGTGGACTTCCTTTCCGAGACCCTACAGAATGCACTAGAAGTCGATGAGTTCACTGCAAATCTATACAATATATGGACTACTGTACGACGAGAAGGCATGCCACAGGTACCGAGTTTATGTTATATTTGGTGACTCAGACGCCTTCTGATTGGTCAGGCCTGTTTATATCATATGTCCTTGTCACTCGCTGTAGGTTTAAAAGGAGATAGACCGGAGTAACATAAACGGTTTTACAAATAAATACACAGGATGGTTATAGGGTTATAAAGAGAATGCTTGGAATTTGCATTCAAATTCTAGGTTGTGTTTTTTTTAAATTTAATTTCTTTATGTGTACAATTTTTTTATCTCTGGTCACAGTAGGGTAGTTTAAGAGGCATTTTAAGGTTGTGTTTGCTCATTTGTTGGTGTACTGAAAATGGTAATTATAAAAATGTGCAATGTTCAGATGGATACACTTGTTAGACATCTGAACATGGTGTACGATTAAACATAGTGGTATATTAGGTGGTATTTTCTTGTAGTAGTTTTCCGGTGTGCAATCATCTGGATTACTATAAGAGATTATAATGCGCGGTATTTCGTCCTATACTTCAAAAAGACCTTGCACGTCTTTTGGGACGATACGTGGTCTAACTTGTCTTATTGTTTGCGGAAGCCGATATCATTAGGCATGCTGCGCTCTGACATCATGCTGGAGTCTAGATGTCCGGAGGATGCTCAGAATGGCCAACCCGCTCCGTATTGTTGTTGGAAGCAGGTGGAATTCAACAGTATTGCGTCAGGGTTTGGCCATCTCGGTCCGGTGTCTAGGGAAATTCAGAGGTAGAATATGCAAGTATGGTTGTTTGAGCATACACTGTGTATTTAGACAAGTGGCTGCGTATTCCGTATTCAAATTTCGGCTGCATTATTTAAGAATAGTATTCAATATTATTTAAAATAAAAACGGTTTTAGAAGTTTTAAATTTGGAATTGTTTTAAGAATTCTATTTTTGAATAGTGTCAATTAAAATTAAAACTAATATATTAATAGGAATTCTTGCATGTTTAATTTTTTAATGTAATAATGGATACGCAGCTTTATAATGTAGTTTTTCCTTATTGACGAGTGAGCTACATTTGAGTACATACGTGTGTATAAAAGTTTTATATTACGAAAGTAATTATAGCAGATAAGGTTACTTCTATGCCAGCGATGTTTTTTCTTTACTTTTTTGGTGAAGATCTCTATCACTTGAACACTAGTGTCTGACGGATTACTGTCTTATCATTGATCGTCCTGCTCTGTCATTGAGTACCTCCGTGTCGAGATTGTGATGTAATATGCTGGTGGGAGTAGTTTGCACCCTGCAATAGTAGTCAAAATACGTAGTCGGGTGGTTATATTTATATCGGGGCTTATCGTAGCATTAGTCGGGTAGTTGGAAAAATGCACCCTCTTTTACAGCCCTACACTTAAATGCACGCTGATTTGCTACTAACTCCTTGATACTTTATCTGCTATCATTATCTAATTGTAAGTAGCTCTCTCGTTTTCACAGTCGATTAGTTTAAAACCGTATGCTTGAGCAACGAAATTCTGGGGTGTCTAACGAGATAGTATTTCCTAATTATCTAAATACAAATGTAAATTGTACTTGGCTAAGTCTCGCTGTTTATACGTATGTACTGAGAGTAATCTTGCGCTCTTGAACTTTTCCATGACTAGAGAGGAAGGTTAGTTTGGTTCAATGGATTTTGACTGGGTATTTATAATTCCTTAACACCTGGTTTTTCTGGTGTATAGACCTGGATTGATTTGCCTCGGATGGATGCCTTACCTTCATAGTGTTCAGACCTCTCCTTTCAAAGTGTCAACGCTTATTTACCTAAAAAAAATGTAAATGTAGAATAATTAATTAAAATACCCTCAAAATATTTTAAATTTTTAAATTTGAGAACCTTTATTTTAGTCGTATTAGACAATTAACTAATCTCTTACCGCCTTATCTTTCAATTACCCACTAAATTGTTGTAATCTTCCTTCTCTGGATCTGGGGAATTCCCGTCTGGCTCATACGTTCTGAGACGCAGCGAGGTTTAGCGATGACTAGTATATCGTGCTATTATTAATAAATATGTGTACGTTAGATAAATTATGCTTGAAGGCTTTTTTAATAGATTTACGTTTACGCCTTTGTAATTTAGTCGATAACTCTTTTCCTTCACATTCGGTGTTTATTTAGATTTCTGTTGTTTACGATTTTCACTCCTATAATTATCTATGTCATCGTTTCTCAAGCGGGGTACGAAATGAATTTTAGTGTAGTGCAGCCATTCTCAAAGTGTGTTCCGCGGAACCCTAGGGCTAAAATACTACAAAAAATATCTACCTTACAGGATCTAAATATTCCAACTAAATATTACGTAATATTACATTGCAATATGATTATTCGTAAATACATATAAATCAGTTTTTTATAATTATATTAAGGCTTTTTCCTTCGCCAAAAAAGTTTGAGAATCGCTGGTGTAGTGTTATAAAACTAAATATTAAGAAGGACCAGTGAAAAAAAATTTGCGTGCTATGTACATATTATTATAATTTTATAGTGAGGAGGTCGCAAGACTCTTTTTACTTAATTTTTTTGCTTTTTCGTGGTTCGCGACATAAAAATGATTGAGAAACGATGTTCTAAAGTAATATGTTATTTGTCGAACTGACCGCAGATATCATCTATTGCCTTAATGGTGTCGTTAAACGAAAATGGATGAACACTGATTGTGAATGATTCTAAAAGCATTCACAATTACTTTTTTATTACAAGTTTAAATGGATGCTGTAGTTTTTTTTATATAACTTTTTATAGTAGGGGAGCCCAATGTTTACTGGAGCGTGGCAGATTAACATATCTCGCATCTTTTTTCTTTCTATTGTCTGATTCTCAAAGTCCAATAGGTATTTATGCTCAAGTAAATCACCACTTAGCATCGTGGGCAGTGGCGGCCTTAGCCATTGCGAGGCCCTTTGTCCTTCGTGAAAAGTATGTGTGCGAAAGTAGATCAGGTTGTTTGGTTTAGGTATTTATCATATTTGACGAGAAATGCTAAAGTTATACAAATAAATAAAATTTGAGTTTTAAAATATTTTACATTGACAGTTTTAAAAACGAGGCCCCTGTAAGAGTGAGGCCCCGGGCGATTGTCCCGTTCGCCACCCCCTAAGGCCGCCACTGATCGTGGGTTCCCCCACTATTAGTAACTTTATCGGATTGTATGTAGAATGGCACTAATTAATTAATTGGTATTTTGTTTTAAGTTTGTTATAATACAGTCGAACAAAATGCAGGCTTCAAGTCATATACTCTAGCTCAGACGTCGGCAACCTGTTTGTCCTCAAGGGCGCAATACTAAATTTAAAAATCACCGAGGGCGCATATTTTACAAATCTGTCCACATGCCTATTCTAAACTCAACTGACTACTTGCTGTATATCGCCGTTGACAAGAGTAAGTAAATCGCTCTGGCTATCATACATTTACATTAGTCCAGCGAGGGCGCATTAAAAATCAATCGGGGGCGCCGCGTTGCCTATCCCTGCTCTAGCTTATTGGGCGGAGTATGGTCGTATACCACACTGATATATCGCCGGGTTTTGTTACCATGATAGGATATACAAAATTGCAATTTTACAAAAGCGATTTTAATTTGATTCTTATTTATTTATCAACCAACCAACCAACTTTGAAATGTAGAGCAATGCAGAAGAGAAACAGCGGGAGATGCAAGTAGATACAAATATAGATAAACATATGAACACATAAGCTAATAATGACAATAATAATACTATAATACATAAATACTAGGAAGTCTTCGTTGTTGTATTGAGAAATTATATTTTGAAGCTTATCAACAAAAAAAGACGATGCCAAAATGTTATGAAATTAAATTAAATGAAAATGGTTTATTAGCATAGGCACTAAAAGCGTGCACTTGCTCATCGTCAGACTCTATAATGACGAGAAGACCACAAGAAACTCGCCTCTTTAGTTTTGACTATCTTAATAGAACTCGGCGATATATAGTTTTATTTATTTACTCTTCCACTTTATAGAGATTGGAAGCTTGCATTTTGTAGTATAATCTTTAACATATTGGGTTAATGTCATGTTAGAATGGTTTTTTTCGTTTGTTTCGAAAAAGTACCGAAATCTCTTTTTCGTGACAAATGAGAATCTGGTTTGAAGCACGTAACTCTTGAAAATAGTGCAGGTATATGATTAATAGTTTTACTATAGACAATATTTTGATTTCATAGTGGGTCACTCGATTTTTTTTTAAATATCTACGTGATAGTAGAAATTGGGTCTAGCAAGCGTGTTAAACAAATTATGTATTGATGTCTAAATCAGATCACAAC
The DNA here is from genome assembly GCA_028551675.1 of Tineola bisselliella. NCBI lineage: Eukaryota > Metazoa > Arthropoda > Insecta > Lepidoptera > Tineidae > Tineola > Tineola bisselliella. The sequence continues at coordinate 212,085 of JAPWLS010000716.1, read as the reverse complement.
TGTTACAGAAATGAAAAGGAAGACTGTATTGTGATCTGTTAGTTACTTTGACAATTTTGTTGAAGATTATAAAGAATGGCAGGAATTTAATTATAACGACTCGCTTGCTAGACTATAATATGTAAAATTTGTAGCGAAATCGACCGTTGCATGTAGATATTTGTCTATGGTAACCAAACTACGGGGTGGGGCACGGGAATCTCCCACATTTTATAAGGCTGGTAAAAGAAAACTACGTTATATATTAAAAAATATATACATATATTTGTCAGAAAGGTTAAATTGTTGCTCTAAATTTGCACTTGATTTTTTTTTTTAAATGTGGGAGGTTCCGATGCCTCACCCTGTCTCTGTTTATGGATCACACTCTAGTTTGAAATTAACCGGAAGGTCGACTTCTGTTTTTAAAAAATTGAGGGTATATATATAAAATGAAAATTTGTATTAGTTCAAATCACTAGTTTTGAAAATAAAACGAGAGAATTCTGTTATAATGAGTTTATTGACCACTAACTTTGACAGTAGAGACGTAATATTACTTTTTACAAACTAATTGTCAAAATTATATGACCTTTTCCAATAATTAGTTGGGACTTGATGTCTTTTTGTATGTATGTATGTATATATATATATATTGCGCAATATTACTTCTTTTATCTTTTAAGTTTAAGATGAGATATAATATTCACGGTCGCGGCACTTAAGTAGGTAGGTATCATGTTATGTATTTTATCTTATTGTGTTATAAATCATAATTTAATGTTTTAATTTAGTTGCGGTTTGAATAGGGTTACCGGCTTGGAGAGTTTATTCTCCCTTATTTTGGGGAAGACATTAAGAATTAGGGTACCTTGTGATGGGGTGTAGTAAAAACGAACCTATCGGTGGTTTGCTGAACTAAAAACAATTGACACTAAACATGATAGTTACGTATATACAATGTTTAAATTAATACTTGGAACATTAATTATCTATGATATATGGAGTATGGAAACTTATACACACATAGGCTACTAGACGAGTTTAGCCGAAGAGAACCGACGAGTCCCGAAGACTTGACATTTCGAGTCGTTCAGTCGTACATATAAATATAATTTAACACTAGAAGTGTCGGGCTGCATACTATACCTTTAAAGGCCGCAGCCGTCAATTTTGTTTACTATAAGAATATCGCTGCCGTCATATTGACGTAAAGGAATCTCATATACCACAAATATAATAATGGTTTTTATATGGATTTAAGCTGACAATAACAAATTAGGAAAAGTAATAAAATACGAAAAGAAACAAAAACATAGTTTGGAAAATATTTAAGAATGAAATCGCCGTGCCGTCAAATTGACGGTGTTGGTCTTTCTAGTGGTAGTCTATATGAAGCGTGCTTTGTATAGCGAACCTATCGGGTGAAATCGGCAACTGAAACGATAGACATAGCCTTCAGTCTCGTTGATCGTTTTCTGTCATATTAATAGATAAAAATGAAACTGTTCTCATCTTAGGCCATCTATTTGACAGTTCAAGTGGTCAGACGAAATCTTTTATCTACAGTCAAAACAGTTTCTAAACGCTTTATATACATTGTAGAGATACCGATAGAAACGAGTTTAGCCAAATATGATCGAACGTAAAACATTTTTTTAAAAATAGTATGAAACAACTTTATATGGGTTACGATCACGTTTGTTTTAATCTTGATCAAATACTTGAGATCTGTGGGCTTATCACGAATTTAGTCTGGCTTTTAAATCGAGCTGTCACAAGTAAAACAGATCCGTTAGCAATCGAGTACATGAATTTTTACTAACGCCTAACGAGCGCCAGCAATCTATAAAATGAACGAAAGATCGAGACGTTCGAAAATTAACAAAAAGTATCTAAAATATTGTAGTTCCAAATCCGCACGCGGTGGCGCTGCTCAAATTTCCATATAAATCGCTTGAAGCGAACTCGATTCGAAAGCCAGACTAAAATTCGTGATAAGCCCACTGGTCATACTTAATTTATTAAGTTAGATTGTTCAATATAATCGACTTGAGTATAAGTTTTATCTATAAAAATTAGTACAACCGGTTTTTAGCATATAACAGCACTTTGTCTAGTGCAGCCATTCTCAAAGTGGTGTTCCGCGGAACCCTGGGGCTAAAATACTGCAACAAATACCTACCAAAGGGAGATTATAAGGTTACATCTAAATATTCCAACTAAATATTACATTGCAATATGATTATTCATAAATACATATAAATCAGTTTTTTATAATTATATTAAGGCTTTTTCCTTCGCCAAAAGTTTGAGAACCGCTGCTCTAGTGTTAAAGGAGACAATTGTTATCACTATTACAGGCCGGAGGTGACGAATGTTCTTCGTCCAGGTTGACAAAACACAGCTGGAGAATTTATACAAAAATAGTTATAATTTTCAGTGGCGTAGCGAGGGGGCAAATTGCTGGATAATTTTTATTTTTATTATAATTGATTTCTGGAAAATATATTTTAAATTTAGTGATAGTATTGAGCCTACATTATTTATTCATTAATTTTGGTTTTCGATTGGAAAGGGGGGTAAAAAGGTGTGGCGGTCGATTCTACAGGCCGAAAGTACTTATATAAGAAGATTTGGGGTTTGACGTTTCTTCTGTCAGTGTCATCTTTCTTGTTTTCTTCTGGTCTTTCTGTTGCCACAATGCATATTTTTAATCTACACTATAATCTCACACAAGTTCCTCCAAAAAGGTATTGTGCCCCAAGCCCGAGTTAACACTAGGTTTACGGACGTTTTCTATATACCTACTTCTACTAAAACGCGTCAATTTGACGCATATCGTAGCGATAGGTATACCACATAGACAAGTTCAGTAATTCAACACTTTTAAAGAAAATAGACTTCAATATATATTTCCCTCGATCAATGAATAAAAGTCATACAAAGAGATAAAATAAAAATTTAAACAGTTTTTGGTTATTCTCTGATAAAAGTCAAAATGCGTCAAATTGACGCGTCCCGTAAACCTAGTGTTAAACTCGCTACGCCACTGACGGTTTGTTCTATTCTATATAATAAAGCCGATTCTAATTCGATAGTAATTAGTATAAAATGTATGAAATTGAACACTTATTAATTAACCCATACAGGTGACACACAGAAACATAAATTTGGACAGAATTTGACACAGTTCGTATTTACAGTCACTGAGCGTGGGCCTGTTCCGATCCGACTACCTGCTGCAGTCGACTGGGGGATGCATTAAACAAGTGGAGTTTAACACGATTGCATCCAGTTTCGGTGCGGTCACCACAGACTTGCCTAAGATGTCACGGTACTGACATTTCGTACGGTTGATGACATATCATTGATGTTTGAACTTTTTTATCGGCAGCTGTGGATATATTAATTCAAATTTAAATATCTTTATTGCATGTCACAATTTTAATTAAGATGTCATACCGTTTAGTGTCAAATGTGACACCCGGTCAGGTCACAGCAATATAATATAATACAATAATAATAATAAACAATTTCAATTAATAAACTAAATTTCATTTACTGTTTCGAATCATTGAGGTATTCGTCAATTGAATAAAAGCATTTTAAAATCATTACATAGTTTATATGTGGAAGGAAACCCATATCTGCAAAATAGTTCCGATTAGAGTGACCGAAAAATTTGATCGTATATATTCGGTTTTTTTTTAATGTACTTGCACATAAATTTAAAAAAAAAGTTCAAATGTCAATTGTCATCGGCAGCCGTGTTCAAATCCATTCAGTCAACATCTCTCATGTGACTGTATTGCTGTCTCTGTCGCACCTTCATGCACGCTATCTATATTCATCCCTTTCACACGTTTCATTTATTTTTGCACACGAGTGTTGGAGTTGCTCTTTTTCTCTACTTGCTCTGTATGGTTTTGTTTGGCGGTTTTTTTTAAATAATATCTACATCGTCGGGTCATATTAACACCATAGGATCTATAAAATCGCAATTTTGCAGAGCGATTTAAAATTGTGTAGATTCTTCATTGTTGTGTTGAGTATCACAAAAATTATTTTCATGAGATGGATAAAATTATATTTTGAAAATATTAGTTTCTACTATGTTAACAGGACCCGCCGATTTTTTTTATATTATATATGGGTTAAGCAGAGGTATTAGATATAAAAAAATGCTTTTTTTATTATATATATAATAGCTTCGATATATTATATATCTATCTATTTATGTATATTAGAAAATACGGTCGCAGAAATTGAAGAATTTTTTTTTCTGATATTTATTTCTGAGTTCGACTGTACCGTACATTAGTTTTAATTGCTTCATATTAGTGTTATTGTTTGAATGGTGATATTTCAAAATTACATCCCCCTCGCTAAGGGCTGAAAACTCATAAAGTGCAAGTAGCGTTTTAGTGTGGTACTCGCGGCGATTTTCAAATGGATACAGTTTTTGTAGGTATATAAGCGATAGAAAGAGAAACGATCGCGGTGTCGTGAACGGTAAAGGAGATGTCTGCATCCCTTTCACACATGTCTTAACTTCGACGCGATAAGAATATAGTTATCTCTTTCTAATGATTGTTTCTTCTCTCCAGTCCAAAGTCCAATCTGTATCCATTTGAAGATTGTCGTTTGTACATAGTTTTTAAATTTAGATCTTAGCGTGCATGTACGTAGGTATGTTTGGCTCGCTTTTTTTTTGTTTTTATTTTTATTTATTTATTTTTTTATTAAAAACAAATGATCACTTGAGAGATGTTAATTGTCCACAGCCTATGTCGTTTTGTTTTTTGCGTTCATTGTGACCAATTAGTTAGGTTAGATACATAAGTACAGTGTACACTCTATATAACGATACTTAACGCGTTATTGAGAGTTGACGTTAAACAAAGAGAGAAAAAATCGTTATTTTACTATTATAACACATATGTATTTACTAATAAAGTATAAAGAACGTACACAGCTGCAGTTCTTATTAATTTCAGCAACTTACAAAGTAACTCTTTATTGCTTAATAATGACATATTGTTGTCGTTATTTAGAGTGGCGACTATATCATTGTATGGATAAGTTAAGTAATTTCGACGTTTTAGGGAGTTCGTTGTTAAATAGAGTTCACACTGTATGTCATTCTTTTTGAATTGTCAAAGTGACGTTTCTATGTATAAATTCTTACTCCGACATTACTGAGTCCTTCTTTAAACAATGCTTGTTCTTAATAAAGTTTGCAACAATTTCGGGATTCACACCTTTTGAAGGCTAAATCGAGTTGAAATAGTATTCGTAGTAATCGATTAAGAATCACTATTCGAATACAGTTCATTCGAATTCATTATCAGTTACACACTGGTATTTATTTCAACAGTTTTTTTTACTATACTGACATTTTATTATGAACTCTGCTGTATAAGATACAGTACAGTATATGAGCTAAGAATTGTCTTCAAGCAGATGCGTGCTTCGGGTCGACAGAGTATACTGAAAAAAAGCTTAATCATTAAAGCTCTTTATTGTACAAAAATGGTGATAAACGACTCTAATACCATTTAAGGAGCTAATATTTATGAGTGCTTATTCAAAGTGTAATAATAAAAAATTATGTTATTTTTTATATACTGTTGAAATTTATACTAAGAAAATGGTAATTATAGTAATGTACGTGTGTAATGATCGTATGACAAATGCAAGGTTAGTTATCTAAATGCTATAAAATATTGATGACAGTTCATTTGTTTTATTCTTATGGAAATTTTCACCTTATCACCGAGCGTAGGGTATTATAAAAAGCGGGAAATTTTGAATTATTTACATCACTAATTAAACGTTTGACGTTCCCTTTTTGAATTTCGAATTCTTTTTTTTTTTGTTTATTAACACTAGATTTACCAGAGCAGTCAAAATGACTGGTCTTGCAAGATCAAATTAAAATTCCTACTGCGTGTAACATATTCTTTAATTCTTCTAATCTTCTTTAATTTATAACAGAAGAATTAGTTTTATGAATTTTATATTATTTTATATATATTTGTAACAAATATATACTTTTTTGGTTTTGGTAGAAATAGGTATATTTAAGCTGGTAAATCTAGTGTTTATAGCTTCGGATGTCTAATTCTGCCAATGTTAAGTATTCGGGTAAAAGAAATTTCAAATTCCTTAATAATTCTGAAAAATTACAGTTTAAATAATCATTATAGAAAATATTCTACGCATTACATTATGTAATATATATCGACGAAGTTGAAACACTAAACATACTAAAAAAAATAAATGTACCTCCATTTACATATAGAATAAATTTAAAAAATAACTATTTTTGAATTAAGAATTACAAATTATATAGCATACGTAATATTTCCCACTGAATCACTATTTTTAAATAACCTATTTAAATAATGGGTGATAAATCATTTTGTTTTCTTATCTCACCACATGTCATGAAGTCATAAATATCAACAATGAAATTCTACTGAAAATATATGAGTGCTTGATTACTTGTGTTTTTGTTTGACAAATAAACTATGACTTGGCATTTGGGAGTAACAACAGAGGTCTCGGTCTAATATGACGTAATTTATATATGCATATTAAATCCATCGCTGTTGTTAATTGTGTGCAGAATCAATTTTGATTGATGTAGCCGATTGAAGCGATTGTCAATGTTATACTTTATAAACGATCAATTGTGGGTAATGGATGAACTGTTTTAAATTCACACGCTCTATATAAAATTAAATTAAGTAAATTACTTTAATTTGATGCATTAAAGATCATGAAAACTATTGGACAAATTTAGTGGCTGTATGAACCAAATCCTGTGCCAGCAAAAAGAAGAAACAAAATGTCAAATAAAAATTAGTGATGTAAATTAATTGAATAGTAAAATTCGTAATCGATCGATTTATTTTATCATTGGTCGCAGTGAATGTGTGTACGCTGTCGTGTCTTTCTGTCCAAATTTAGGCTCTAGGGCGGACATCTTTCAATGTGAGAAGCCTTCGCTTTGTTGTTTTTGTTTGTTATTTGTCGACATTTTCTTAAATATAGGTTTTATTTCGTAGAAGAAGAAGATTGTTCCACAGTGTCGTCGTAGGAAACTTGAGATGGAAGCACTGAGATGATAGGTTGGTAAGGACTCACTGGCAATTGAAGACGGTGTTCGGCGATCGGCATTGATGCATTGATCTACTGTTCTAAATTGATGCTTCAATCAATTGAATCAAAAGTATTTTTAACATTGAGATATATGTACCTCTATATTAGAAAGATAAGCGATTTTTATAACTAATTTTACATTGTTAATATTGTCTAAATTATGGAAGACGATTCGTGTTTTTTTACTGGCAACACTTAATATACATTTGTGGGTATCATTTTATTTTAAGTAATAGGAAAGACAACAGATTATAAGTTAAAGAATACAAAAAATATATAAAATATATAAAAACAAACATAAATTTTTAATCTTCTTTAGAATCAAATGCGAATAATAAAGATAGAAAGAAACAGAAAATACAAAAAATATCATAATGTTAAAACAATAGTTATCTTAATTCTAGTTTATATTATACCTATACCGTTTTTTTTATTAATAATTAATGATAGAATGAATATTTACCGATTAAATTAAATTCATATAATACCTACTAATTAAAAACTAACTTTTACATGTGGGTTTAAATATTTACAATACATATAGTGGAATCTCGTATAACGAGCAAAATAATAGCTCGCTTAACGAGTGACGTAGATAGGGGAATCCCCGAATCGTGTGATAGAGCTTTCCGTGCTATTGCTACATCAGTCTGTGTTTTAGAACTCTGCGCGGGCTATTTAAGATTGTTTCGCTTAACGAGTAAGACTTCGGAACGAATTATGCTCGTTATGCGAGGTTCGTTTGTAATTATCATGAATAATGCATTTAGTAGCTTGCGGACTACCGTCTTTTTTGTTTGTTCGTTCGAAAATTAAAAGTTGCGTCAGTGAATCTCTAATTGATAAACAATATATACTATTATCAGAACGTCGATTATTATGAAGAAAAACAATTGAAGAACGGACAGTTATTTGAAAAATTTACTGAATACCTCTAAATTGGGATATGACAGATGAACCAAATAATAATAATAAAATGAACGTTAGATAATTACAAAGCTCAGTAGGTAAAACAGTTGAGCTTTTTACTCGCGTATTGAGTCAAATGCGTTAGAAAGAGACAGATAGTGGATTGTCAGTTTCATAGTCGAGTTCGTTAGCTATTTAGGTACCTTTCGCGCGGTATCCATAAATTCAGATGTTTTTGATACATTTTTCTATTTGATTTTTAAAATTCTTTTTATTAGAGGTTTTCCTTTTCGTATAATAATATGCTTCAAAAAAAGGCATGTTCTTAAATACTGTCTGTATTCATAATATGCATGTATCTACCTGCCTTAGCTCTCTATATAATTTCCATCATATTAATTGAATACTACGATTTAATTGAAAAATAGTAATCGATTAAATAATTGATTACTATTTTTAAAAATAATTAATTGAATATTAAGGTTTTTTTTGTATGTTTGTATGCATTTATGTGCTTATATATGTATTATATGTTTAACTTTGTTGCTTGTAATAGTAGTTTTTTGTTTAGTCTGTCCGTAGATGTTGTTATTGTGCATGTTGTTTTTTTTTTACTTTTTTGTTGTTTTTTTTTTTATTAATTAATAATTTTGTGTGTTTTAGCTATATTTTAAGACAACTCGGCCACGGGGATTTGGTTAGTAGAGTGAGTATTTTTTTGGTTCTTTTTTTCAATCTATATACTAAGTCAGTTCTTCTATTATTATTATTGGCATTGAGAGACTGGTGACTTAATGATGCACCCTCTATTTTTTCGCCTATGATTGTTCAGCGTGTTTCATTTCTTGGTTACGATCTAAATATGTATAAATAACAAACCATACAAGGTAATTTAGTTAAATGTTTGGAGCCGAAGTTACGGTATTAAGTATTTTTGGCAGATTTTTTTTTCTGAAAATCCTGTAATTCGTTAATATCAAGCCTCACACCAAAAGTTACGAACAAGCATTGAGTACGTCGCCTGAATATATTTATTTATTTATTTAAAAACTTGGTACATTCTCTACCAGCCAACCTTTAAATATTTATTAAGAAAAAATGTGAAGGGAGGGATACATAAATAAATAAGATTACTGTAATGTTCATATGTACTACTAGGTGGCGCTGTTTATTAACGTTTGTAGGTTCACTGTTTACAATAATTAGAATTGTATGTTATTATTTACTTAATTTCAGATGCCTGATAATAAAGCGTTGTCGGGCCTCTGTTCTGGGATAACCGAGGCTTTCGATCTGTTCGGGTCGGCCGATGCTGTGGTACTCTTCGTCGTAGAAGAGGTTTCTTACAATATTTGCGATCAGAGGTTCCACGAGTTCGAGATTGCTGAAACCAGACCCGATATTCAGGTTTGTGTACTGCTGATAGACCTTTTAATTCTAATTTCCAGAACAACATGACGAACTATACGTTCCCTTGAACCGATATTCAGTTTCTTCAGCTTTTTCTTTCAATTTTCAGATTTACAGAAAAACACTTGCTGAAATCTATGAGGAAACCGAGTTGAATAGCAAAAAACAATTGATGTTGTAAGTATATGGAATTGTTAGCAGTTGTGGTTTAAGTATAGTGTAAACTCTATGTAGCGGCACTTAAGGGCGTTATTGGGAGTGGTTAAATGGGGAAAATCAATCGATAGTAACATAGTCGAAAATAACATAAGGCCGCGAAATTTAAAAATTAATTAGGGTTTTTTTTTAAATATAAGAATGTTTTAAATTGTAATTTTATAGTGATATCGCAACTCAGTTTATGAAAATTGCTGAGTATTTTCTTCAATAAATTTTCATAATTTGTTTTTTTTTTTCTGTTTTCTAATAAATGTTTCACTACCTCTTATGATGAAATAAGAATTCTCAAAGAATTTATGTGATAGAATTTTTTGATTATTTTTTTCATATCTTAGTACCAAGCACCTATACTAATTGCTAATCATTTTTTTTAAAGGAAAACCATTGTCGTTATGTGTAAATTAAAATAGCTCAACTCAGCGGTTCTCAAACTTTTTTCGCGAAGGAAAAAGCCTTAATATAATTATAAAAAACTGATTTATATGTATTTATGAATAATCATATTGCAATGTAATATTTAGTTGAAATATTTAGATGTAACCTTATAATCTCCCTTTGGTAGGTATTTTTTGCAGTATTTTAGCCCTAGGGTTCCGCGGAACACACTTTGAGAATGGCTGGGTTAACTAATTGAGTGTATTATTTTCAGTGATGGCAAACCGGTCGCAGTTGTCTACTACAGGTCTGGCTACGAGCCCGCCCAATACCCGACCTCCAGGGAGTGGGATGCCAGATTGCGTGTGGAGAGGTCGACGTGAGTATAACATATGAGGCTTTACTTAAGACTGTAGCTTGTTTTGAGGGTAGGTTTCCTCGCCGACTACCCTCTGTAGTTACAAAATTGAAGTGTATTAAATTTTTTATTGTACAAACGACAATCTTCAAATGGATACAGATTGGACTTTTAACTGAAATAAACAGTCATTAGAAAGGGATAAGTGCATTCTTATCGTGTCGAAGTTGAGTCACGTGTGAAAGGGATGCAGATATCTCCTTTGCCGTTCACGACACAGCGATCGTTTCTCTTTCTATCACTTATATACCTACAAAAACTGTATCCATTTGAAAATCGCCGTGTGTACTACTATAGTTTTATTTACCAATTATTTTTGATGGAACTTTAACAATTTGTAAAACTACCCGCTGTTTATGATTTTTTTTTTTTGCAATTTCAGAGCAATAAAATGTCCATCAATACAATATCAATTGGCAGGCACCAAGAAGGTGCAACAAGCTCTGGCCGAAGACGGAGCCTTGGAACGCATACTGGGGAACAACGAATCGATTTCACGTGTAAGAAATATATTCACCGGACTTTATTCGCTGGATTTCGACGAGAGTGGCGAAAGAGCCGTCGAGATGGCTCTGAGAGATGCTGAGAGGTAAGTGGAATTCACTCTTCATGTAAACGGAGTTTTCTCACAGCACTGCTGTACAGTAGTGTTTGTTTTCGCGTCTACTCATATCAGTGCGTCATTAAAGATCATTCATAGAGCTCCTGGTCTATGAAGCTTTGAAAATAGTTGCTAACTAGGGCTTCCAATCCCGCAATACCGAGATCTCGGTATTTTCCAATGCTGCGTCCTACGGGATTACGGGTGCGTTATTTGCGGGATCGCGGGATTGGAAAGAAGCATGCACACGACCTCTCGCGTCGTAATTAACGTCATAAAAACTTCTGCCAACATTCAGTTTTTTTTTAATTTAGTATACATATATTATATTTTGTAGTTGATAGATTTTTGTTTTCTTCGGTATTATTTCTGTATCCTGTGATAAATAGACAGTGTAATTTGATTGATTGATCTCATGCGAATAGTAAAAATTAATAAGGAGTGAATGAGTGAAGTGTAGAAATTACCCAATATAGAAAGAGTCGTATCCTAATTGAACCAGCGACCTCTATATATAGAATACGCATCTTTCTCCACAGATTCGTGTTGAAGCCTCAACGTGAAGGTGGTGGTAACAATGTGTATGGTGCGGATGTGAGAACGGCACTCATGCGCATGAGAAACAGCAAAGAACGCGCCGCCTACATACTGATGGAGAGGATCAACCCGCCGATAGTATCGGGGTATGTGGTGAGACCCTCTGCCCCAGTGCCACCACCTGTAGTTGATTTGGTATCGGAGTTAGGCATTTTTGGTGTCATTATTGGGTAAGTCATTTTTTTTTATTTACTTTTAGTAAATGGGCTCCAATAGAGCGCTTTTACTCGTCAATACAAATATAAATTAAATAAATTTATTAATTTAATAATTATCAATTTCATAATTAGCTGTTGTATACTGGCATTGTCCACTTACATACTAATGTCATAATAATATATAATAAATCTACTATGATGTAGAAGAATAGCTGCTGTATAGGGGCATTGTCATCCTATTGTATACCTAAGGGTAAACATAAAATGACATTGGTTATGTCCAAGCTTTTTTATCAGTAATATATTCATCTAACATGTAATATGATTTTTGAATAAGTTTGCTTTTTATGATTTTCTTGAATTGATATACATCACTACTTTAAGTATACTCATTTGGTAATTAATTATTAGTATCAATTTGTAATTACAGCACTATTTCCTCTGAAGTCCTTTGTGAAGTTTGAGAACCATTGTTAAATAGGCATGTTTTTGTTTTATTCCCAGAACAAAAGATAAGATCTATAGTAACAAGCAGGTGGGTCATATGCTGCGGACAAAACTAGCTGATGCCGACGAAGGTGGAGTCGCAGCTGGACTCGGGGCGCTGGATTCGCCGTTCTTAGTCGATTATTAATTTGTACGACTCTGTCCACGGTTTCGTAGCCGTTTCTGTATTTATAGATTTTAAATATAAAGTTTGAATGAATTTTTGGTGAATGACTGGGGATCCGAGGTCAATGACCTTTTTTTTAACATTTTCACATTCCGATGAATTTTGATTATTTTTTATAATTATTATATCTTTGATTTTTTTTTTTTGTACAAAAGCCTTAATAGGCTTATTATATGGGGATTTAAGGTTTATTTGATTTAAAATTAATAATTGGAATTGATTTTTTATAAGCACTTGATAGCATCTGTGAGTCATATACTACGAAATCGTCTTTTAAAATTTTCGTTGTTTTTCTGTGTTGCCAGTAATTCGAGCCTTACAATTTTATAAAAGTAGTACAAAAGGGTAATTATAAGTTTTTCAAATTTATATTGGTCACATATGCTATTTAGTGTGCTAATTCGTTGCTTAGAATTCAAATTTCATACGTTTTAGAATTTATGTAAATTAGGACTGACAAGGTGCTGAATTTTATTTATAATATATATAGCTCGATTTTATGTAATATATATTTTAAACAATGTCTATTTGTTTTATTACTATAAAAAAACAATTCGCTAATATTCGTAATGTGAGATGAATTAGCACTATCAATATTTGTACCCCCATTTTTGTAAGACAAACAAGAGGTGGGTCGTAACCCAGTCAACTTTGAGAACCATTGCCCTAGTGGTCGGAGATACATATATAGAGGCCATACTTTTTAGACGCTTCGAAGACCCACAGAACCATTCATCTAAAAATTGCTTAGACAGTTCAAACATCAAAACGCCAATATAAACGAATAGTTTATTATATTCTATCTAAATTATAATTTAAAAGAACGATGTGTATTTGGGCAAACGGTTCTTCATCGCCAGGAGACCATCCTTAGCGCAATACCCTTCAGCAAACTCAAAGTCTGGATGATTGAGAATTACCTGAAAGTAATAATAATAATAATAAACCCTTTATTGCTTTAAATAAAAATAAGAGACAATCAGATAACCAATTGTCATAGAAGAAGCAGTGTTAGTGCGGTCCATGAGCATAGACAACTGTTACCACAGACAGATGTCCGCGCGCAACAGTCGACTTCACTATGCCGGCACACTCCTCTCGTTATCCCGGCTACTTCCAAGCTCATCCCGAAACGCGACTAGGTCACTTCACGGGTGTTCCGTTTGAAAGTGGCGGTTATAAACTAAATATCAATTATAGGAGATAGGAAAATAACAATACCATGAATATTCATTACAAAAACAAAAAATGTAGTCCTATTATTTGCTAGGTTAAAAATAAATAAATTTGGAACACAAAAGAAAAGGACAGCATAAGTAACACACACCTATAGACTTTCAGGGATTTTTTGAAAAGCATCTTTTGACATTAAGATATAACATTACGCATGAATTAAAATTAATAGATTCTTATTGGGCTCTAATACTCGACCTTAGCAGAATTGTCTTTAATAGACATCTGAGGCCATTAATAAAAGAAGATAGACTTCCAGTCTTCTTGAGGAAGAGCAAGTCACCAACATGGTCTTACCTGTTCCATAGCAAAAACATCATCAGCACTAGTGATGAGTTCTGGAACATCAATACGAGGGACATTGAACAAGTTCATGAGGTAGCACTTCTGGTTAGTGTATAGTTTGCGCTGGTCAGCCCATTCCGTTTCACGTGGGAATCTCCAGTCCTTCATTTTGGGCTCTTCGCGTTCTGTGTACTGGTCAAAGTTGATACGCTCAATGTCCTCTATGACCTGCAGATGGAAATGTTAGCGTCTTAGGTCTGTATTCAGAAATCACATTCTAATCTTTGGGTTCCACGTGACAGACAATGTGGGACCATCGAAAACCATATGTATTATGTGTATCTAGTTTGATCTGCAATCACCTGAACCTGTACGTGAAGGTGGATCTATGCTCAAACGCAGTTCTAGAGACAATGCTTCAAGTAGAAATAATATCTTGAGCATCGTTTTAGAATATGGGCTCTAAATAACCACAACTATATATATTTTAAACAGCTTACAGTTCAGGATGCTAAAGGAAGGCACTGATTTTAATTGACTAACATAACGATGGAACTGTCACATTTCAAAAGTTAGATACTGTCTGTGATTATCTTCAAACTAAATTGTAACCTGGTTAGAACCATGACTGTTATACTCCCGGTGTGGTCTGCAATCCCGAAACCCAACTAGGTTACTTCATGGTATTTACAGTATTACAATCACTTACAACTTCAATGTCGCCACCTGCCGACCAATCGTAAATAAGTAGTTCAGCATGACTTGAAATATCACGAAGATACCTATTCTTGTATTGGCGTTCCATTTCCGTTAGGAACTTGGTCGTTAGAGCTGGACTCTTCTTCTCATGTGGATGACCACGGCTACTAATCTTCTGTTGAACCTGTGGTATTTAGACATTAAACTTAGTAGATGCAAGTGACGCTTTCAGTATTCATTGCTTTTTATTCCAAAAGAGTTTAACTTTTTTCAATATGAAGGATGTGTGTTGAACTTCCAAACAGCGCCATCTATGAATGGGTGGCAGAATTTCCACAAGCCATCCAGTAGAATATTTTACATTTAAAACAGTTATTACGGTAAATGATATTAGTGATATGACTTTTGTATAATGATTTTAATAACAATAAAAACATTTTAGCAGCTTGTTTTAAATATGCATTATTAAAATCTTAAAAGCAACTAACCTGGGCGACAGGAACATCCAAATAAATTACAAGATGCGGTCTCAACAGTTCATCAATGGTATTAGCACGAATATCATAATAAACAGACCTCACACCTTTGCTAATAAACTTCTGCGACGCCATTGCCTCCAAAAACACGAAGTCAGAGTAAGGACTTCTCTCCATAACCACACCCTGACCCGTGTTGAACAAATGGGTTAAGGCATCAATATATTGACTGTACCTAGCCGAATACATCATAATTTGGAAAGCTCCCGCCAATCTATGCGTAGGATTCGTGCAAAAATCAACGTGATCGAATGTTCTCGTGTCCGGTGGTATTAAAGGGTTGAAAATTCGCAAATCAATACCATTTGGTCTAATATAATGTAAATCCATGTTTGCTTCCTTGAAATGACACATACCGAGGTCAGCAGCTAGTTGAGATGCAAATTCCGTCTTCCCTGACGCTACTGGACCCTCAACAAAGATAACTTTTGTGTTATCGTCAAACCTATGCGTTGTTCTGTCAAAGAGACTGTGTATCCACGTATAATCCTTGTTAACGTAGTCGAATGGTGCTGGTTTCTTTGGAGGAGGTGGTAAAGACGCACGCATAGCCTTGCCTGTTATGTCGCGGTTTTGGACGAAGATACAAGCGGCGAATTTTCCATTATGGCCTGAAGCAATTGCCTTCAGCAATGAAGTTTTCAAAAGAGTAGCCATGACTGTTAGAGGTACCTATCCGACGATACCTGAAAAATCAAATGCCTTATATAGTTTTGTACAATACATCGCCGTGCTATATAAATCCTTACCTCTATTCAATACATAATAAATAAAGAACCCACGGAGATGTGATATAATCGAACTCCGAAATTACGTTCAAAAATTAAATTAACGTCTATTAAAAATTATATATTATACAATTTATATAATAAATTTATTTTAAAAACTCATTTTGTATTATTTTTAAAAAATAGGAAATGAAAACCTGCATTAATTTAATGTTATTAATCTTTATTAAATGATTTTCTAAACGTTCTTCAGTCTTTTGACGGCTTATGTTGGCAATTTGACAGATCTATTCATGCTCCATGTGATGTTTTTAACCAAATAGTACATGCGATAATTCTGCAATTTATTTAAATAATACGTTGAAAACCAACCTGAATAATAAAGATGGAGACGGTAAACATTAGTGTGGAGGAGTTCTTACCAGCTAAGAACCCTATCAAGTTAAAAAATGTAAAGAGGAAAGCTGTGTCAGAATCTGGTGATGCTATGGTTGTGGAAGAACACAATGGCGTTCAGGGCACATCTAAACATAGAAGACCTAAAGCTAAACGTTCAAGAAAAGAAATAGAACCCAACGAAAGTAAAGTTAATGTCAGAAAACTTGCTGTACCAGCTCACAGGTTAGTTTTACAATTTCGGATTTTTAATGCATATATTACTATCTTCTGAAATATGTGTTTTTGAATTATAGATACACACCATTAAAGGAGAACTGGTTAAAGATATTCACACCAATTGTAGAGCATTTAATGTTACAAGTGAGATTTAACACTAAGACGAGAAATGTGGAAATAAAGGTTGGACCTGAAACTCAAGATATAGCTAATTTACAGAAAGCCGCTGATTTTGTTAAGGTAATTATAACGATTATGTAGATAAATCCGGATTGTTATATATGAAGTACATAATGGAAAACACCTAAGCCATTGATAGATTTAATTCAAACATAATAGAATTGAAATATATAGCGCCCTCTTGCGGGAGAAAGCTACAATATAAGAATATAAGATACAATATAAGCTGCTAGGCCTTACATAAAATAAGTTATTTGTTGTTTTTTCTTTTAATCTTATGTTTGATAGTTGTAAGTGTCTGTTGCTAGACCTAATTAAATAAATAAATATAAATGTCTATAATTCTCTTCTTTTACGATCTTAAGGCAAAGGGATAGAGCTCTTACAGCTTTATTTTAATTTTCATTAATATGCATATATTTCGGTATAAAAGCCAGTATACTAATTATAAGAAAATCTCTACAGTTACTGTGGTGGTGATAATTAGTAACTCTTTTACAGGCATTCATTTATGGATTTGAAGTAGAAGATGCACTAGCTCTGCTACGATTAGATGATCTATTTGTGGAATCATTTGAAATCAAAGATGTGAAGACGTTGAATGGAGATCATTTGGGAAGGGCGATCGGACGTCTCGCAGGGAAGGCTGGACGAACGAAATTCACCATCGAAAATGCCACCAAGACACGCATTGTGCTTGCGGATTCTAAAATACATATTCTGGGCAGTTATCAAAACATAGCAATGGCTAGGCGGGCCATATGCAACCTGATCATGGGGTCCCCACCCTCTAAAGTTTATGGTAACCTAAGAAATATTGTTAATAGAGTTTCTGAGAGATTTTAATATAAAACCTATTTAAGATTTTTAAATTTATTTTATTTTTGTTCTAATTAGGTTCTTAATATGTATAAGGTTAAACTCAAGGTCAAATAGAATTGACAGTCATGCTGACACTAATATTTCCTAAGATTCCAATTTTAAAAACCAGAAGAGGCTGATTTTAAAGCAATGGCCACCTTTAACTTATTCGACCTGACTGCGCTGGAATCCAATGGTAGGGATTGTCACGTGTTATCACTATTAAAATCTTTTCTTGGTTAGTACAGGAATCAGAGTCAAAGAGTGTTGAGGTTTAAATATTATTTATTGGTTACATTATGCTATGTTGACCGTATGTGAGCTGACTCGAGGAGCATGTTTATATATACCTCGAGTGATGTGGAGGAATGTAGTGTCTCAGCACATTCTGTGCGTGGTCCAGATACGTGCTGTTACATAGCGTTCCAGCACGTTCTGTCCTTGGTGTCTGGAACACATGCCGTTACAATCACCATAGTTAATTATTCTTTCATTCTTTTAAATTACTTGAATCTACTATAACTTGCGCCTACAAGATTGTCCAAAGATGCCTATGACATACATAAATATTGTAAATAGTGATTTCTTTTACTAGTGAGCTACATCCACAGAAACGAGAGTAGATAGGTTACTAAAACAATAAGGGATTTATTTAAACAAAAACAACTATAACAAAATCTTGTATTTAAAATGTCGTGGTACCCGCGATAACACCAGTCTGCCATCATAGCTAAGTGAAGCAAAGGTCCAAGGATCAGCCTCACTCCATTCAGCACAATAAACTGAATCCTCGTGTTGTTCGTATGACTGGAGTACTCCATCTTCCATGCTGAAATAAAATAGGAGCCATTTAAAACAACTTTTCCAGTTGGATCTAATTAGAAGCACTCAAAGAAAAAATGGATGTAGATTGTAACGGAACGCGTTATATTACATAAAGTATCACGTGTAACGGAACGTGACCAACATCAGTTGTCACATAACCAGAGTACAAATAAAGGCACCTCCGTATAACAATATTAAATAATAATAACTCTATTGCACAAATTAAAAGAACAAAAAAATAAAAAACAAAAGGCGGCCTTATCACTGAGCAGTGATCTCTACCAGGCAACCAACCTTGAGGTAGTAAATCGCGAAGTAAATGATTGGGTGCAAAAAAACGAAATAAAATTAATAAAGATATAAATAACCTAAATATATATTACAAAAAAAATTAAATATTGTTTTATTTAACTACACTACATAGACAAGGTAAAAATGTTATAAAAATAGATAGTTCACTGACTTTGACCCCAAAGGACAAGCTTAGCCAAGAATGGGATCCACCAGTGAACACAAGACTTTCCATAATCTCCACCTATCCCAAAAAGGACATCGATGTGATAATTTGCGGTGAACAAACTACCATACTCACACATCACCCCCTTGTTTAGTATCATCTTCATCCCTACACACAGTGACGGCGGCCGTGAGCAGCGCACGCGCATCCGAGCTGCCCGTCAACAGTAACTGTTCGTGATAGTTATTATAGCGCACTGTCCATACCCTGCAAGGTAGAAGTCGTTAATATATTTAAATAAACACTGGAAATAAAATATCTATTCTTTTTACAATACAATAATAAATGTTACACCATAGTAAACAGAATTGAATACAAGCTTAAAGTAATTGACAATCTTATCATTTAAAAGTAATTTCCTCTTTTTTTTTCAATTATCCTATAATTAAAATTAAAGTACCCTAACCTATAATTAAAATTTCATATAATTGGTTGTTTCAGACGTTACTTTGCGGAAATCCGAAAAAAGGAAATAATTTTAAATAATTTCCATTAAAATTTCATTCAGTTTGTATATAGGTCCTATAAAAAGGACATATTGTAATTTAGGATGTTTAATAAGTTGTTATTTTTTTTGGGTAAAACTTAAAAAACGAACCTATCGGCGACGAGCTTAACTAAAAACTATTCTTGACAAAAAATAACAACACAATTTTAAGACCATACCAATGTGAATGATCAGTTCTTGTAAATATAGCTTGCTTCCCATTTCTAAAATCCCATATATTCAACGCAGCATCATCACCGACAGTCGCCAATTGAAACTGCCTATTCGGATTAAAATCGAGATCTCGGACGAGCTGGCAATGCGCCGAGTCGATCGTCCACGCCGGCTTCTGAGTCTCTTGTCTTGTATCATAACACTTTATGTGCGTATCTTGTAGTGCTGCAAACTGAACAGAAAAGATAGAAAGTGAATATTACAATGATTTCGAGTCGAAATAGGGAACTTACTAATACCAATACTGGTTGGATGGTGTATTTTAGTGAAACGACCGACAACAAGTGACAGACCTTCTATTGACCAATCAGGAACAGATTATGAGGCACTAAGGATGTGTGCTACACACAATTGAATACAATAATCCAGCAGTTCTCAAACTTTTTTGGTGAAGGAAAAATTGATATAATTATAAAAAACTGATTTATATGTATTTATGAATAATCATATTGTAATGTAATATTTAGTTGGAATATTTAGATGTAACCTTATAATCTCCCTTTGGTAGGTATTTTTTGCAGTATTTTAGCCCTAGGGTTGCTCGGAAAACACTTTGAGAGTGGCTGCAATAATCATGTGTACTGACATATCACGATTATCATAACACTCACCTGGGTCTGTCCCTGATGGGGATGCCACTTCCCACCAGAGAATTTGTTATGAGCCCTACCCTCCGGCACAGAGGTGGAAGTACAAGAATCTTTGGTGATGTCAAACACTCGAACTGCACCTTCATAGACTACACCAATTTTGGATGCTTCACTTGGATGCCATTCGCAGTTCCGTACCTCTTCTTCCGCTTTCTAAAAGATGCAACGTTTGTAACAATATACATAAATATTAGAGATGTGCTGATTATGACTTTGGCTGACTAGCCGACTAGCTGATTACGGTTTAGAGGATTCCCGGGATGCTTTGTTTACATCTGATGAAGAAAGTTAAACCAAAATATAACATACAGGGCAGAAAGTATTTTACAGAGAACATCATTCCTCAACTTTACGGAGAGCTGCAATTTCAGCCACTACTGACATACGGACAAATATAAATAACAAAAAAAGTTGTTTGAGTTTTGCAGCTCACTAGTTTGACGATAGTTTCAAATATCATCATGCAGTATGACATTAGATATTGTTGTTTTGTTTTTTAATTACGATACTAATTTTGTTTGATAAATGTCATCAATATGTTTTCTTTACAAGGAAGTAACACATACATTTTATTGAGAAATAGACACAAAGTAAGAAGCTGGATAGTTGGCTTTACCGACTAGTCGGAACATCTCTAATAAATATATAGTATTAACACATAAAGTGTAAACTTTGTACAGCGATACTTAAGGAAGTGCAGAATGAAAACCGATATTATGACTATTATAACACATATGTATTTACTAATAAAGTATAAAGAACGTACACAGCTGCAGTTCTTATTAGTTTCTGTAACTTACAAATGACTGTTAGAGTAGAATAGAGTGTGTTGTTGTATGAATAACATGGTAAAGTAATTTTGACATTTTAGGGAGTTTACCTATATATTTATATCATAAAATAAAATAGCTGCTTAATTATTTTATGTGTAAAGTTAGTGCTTGAAAATGTTCAATATCGGTATTTATCTTAATGCAAGGCATTTTGTTCCACCGATGTTCTGTAGAAAAAAAGTATGAATATTTAACCCTTCGTCGGGCGCCCCTCAAAAAATCCTTAGATCGGTCGTGGTGCGCTTGATGGGCTCATTGAAAACATTAATGATTATTTTTTTTCTAATTAAATCTAAGTCGAAAATTATAATCAATCTTTTTTATTGGAATGTTTTTTTTCCCCTTTAAATCAGACTGAAAATATATAATAAAAGAGTTCATAGAACCTATAATTGCTGTGCCTGTGAGATCGGCCGCGCCCAACAGAGGGTTAATAATTAACATAATTTTTCTCACCACAGGAGTAATAGTCTGCATCAACTTCAAGTCCTCTGGATTCCGTCCCTGTATAGTCAAATCGTCCAAGTCTTTCGGAATAACATCTGTCGTAGGTAGTTTCAATATGCTAACACCCATTATACACTGAGACGTAGTCGGGTCATATGAATTGTGTACTGTTGTGAGGGTAGATGCTTCGTGTGGTGAACATCGGAGATGCCATATCTCACCTAATTCATGTTTGAATACCTATAACAAGAATTTTATTAACAAAACAACTTAATACAAGTTTCAGTTCTATTGTTCGCTCATAGATGGCGCTCTCTAAAATGTAACACAAATCAATTTATCACCATTGGTATTTTAGGCTCACATTTAATAAATATAGATCATGCATATATGGTAATTCAAATTTGAAATTACATCAAATGGGTGAGACTTCACCAGTTTTTAAAAAAGACCCTTATCTTAAAAGCTATGTATGTATTTTTTTCTGCTATTTCAGAACCAGGGTTGGTTATGTATAGCAGGCTTGACATTAATTTTTCAGATATTCTGTATACCAGGTGGCATTAGCATCTATTTATTAATTGTAAATTAATATTAAGCTTATTAATTGAAATTGTTTATTATTATTATTATTGTATTATTATATTGCTGTGACCTGACCGGGTGTCACATTTGACACTAAACTGTGCTGACATCTTAATTATAATTGTGACATGCAATAAAGATATTTGAATTGAATTGCAGGTTTGTTAGTCCAATCACATGCTGCCCAAAATTGCCATCTTGTTTGAGCTTCCACTTAGATTAAGCATTTCAACTGGAAATTACCTTAGTATGCAGGGCGCCGGTATCTTCTTCAAGTTCTACGACATGAACTTGATTCGAATTAGGTTTTAAACTTTGCGTGCCAATTAGAAAACGTATAGCATTATTCTCTGCTAATTGAGGCGAAAGAGCCCGGGTCTGAAATGCAATATATCATAGAGAATCTCTTCAAGTTGAATAATTGTTAATTGTTATTTAATATAAATAAAACTGAATAAAAAACATCAGTATAACTAATAATTTTTCATATAAAAAAGTTTAAATTCGTTACCTGATGCTCAATTCCATATATTATAGAATTTCCTTCGTCCATTTTTCAATTTAAACATAAAATCGAGTCATTGGGCATTTAATAAACGAATTAAATAGCAAAAAGAATCTTTTCCTAAAACTCAGGCTCAAGTTTACTTTTCGAACTCGTACATTGTACATTTGCTATTGTCATATTATTGTTATATCAAATTTTAAATTACCAATATTATTTTTTTAAGTTAGGACACTTTTATTAATGGTTTTAATAAGAATATTTCCCGTAGAACGACATAAAAAGGCGAGTAAATTTCACAAATATATACAATACAAGATTATTAGATAATTTAAAAAGGATAAAATAAATTGAAAGTTTTTTTTTGCATAATCACTGTTTGTTACATTAACGGTTTTTTTTTTGTATATTAGTCATAATGATAAATAATATGAATACGTAAGGAAGACGCCCACTCGCGTTCCCACGGTCCCACGCCTATCGTTAAGCGGAATCCTATCAAATATCCGGGAACTTTATGCGGAAACAAAAATATGCGTAAACATTTTTATTTGCTTATAATGCCTATTTTAAAAATCGAACAAAGATATGTTTCTCAATTGAATTTATTATAAAAACAATGATAATAATTGCGCAGTTATAGATTTCTATAATTAACATTTTTAAAACTATATCATATTCTTCCGTACGTAATTAATCATTGTTTGTTTTATTATAAGCACGCGCATTAAAATAAATATTACCCATTTAATTTATCAACAGGATATTTTTCAAGATATGTTATTATCGTATTAGTTTTCTTGGTCAAATATTGAATCTAATATTGTGCGGAGTTAATTAAACATAATAATTAAGGCGTAAAATTTTTAATTGATGATTCTCCCCACCACAACAGCCCGTAGCTCCGTTTAAAAGTGATATTTACGATCATTTCACTAATTTAGTTTTGGCTAAAAATATATATTAAGGATGCCGTTATGTGCCCCAAAATAAAATTAATTTAAATAAAAGAAGCAGGCCGAAGTCGTAAAGCCTGTTCGTAAACACAATTTGCAGTAAAACTTGATCGATATAATTAAATTGACTTTCTTTTTAAACCAAATAAATAAATCATATTTTAATAACGAAAAAGCAATAATCTTAAGAAACTGGTTGTAAATACTAATAGTAATTTTAAATTATTGACTTTTGCGCCGGAGCATGCATAAAGAGACATGTATTCTGTATTGCTTAACGACATTGTTGGTTACATATATTTATTTAAAATTGTTATTGTGTCTTTTTAAACAATCTTATAGTAATTTTAAATATTTTTATTCTCCAAAATTCTTCCACTGAATTTAGATAAAGTAAGATAAGGATGCATTTAATTTTGACAGATATCTGACTTTATGATTAACCACCTAACCTAACCTAACTTAACCAAATATTAGTAGACAATCCATCGCAGTTGTCAATCCGTTAATTATGTGATTGATGTAGTCAATTGATAGTTTACAACCCTAATTAAAGATCAATTGACGTATTAGGGTCGTTTTGGAACTCTACTATTCGTTTTTAGATGGCGCTATTTAAAATGTAACACATACTATTATTCAACTAATTTACATCCAGATTAACATATAGAGAATGGTTGTGAGCCCTGGATATAATTGTGCTTGATAATAAAATGAAACTTATTGCTTTCCCACAAACTTTCCTTACACTCACCTATGCTCCATTATTACTGGCCTGGGCTTCACCCAGGTCTAGTTTCAATCTCGCCCTTTTGGCTAAATTGGAACAGTCGTGAAGCACTCCTACTCCACTCCGCCGTAACAGTCGCAAGGCTAACAGCAGAAACCAGGAACGCGTAGTATCGTTAAAAAAAAATCCCACAAACTTAACGATTATCGTTAACAATTTATAGAGAATATAACATTAGGTATATAACTTTATCGTCGTCGCATCGTGTACGTAACTTCAGTTGTGCTCTTGCTGCGGTGGTGTGAGGGCGCGCGTGTCCCTTGTTGCGGGGATATATGCTCTGAGCTGATAGTAAGGATTATAGTGAGTTTTGTGTGCTGTTGTGACAATGAAGTGGTTAATTTTATGTGTGTCAATGTGTTTGGCGCGCGGAGCTGTATTTGGAGGTGTGTATTCTTTGATATCGGCAGTGTTTTGTTATTTTTATGTATTTACATTCAGGTGTATAAAATTGTTTCGTATTTAACTGTAGTCGTATATTTGACAGTTCGTACTAGTGGGGATTTCTTTATTAATATAAGAAAAAAAGAAATTATTTAAGATAATCGTTATTTAAAAAATTGCGTAAAGTTCCCGGGTTGAAATAAATATGTTTTGCAAAAAGATGTTTACTGCTCGAATTGTACGTTTGTTTTATCCTCGTTTTGGTATCTATAATAAAAGGTATGTAGTTTAGGGTATTTATTTATTAATAATGACTTTTTAATCATTTTTTCGTTTAAATAAAACAATTGCGTTCGTCTGTTCGTTTGTTGCGTGTTTTGTTTTTTTTTTCTATTTCGTTTTGTGTGTTATTGTTGTTTATTTATAAATTTGCTTCAAAAACTATACACGAACGAGATTTTTATTTCGTGCCTCAAAATTGTTCTATCGACGTAAAACATTTTTTGTTGGTAATTAGTTATCTCTGTTTTGATAAGAGCTTTAATGTGTTAATTTAGTTTTTTTATTAATTTTTATAGATATAAACTCGATGGTAACTGTATTCGAATCTAAAATATTTCAAGTACTAATGTAACTTTTTATATTTTATAAGATTCATGAACTTTGTTTAGCTTTAAATTGCTATTTCGAAATAGTCTAAACTTTTTTTATTGAATCAATACGAACCTATCGGTGAGGAGCAGAACTAAAAACGTCCCATACAGAAAAAAAACTAGTCGATATTTTCATAGTTTCGTAGTTTTTTTTTAAATATCGTATGTGTTGATAATAATAATAATAAACCAACCCTTTAATTGTTCGTTGTTCCATTTAGAGCTGCGAGAAAATGTTAAGTGTACTTAATTGAATTAATTGCCAAAGCCAAAGTTCAATTAATATTTATATTTATTTATATCAATTATGAAGAATTGAACTGTGGGAATGGAAAGTTGAAGAGAGAAGTGCTATCTTCCGTCTCGTTTTTAACCCCGAAGATGGACGAAGACAATCGGTTGATCATTGAAATTGTTTCACGTAATTATGGAAGTAAAAAATATAGGATGGTGTTTGTTGTAGATTAAAATGATATTCTAGGCCATAAAGGAGATGAAGCGGTATTTCCCAAAGGATCAGCGTTCTTAGGCGGCTAGCTCAAAGAGATTGTACGTGCTATAAACATTGATTTCTATTGTAAATAAAAAAATAAATTCTTTATTGCAAAAAAAAATTTTACACACAGGCGAGCTTAATGCCGTCGGTATTACGGATCCGTTAACAATCGGGATCATGAATTTTTACTAACGACTAACGAGCACCAGCAATCTATCAAATGAACGAAAGATCGAGACGTTCGAAAATCCACAAAAAGTATCTAAAATATTGTAGTTCCAAATCCCCACGCGGTGGCGCTGCTCAAATTTCCATACAAATCGCTTGAAGCGAACTCGGTTCGAAAGCCAGACTAAAATTCGTGATAAGCCCACGGAAGGGGCAGTGTGTGAGTTACAGAGAAATTAGAAATACAATATGTTACTTGGAAAAATCAGTAAATTTAATTAACCATTGGCTTGAAGCCATACGAATACATTTGTTTTTATATATACCTATGTGTGTATATATACTGGAACCTTGAGTACTATTGGACTATAATAGGAATCGTAATTTTAAGTAAATATAAAGAAGAGTATCTGTAGCTTTGCGTAGTGCGCCATCTATCGCAGTCTTTAAGAAGTTATTGCATGAACACTATATTTTACTGTAAAACTGTCTGCGTTATTTACTATTTTAGTAGTACATATATGTATGTATGTATATTTTGTAATTATTTATATTAAAGGAAATTATTTTGCTTATAATTCCCGCTACAACATTGAATAACTTGTCTCGAATTTATTGTATAAAAAACATTTTCTAAGTGGTATCTGAGATACTCAATACAGTAACGAAGAATGTACACAAACAAACTATGCACAATGACAACTTTAAATCGCTCTGTAAAATTGCGATTTTGTTCCGCTACATCCGATTATGTTAATTAAATTTAGGTGATATCGATATTAGTAAATTAAATACCGTTTAAGAATAACCTCATACGTGTATTTTTTTTAAATTACGTTTTTATTTATGAATAGCCAGTAAGTTTTTTTTTATATAGGTATAAATTTTTGTTTATATTTTAAGTACATGTTAGTAAGATAAATCAATTGAATGACATCATAATGTAATAAACAAGCATTATTTTGACTTGGTAATTATCTTGCAACATACAATAAATAAAACGCCCATTTCTGCATTTTTTTTTTAACTTCTTCTTAATAACGGTCTCGATGGACAGCTATTTATTTTAATAAATTGACTTTTGGATTTTTTATGACAATCATTTTTTATGAGGGTAATATAGGCAACCTTAATTATAAAAAAAATAACGATTAATAGATGAAAAGAAAATCAAGTTCAAAAAAAGCTTATTTCGCTTAAGTGTTTTAGGCTCTATGAAAATTTCGGAAAGGCATATGACGAGAAAAAATATAAGAAATTCACCAATCATAGCCTGTACAATATAATGTTAGTATTAGTAGGTACATTCTTACAGCATCTTTCAAAATGTAAATAAAGCTAGTAGCTAACATAAGTATATAAGCACACCAACATACACACAATATGTCAGAAAGTTGAAGAGAAGAGATTTTTCTTCTCTTGAAACAATTATCTTTTTATTATCGTGAATATACTTCCAGGATAAATAAATAATCAAGTATGAATCTATTATATCGGATTACAATAGACATAATTGCTTTACGTGGGTTTGTGTGAAGGTTTTCCTTAAATTATATCGGTTTAGGGCTGTCATGAGTCAAATTAGAATTAATACAAGAAGTTCGTAAAACTTTTTGTTTTATGAACGAATTTCTATAGGTTTTTTTTTAAATTTATTCATTTACTAGCTTTTACCCGCGGCTTCGCTCGCATTTAAGTCATTAAATAAGTATCAGAGATCGTACTAACTATAGTCAATTGGAAACTATAGTAAAAAATATATTTAAAAAGAAAAGTATCCTATGTTACTTCTAGCACCTCCAAAAATATCTGTACAAAGTTTCATGATGATCGGTTAAGTAATTGTTGCGTGAAAACGTAACAAACAAACTCACATTCACATTTATAATTTTAGTAGGGATTAAAGGGATAAGGAGGGATTATTGAAATAAAGTAACAAATATTTCTTTCGATGATTCCACACTAGGCAATGCCTGTCACGTGGGACCCATCTCTTACTATTACAAACTAACTATGTTACAAAACTTCTGAATTTTTGCTCTGTGTCTATATGTATTTGAATAGTTCCATATTCGCTCACTGTGGCGCTGCTGTCACATTTGTGAGATCTTCCACCGCCCCAAATCTACTGTGACATAACATATATTGTAATTTTACACCTAGAAGTTATTTTATTTTTATTTTATAAATTATTTTTTCATAAAATCAAACCTAGATATGAAAATTAATAAAATAATGTTTTAATACTTGGATATGTTATATTTTGAAATGTGATGTCACGAAATTCAGGACCCCTCCCCCCTTTGTCTCTTATTAAGTATAAAACAATAATATGCATCAACTGTAATAGCGGCTCGTTCACTTCGACAATAAATATAATAATATCAAGTACATTAATGAATACGTACATAATTAACCATTAAACACTAGTAGTACAAGTAGATATACGCGATATCGCACTTTATCACGCAGGGGTTAGAGGTCACGTTCATTCATACAGTTTTATTTAATCTTAGTCTTTATTCATACACACATTGTGACGTCATTTGATCATTTTGGTTTTTTTAGTGATTTTTAAAAATTGTTCTTACTGATAATTTTTTTTTTTGTTTAAATCTTCTACTTCTTTTTGTTAACAGCCTCATATGATTTACTTTTTTTCTAAATTAAAATTCAGTTGTTAAGCCCACAGAAACCACATCTCGAAAAAAACTATTGTAGTTTTATAAAAAAAAAACAATAAGAGCAGTCATTTGACTCTTTTTCCAGCAGTAGGCGTATTTCCTCGTCTCCCTTGTGCCAAGTTATATTTAGAACGTATATATATAAAGTATTTTTAAAATAACTTCCTGTCATTTCATTATACTCGTACATTGAGTCTGCTATTTTTAGTGACCACAATCGCATTGTCTATTTAAGGAAAAGTGATAATAAAATGTCGATAATATTAAATGTATTAATTAATTTCAAGATAATGAACGTGGACTCGTGTGAGAGGCAAATAAACTTTGACACCTTCTAGTTCTGTTCAAACAAAAATGAAATTAAAAATCTTTAGGTTATTGCTTGCATAGTCAGAAAGAAATGACGAGAAGAAATCACGAGAAACTCGCCAATCATAATAATAATAATAATAATAAAATTCTTTATTTGTAAAAGTCACAAATCGGCGAACTTAATGCCTAAAGGCATTTTCTACCAACAAACCGGTCTGGAAGGAAATTTTGGTAACGTTTTAGGGCTGCAAAAATCTTCCAAAAATCATAGCCTGTACAATATAATGTTAGTATTGGTAGGTACATCTAAATAAAGCTAGTACCTAAGTATATAAGCACACAAACATACACACAATCATTCCAGTCACATTAGGTTGTCAACAAGATAGTCATTTGTTTTATAATAAGCCTTTTTTATAAGTGTTTCTTTAACACGCTTCTATAGTAAGTATATGCAAAATACAGTGCAACCTTGATATAACGATACTGAAGGGAATCAGAAAATAATTCGTTATATCAAGTGATACACGATTCGTTTGAACAAGGTTTAAAAAAAAAATTAATCTCAGCTTTACGTAGGTACTAATCTGCTTTCCCTGTTATAGCGAACGATTTCGTTATATAGAGGTAAATAATACATACTTTCTTTTTAT
Organism: Tineola bisselliella; assembly: GCA_028551675.1. NCBI lineage: Eukaryota > Metazoa > Arthropoda > Insecta > Lepidoptera > Tineidae > Tineola > Tineola bisselliella. The sequence continues at coordinate 182,260 of JAPWLS010000716.1, read as the reverse complement.
ATTTTGCAAAAATTGCAAATTCGCTATAAAAAGGTTTTTAACAAATGTATTCGTGATGTAAAGGTATATTTTGCATTAGCTCTTACGGGCAGTTTTAGGAGATTTCGAAAAAGTTAATTAATTATATTTTCTACGGATATTTTAATAATGACACAGGAAGAAATATTTGATATGATTATGTTTATATCAAAACATATAGTGTTAATATTTGTTTTAATATTTTATAAGGAAAATTAGTTGTATCAAATTTGGGGTGGCGGTTATACTGGGTGACGAAGCTTTTACTGGTCAACGGGGAATACCCAAATAATGAGAACTGTTTTTTTTTCGATAATATTCAATGTCTCATAAGAAATTTTGTATTTATCTATTGTTTTTGTTAATCAAAACACAATAAAGGAATTATTCAAAATTATTTTGTTTATAATTCCCGCTACAACATTCAGTAATTTGTCTCATGATGATGCCACGTGAAGTGGCGAAACGCGTCGAGACAAATTACTGAATGTTGTAGCGGGAATTATAAGCAAAATAATTTTGAATAATTCCTTTAATATGGATTTCCGCAAAGTAACGCCTGAAACAACTAATTATACAAAACACAATAGTAAATCTTAGAAAGCTGGTCACTTAAACAGAATAGCTTATTTTTATAAAAGCAATTAATTTTAGAGCTTTTAGAACTAGAACAGTGTTTCCCAACCTTTTTTGTGCCATTCTCCACCTTAACCTTTCTAAAATTCTTATGCCCCCCTATGTAACCAAACACCCACTTAATTTTTTGGTCTCGTCAAGCGAAATTATACCTAATAATTATTTATGCTTTTTTTTATTTACGTTTTATGCTTCTAGACTTCGTGAATTTTCCGTTTAATATTCTTAAAATGGAAGCTAATATAATTCTTAATTGTATTTCAGCATACGTAAAAAAAGAAAGAAAGACCGATGTACAATTAACAACCAATGATGGTCTTGGTAAGTAGAAATTAATATTTATAATAAAATAAATAAAATAAAATAAACGTTAGATAATTACAAAGCTCAGTAGGTAAAACAGTTGAGCTTTTTACTCGCATATTGTATCAAATGCGTTAGAAAGAGACAGACAGTGGATTGTCAATTTCATAGTCGAGTTCGTAAGCGATTTAGGTGAATGACCTTTCGCTCGGTATCCACACATTCTCGTATTTTTAATACAACTTTGAAGAGCAATATGTATTTATTTATAATAAAGGACTAACTTCTAAAATATATAATGGTTTTGGAATTGTTTTTATCTACCTGTATAAATATATTATAGTTTCTCAACTACAGCTTAATGAGGTAGCTATACTTATTATATCTCGAATCCCAGTCGAAAAAAAACTTCATAAGCATAGTGTTATTTTTTTTAAAAAGTACATGTTTTATAACTAATGTGCTCTTGTCCTGTATTCATCTTTATTATGAATTCTAGATCCTCCTGAATACGGTCCTGAATGCTTAGTGGGATCGAAATGGACGAGTAGATGTAATCAATGTCATTGTACAGTAAAAGGCAGAGCCGTTTGTACAAAAAATGTTTGCGAAACACATAACAACGGTAAGTTTAAAATTGTTCTGGATTACTCTTGCGCAATATAAGGATTTAGGTTAAAAAATATGAGTTTCATTTTGGTTAATAGTAAAAATTAAGTTTATATTTGGAACATAGTAAGTTTTGTAAATATTTTTTTTTAATTTCTGATATAATAATCTTAATTTCGGGTAGACCCTTTGGGTTCTTGCGCTTAGTCAAAATCAACGAAATCACAAGAAACTCGCCAGTACAATATAATGCTAGTAGGTACAATACTTGTTTAGATTTAATTAAGCATCTTTAAAAATGTAAATAAAGCTAGTAGGTACCTAAGTATATAAGCACATCAACATACACACCATTTTAGTCACACTAGGTTGTTCAAAATAGTCATTTTATAATAAGTATTACACAGTAGTAGATATACAGAAATACTGTTTCAGGTCTAGGATTTTGTATTTTTAGGTTAATAAAGTTACTATTATTATTCATAATATAATATTTATTTATTTCCTTCAGAACCGGAGAAGCATTGTGCACCGAACACATACTGGAAGAATGACTGTAACAGTTGCTTTTGTACTGAGACTGGCTTTGCAGCTTGTACTGAAATGGGATGTCTGCACGAAGTCATTGAAACAGAACACAAGACGAGTGAGTATTTACACGCGTGCTATTAAACTTTACCCTTTTTATGTGAATTTTGTAAGTATTATAATTTAATTTTTAACAATAAATTCCCTCTCTTCTTTCCCCCTAAAATTACTGTGCAATTACTATGACCATATATAATTATTGTTGAATTTAAAATCTATAAAATTATTCTAAAAATTTTTCAGCAACATTAAAACCGGAAATATTGGCGAAAGGCAAAGAATGCGCTATTGGGACCTCATGGAAGAATGGCTGTATTGAGTGTGTTTGTTCCCTTGACGGGTCAGCTTCATGCAAAGAGATGGAATGTGCTGATAAATCAGGTATCATGTGACTTGTTGTGTATAAAATAATTCACTGGATAACTTTATTGTATCTGGAAATTTAATTGTCGGGAGTTTTGGTATTTGGACTGAAACGAACAACAACTTACAAATGGTTAAATTTTAACGGCAGTCGACTAGCAAATTGTTTATGTTATAACAATGATATATACGTATAGTAGTGATTCGCAACTACATATTGTATCGCGACTCTTTGTTGTCCGCCAAATTTTAGAAATGTATGAAAGTTTAAATTTTTCATTAAAATATTCCTCAATAAACGTTGTTTTTGTAGTATACAATTATGTTTTTATTAAATTTTGTCGTTAAAAGTGTGCCGTGGCAACGTTGTTGAGAACCACTGGTGAAATAAGAAATAGCAATCATCTTTCAAGTTCATTGACTGATTTTTTACTCAACTTTAAAATGTCCTGAATTTCATTTAAATCATGCGCATAACATAAAGTTTATTTTGTTCACTAGAAAAAAAACTCAAATGTGCACCTGATTCGAATTGGAGAGATGATTGCAACACGTGTTGGTGTCAAGATGGAGATCCTGTTTGCACAAGGATTGCGTGCCATGGGACTGCTGCAGGTATGTGTCAATGCACCGAGCGACCACAGTACATGATTTGCTTGAGTTAGACACACAGATCCCGGGCTAATTAATATATTGTCTAGGCCAGGACAGGCGAACCTTTATGCATTAACGTGCCAATTTTTCTAAAGAAATGTTTAATGAGGTCATAGACGTGCCATCAAATAATTTTGCCTGTGTGATTATTGGGAAAATAATAATAATAAGTACTTTTAATTTACTACAAAAGGAGGTAATGTTTAATTACATGCATAATTTAAATAGCTCGTCATAAAATACCTACTTGACCCTTTTTTCTTAGTGCATAATGAATTTCGGATCAGTGACATGTCGGAAATATTGTTTTAAAATTTCATATGAAAAAATATAAAAATAATTAACTTAAGTAGGTAATGGAATTTAAAAAAAAAGTTGTATTAAAAATATTATGGCTACCGCGCGAAAGGTCATTGACCTAAGTCGCTTACGAACTCGACTACGAAACTAACAATCCACTATCTGTCTCTTTCTAACATAATCTCAAGCCTGTAAGGACGAACTATTAGAACAAATAAAGACAGATGTTATTTTAATCGCGTTTTTTGTTACAGAATTACATTTTGACGACGATACTGCTGAAAAAGACGTAAGTTGCTTTTTTATTACGAATATTTGTTCTACAAAGTCACAACATTGATTGATTGGAAAACGTTACGCGAAACGTAACATGATTTATTAATTATTTTTTTTGTGTTTTTTCGCGCACTTTTTTTTGTTTGTAAATAATAAGCGGTTTTGGTTTGTTTTTTTTTATCGTGACACAAGCACGCACATCTGTTAATAATAATTCATCGAAGGTAAGTACTGTTCATATCTGCACTTCCTAATCTTAATTATCGTAAGTCAGTCCTATCAAATACTTTATGCGGTTTAATATCTGTATAAAAAAATAATCGTCAATCAAATATGTAACAGGTTAGACAACAAGGTCTCACCACTGGTTCAATGCACATCCTTTTTCAGTTATTGAATTTTGAACTACAAGTTTGGTAAGGGGGGGGGGAGGGGAGGGGGGGGGGAGAAATGAAATTTATTTATTTTGCATGAAACATTGGTACAGGGATGTAAATTAATAAAATAATACAGTTTCACATGTCTCACCAATTACTTGGCGTGCAAAAAAAATTAATTTATTAATAATAACAGAATGTCAATTTATAATTATTCTATGTCAATTTTTCTTATTGGTTATTATTTGTCAATTTGTATATATATATAGGTACATTAAATTTATAATTATTGCCAAAGATTTATTTCACAGAACATGGGACACTATATAAAAAAACGTGAAATATGTAAAGCGAATTTAACGTTTAAGAAGGACTGTAATTTCTGCAAATGCACCAACGACGGCCTGGGTTATCACTGTACGCAAAACGAGTGCATGGACGCGGTTGATAAGGATGTCGAAGTTTTCATGAAAAGTGAGGTAAGTATAGTGTAAACTCTATGTAGCGACACTTTATGGTGTTATTGAGAGTGGTTATATGGGGAAAATAAATCGATTGTGTCACCATTATAATACATATTTTACTTTCTTTTCTCTGAATTAAATTCAGTTTTTTTTGTTGTTTGTGGTATTCTTCTCGTCATACGTCTTTCCGAAGTCATTGTAGAGTCTAACGATGAGCAAGTATAAAGAACGTACACAGCTGCAGTTCTTATTAATTTCTGCAACTTACAAAGTACTGTTTATTGCTTAATAATTATGTATTGTGATGCTATATAGATTAGGGTGTCCGTTATTTACCAATTTGGTTTTTGACTTTGCAGCGGGTCGAAAATTTTTAGTTTAAGACTAAAAAAAAATACCAGACCCTTATAAGCTCTTAATATTAATATTAAACCGTGCCTTCAAGATGATACATTTCCCATTTATAATAACATGGGGTTTTGGCACGTTTTACAATTATTTTTTTTGTTTCTATGACAGTTCATAAATGGCAATGGCAACCAATGATTCTTGTAGAGAATTGAACGCTCTACAAAGGCTTTCTCTTCATATTTTTCCATATATTCACTTGCTTAAAAGTTATTCAAGGTTAAAGTTCAACTAAAAATAACTTTTTTTTTTGGATTTTAATCAAAAAACTATCATTGTTTATATTAAAATTTATTGTTTAACACAAAAAATATCTGATTTCAACTGTTGTGTTAGATCTGTTAAAATTATTGCAAAGAGGAAAGTAAAATTTATTAAAAAGAAAGTGATAAACTACAAATTTCGTATTCACAATTATTTGAGTCAAAAATTTAGTTTAGTTGGGGCTCTAGTTTATTTTTTGCCCCAGGTTATGCCTCTTTGGTTACCTAGCCACGCTACTGGTGTCATTGTACGAATAACGAGTAATTTTGACGTTAAATAGAGTTCATATTTCAGGGTAAAGATCACATAGAGCGTCACGCAGTTTGTGAGCCAAGGATTAATTTTCAAATTAGATGCAACGACTGCGTCTGCAACAACGACGGCTCCGATTACGCTTGCACCAATAACGTGTGCCCGGTCCCCGATGATGTGGAACTTTTCCACGAGTTCACGGTATTGTTTATTTTTTTTACATTTCTCGTAGATTCCTATTGGAATACTTGGACTTGTCAAAGTACAATTATACTTAACTACTAGCTTTTACTTGCGGCTTCGCTCGCATTTATTTCATTAAATAAGTATCAGAGATCATTTAAATAGAATTTTAAAATTCCAAACAGCTGAAACTATAGTAAAAATTATTTTTTTGTTTTTTAAATAAAAAGTATCCTATGTTACTTCTAGTACCTCCAAAAATATGTGTACAAAGTTTCATGATGATCGGTTCAGTAGATGTTGCGTGAAAACGTTACAAACGAACTCACATTCACATTTATAATATTAGTAGGGATAATACAATAATATGCAGCAACTGTAATAGTGCCTTGTCCACTTCAACAATAATATTAAGTATTGAATGTCATTTGTAGCTTCATTTGGAATGCAAAATGCTTTGTTAACACTAGGTTTACGGACGTTTTCTATATACCTACTTCTACTAAAACGCGTCAATTTGACGCATATCGTAGCGATAGGTATACCACATAGACAAGTTCAGTAATTCAACACTTTTAAAGAAAATAGACTTCAATTTATATTTCCCTTGATCAATGAATAAAAGTCATACAAAGAGATAAAATAAAAATTTAAACAGTTTTTGGTAATTCTCTAATAAAAGTCAAAATGCGTCAAATTGACGCGTCCCGTAAACCTAGTGTTAATTAATATTTATTTTATACGAGTTTTAAATTTGACAATTATTCAATACTTTAATATCTTCTAACATGTATAGATTTTTATAAAAAATAATATATAACAGGAGGTTGTTTCACGATATATATTTAACAATATTTAAGTTAATTCAGTGATGAATTTTGGCTTGAGAGAACTAATTTTTTTTTTCAGGAATCAAAACCAGTTGTGCCATACAAAAGATGTCAACCAGGATCAAAATGTGAAATAATAAAATAATGTTAATATATAAAATATAAATGTCTATTATTGAAAAATAATTCTATATTTTTTAATATTATATAATAATAAAAATCAATAAATCAAGATTTCAAACCTCATTACAGTTGAAGCCCATTTAATTTAGCTAATTTAATTTCCATTTATAAAACTACCTCCAACCTCTGTTTAGCATAAGTGTCTACTGTCTATGCAGCCAAAGGAAGCGAGTGGACTGTATAACTCAAAACCCGTAATATGGTATTTACAATATATTACAGCGGTTCTCAAACTTTTTGGCGAAGGAAAAAGACTTAATATAATTATAAAAAAACTGATATATATGTATTTATGAATAATCATATTGCCAGTTGGAATATTTAGATGTAACCTTATAATCTCCCTTTGGTGGGTATTTTTTGCAGTATTTTAGCCCTAGGGTTCCGCGGAACACAACTTTGAGAATGGCATCGAAGTCCGCATTTGCACGTCCCTCGCGTTCTTCTTTTATTTCAATCAAATTCTTAATTTAAAATTATAGTTGTATTTATAAAAGTTACATTATTTACATCGCCGCCGCAACCTTCTTTCTGTCGACGACAGTCTAGTTAAATTCGACGGTATCTCGTGACTAATTAGTCAGGAGGGGTGGAGTAGCTTTTACAAACTTTCTCTGAGATAATAATTTCTAAAATGAAAACTTGTAGATTTTTTTTTACTTCATATAAGTATTGGTATTATTTATTTATTTAATAAAATTGATTGTTTTCTTAAATAAAACAAATGACTGCACTCCGTCCAAAGACAAAGTAGAGCGTAGTTTAAGAACGTAAAACTGAATGAGACGTGAATTAGGTACAACATTTTGCAACTACGTACAGTCCTTGGGTACTTCCAAACTCTCGCTTAAGCGCAACTAGGTTATTTGACGGTAGTTGCAACCCCGAGACAAAAGACTTGTAATAAATTGTATTTATCAGGGGCTGCGCATATTAAGAAAATGTAAGCCTGGCGAAGTGCTCGAGATGGATTGCAACGTGTGCATATGTAATGTCGATGGTGAATCCTATTCGTGTACGAGACGCGCTTGTTACACTGAATCACCAATCAAAATTGAGGATTACAAATTGAAGGTTTCCAAATTTAAATTCTCGCTGGTGATTGGCTGTTCCCTTATCCTCGGGGTTATGTTCTTTTTTCAAATCTAATATAAAAACAAACAAAAAAACGTGTAATTACAATTTCATTCGATAAGACTCGTTCATTTCATTCGTTCATTCGTTCAACAAGATAAAAAAATAATTTTCTAATTCTAAATGAAATTGTGTGATATCTTTTCATTACATATTATATTTAACATACAATATTGGCAAATAATTGTTTATTTTATTTTTTACTTAAATATTATCGTAAATATCCGAATTAGTTAATGTTTTTTTTATTATTTTTTTTATCTAATAAAAAAAAAATTGCAAGACCTGATAAACTCCATTAGGTTAAAGAAAACTTTTTATATATTATAGTTAATAATATTCTAACTTGTCACTCTTCTACTAATCTTCTTTTCTCATGCATTCTTCTCAATCTCTCTATGCTTATTCTAAGTTAGTAACTTTTAATTTTTTTTTACAGAATCCCATGAAAGCTTCCAGAATAAAGAGAGCTACACAAACTACGCAGGTATTAAAGTGAATTTGTTTAGTTATTTAAATTGATTAATTGTATAGTTCAGCGATTCTCAAACTTTTTTGGCGAAGGAAAAAGCCTTAATATAATTATAAAAAACTGATTTATATGTATTTATGAATAATCATATTGCAATGTAATATTTAGTTGGATGAAACCTTATAATCTCCCTTTGGTAGATATTTTTTGCAGTATTTTAGCCCTAGGGTTCCGTGGAACACCACTTTGAGAATGGCTGATCTAGTTTTAACACTAGAACTACGAACCGGTCAAAATGACCGAAATGAATGAAATGTGCGTGCAAAGTAATAAACATAATTCAATAAATATATTGTAGAATTGTAAAAATAGAATCATTAACAAAAAAATAAAGAATAAGGCTTTACATAGAAGTATTGTGAAGAATTTTTTAAACCAGTTGGTAGTTCTAGTGTTAAAAATATATTGAAAAAAAAATAATGAAGCATAAAGCATTGTGCTTAAATTCACTTAATATAAATAAAAGAGGAAGAAATGAGAGGTCATTTTCTATTATTTTTATTAATAATTTTAGCCAGGCTAAGGGTTAAGCCAGGCTAAGCTAGAGTGTGGTCCATTAGTGGAGACAACTGTCAACACAGACCAGTGATTCTCAACCTCTGTACCATGAAATTCTAAAAGAGTTCTGCCAAATTTTAGATATATAATAATGTTAATTAATAATATTATTTAAAAATTTATCTTTTTCTTTGTGTGCCACCAAATTTTGAATACGTTAAAAGTGCAACAAAAAAAGGTTGAGAGTCACTGTCACAGTTTGGTTTCGTTATGAATTCCCTATTATGATTTGTCAGGAGTCTCCGAAAGCCTGCACTCCGGGCCAAGAGTTCCGAATGGACTGCAATACCTGCCTGTGCGACAACGAGGGACAGGATTTCTCCTGCACGAGGATCGACTGTAACAACAATAATAATAAGCCTTCACGTCGGAGAAGAGGTACGACGAATTGAGATTGTTTTTTTTATTAATAGCCCAGCATATGACCACACTCCGCCTGATGTTAAGCTAGAGTGCGGTCCATGAGCATAGACAACTGTTACCACAGACAGATGTCCACTATGCCGGCTTGAGGAGACGAATGTGCTCTGTCCAAATCAACAGGGCACACTCCTCTCGGTATCCCGGCTACTTCCAAGCTAATCCCGAAACGCGACTACTAGGTCACTTCACGGGTGTTCCGCTTGAAAGTGGTGGTACTTTCCCAGGACGGCATACTGGGCTAACGCCATCATCAGTCTGCCTACTACTCTTTAATTTTAATTGGTACCAAATATCCAAATAAAATACGTTAGCTGTAAGGCGATACAAGGTCTTATTAATTAGGTTAATAATTCATGAATAATCTTAGATAGAGAGCAGACAATCTATTATCTGTCTCTTTCTAACGTTTTTAACATAATGCCAGAGTAAAGAGAGCAGCTGTATTATCTATCTCTTAGTAGGGGTAGAACATATATTTTAAAATATTCGAGTCTTTCTTTTAAACTTTATCCTGTGATTTAAATTTCGAATCAGTCTGCCACGTGCCATGATGTTAGTAGATTTTTATTTTATTTCCAGAAGTTTCTAATGTAGATAATAAATGTACACCTGGATCTGTGTTCGAACGCGATTGCAACGTATGCAGGTGTTCTAATGATGGTCTGCATGCAACTTGCACGTTGCACCGATGCGACAAATCGCTTGATCATGGCAAAGTTGACGAGAATGAAGGTAAAATAGGAAATAATCTGTTTTTATATTATATGTAGTATAAACTCCATTGAACGTCGAATTTACTTGTTGGTTTATCTTGTTATCGATAAACTCTATATAGCATCACAATATATAATTATTAAGCAATAAACAGTAATTTGTAAGTTGCTGAAATTAATAAGAACTGCAGCTGTGCACGTGAATACATATGTGTTATAATAGTCAATTAAATGCGATTTTTCTTCTCTCCATTTAATTTAATTCTCAATAACGTCAATAATAGGACAAATTCCTCTAATTAACCTATGTATCTTATTAGAGTCTATACCAGTGTTTCCCACCGTGGGGCCCACCATTGAGGGCCAATACGAAAATGGACTCGACGCGAGTTTAACCCTTTCGTTCCGGACCATTTAAATACAATGCTAGATTTTGGTGCCAAAGATCAAAAGACCAAAATATCAACTGGGTGTTTGGTTAAATAGGGGGGGCATAAGAATTTTAGAAAGACTAAGGTTGGGAAACACTGGCCTATACTATCTTAGGACAAAAACTTACATTGATGCATATAGGATATATAATTTTCCAGAAGAGAGCAATTTCCGCTGCAACCCCGGCGAACAATTCAAACGCAACTGCAACGACTGCACCTGCTCCGCCGACGGCAAGAGCGTCTTCTGCACAGTGCACTTCTGTGATGAAGACATAAATGCTCATTCTTAAAAAATATGATAACCGTTTAGGGATACAGCTCCTACTATGTTTATAGTACATTACTCAAGTCTAGTTTTGGCGACATCACTCGAGCGGGTAACTAAATAGGAGACCGATAACAAAATCTAAATTTAAACAATTTTTAAGGCTCTACGCGAGTCAGAATCTACGGGCATTTCTGAAAGGCATATCTAGAAGAAATCACAAAAACACTCGCCAATCAAAGCCTGTACAATATAATGTTAGTATTAGTAGGCATCTTTAAAAATGTAATTCAATTAATGTAAATAAGTACCTAAGTATATAAAACATGCGTAATAATAAAAAACCGTATTGCTTTAAGAGTAGGTTAATTTAGCCCATACAAAACACAATTGGCGATTTTATCACTAAAAGTAAATTTCTTTCAACAAACTGTTACCCATAGAAGCAACAGTTTTAGACGTATAATGCAAATTAGGACAATATATCATAATATTATATAAAAAACAAAATGGCGTATCCCTAATACGGTTATTTATAAAAATGTTGTATTAACGAATTTAATTTCATTTCATTTATAAGTTCAAGGCCCGTACTTAGAAACGACACTCAAGCAATGATCTCTGCTTGAAACAGCGTTTATTCTAGAATTGCACTCAAGCATATATTCACTTTTTTCAGATTCTCAAGTAATAATCACACATTCTCAAGTAATAATCACACATTCTCAAGTAATAATCACATATTCTCAAGTAATAATCGCACATTCTCAAGTAATAATCACACATTCTCAAGTAATAATCAAACATTCTCAAGTAATAATCACACATTCTCAAGTAATAATCACACATTCTCAAGTAATAATCACACATTCTCAAGTAATAATCACACATTCTCAAGTAATAATCAAACATTCTCAAGTCTCAAGTAATAATCAAACATTCTCAAGTAATAATCACACATTCTCAAGTTATAATCACACATTCTCAAGTAATAATCACATATTCTCAAGTAATAATCGCACATTCTCAAGTTATAATCAAGTGATTGCAGATCAAACTACGCTGGAACGTCGTTTCTGAATACGAGCTTTAGAGAGATTATTGTACTTATGATTCTGTTATGAGGGCTGGGCTTATATGTACTGAAAGTGTATTTACCTGCCTATAATCAATATATGCGTAAATTAGTGAAAATAAACATTTGACAATCTCTTTTGTTTCCCGATCGAAAGATACCTTTGGCATACGTATTTATTTCTTCGTCAATTCTGCCAATGTTATATAATTTTCAGTACACACGTGATATATGGTTATAATTTAATGTTTAGAAAAGTTAGTCCTTACTGCATAATATACATGTTTTAGTTATCCTTGTCCAGTCCAAAATTACAAAAACGCTTTTTTTTAAAAATAACATTTACGCAATAAATTCTGTAATACAAGTAGTCCTCGTTTTACGGCAGTCAAAATTTTGAAACATTCCTCGTTTTACGTCTGGAATTATTTAAGTCTATTTATTTATGCTACTTGTTAGCTATTAATTTCCAAAGCAAACGCATATTTTCAAGTTAATGTAAAAACGTGAAATACAGAGTTATAAGAACTTAATATTTCCCTACAAATGTATAAAAAATGTGCCTCGTTTTACGTCGTTTCGTTTTACGTCACTATTCTCTGGTACCTAACATGACGTAAAATCGAGAACTGCCTGTATATTGGTCATATAACATTTATTAAAATACAATTTAAGAGTTCTTGTCAGTCAATTATTATAACTACCCACATTTTAGAAGAATACATTTAAAAAAACAATAGAATTCTTGTAGTGTGTATGAGCTCGGCTTAAATAGTAATGATTGAATATAGTTGTTAATGTTTTAAAATTATTGTGATTAAAATTAGGTTTTTGCAACGGTCTTGTTCCTTCTGAATGATAATTTAAGTTTCGTAGTTCATAAAATAGATTTTTATTCGTATTTTAAGACGATAAGGGTAGTCGTTTAATAAAAACCCCGACATATATATGTATGAAGTTTCATTTTAGCAGAATAAGTAAAAAAAATAATACCGTTGCATTGTTTGTTTAAATAAAAATGTATTTTATTAATATTTTCTTATGAATACGTAATTATTTTTATTAGTTTTGTATAAAATAGAAGTTTAAATATACAATTTCCATTCGAAAACCGAAATCACATTGGAATCGTTGTGTCTAAAACTCCTTAGATCGGGCACGGTGTGCTTGACGGGCTCATTAAGAAAATTGATGATTAATTATTTTTCTAATTAAATCTAAGATTAAAATCAAAATCAATCTTTTATTATCTATATATATAAAACTCAAAGGTGACTGACTGACTTAGTGATCTATCAACGCACAGCCCAAACCACTGGACGGATCGGGCTGAAATTTGGCATGCAGGTAGATGTTATGACGTAGGCATCCGCTAAAAAAGGATTTTGATCAATTCCACCCCCAAGGGGATAAAATAGGGGATGAAAGTTTGTATAAATCTTCTTAGATTTTCTACTGATTGAACTGAAATTAAAGATTGGAGCTACTATGATGAAGACGTTTTTTTAATAATACTTCTTAACGGGAGCGAAGCCGCGGGCAACAGCTAGTATTATATAAGTAACAGAAAAATGTTTTTTCCCCTTTAAATCAGACTAAAAACTAAAAGAGTTCATAGAACCTATAATTACTGTGCCTGTGAGATCGGCCGCGCCCGCCGGAGGGTTAATGGTTACCTGAAACAATCGCGTTAAGCTTTACCTGGTTTATAGGAATCCGTAAAATCTTAACTAAAAAAATATTCATAGCTATATCTACTGATAGCCTTTCTCTATCATCGTGTTAAACATTGTAACTCAAGTATGAATTTCGCTTGACAGCAAGCATCTTATACTTTAACTATTTAGGGCATTTATCTGACATTTATTCATACAATTATGACAGTTTAGTGGCCTAAATCCAGTGGCGGCCTTAGGGGGTGGCGAACGGGGCAATCAACTCAAATTTTATTTATGTGTATAACTTTAGCATTTCTCGTCAAATATGAGAAATGCCTAAACCAAACAACCAGATCTACTTTCGCACACATACTTTTCAAGAAGGACATAGGGCCTCGCAAAGACCTGCTGCCACTGCCTAAAACCCATTACCGATATTTCTTATGTATAATATAGAACGTAATTTTTAATATATACCATTTTTTAATATCCCTTTATATCAGGGCTATCCAAACAACGGCCTGTTTTAAACCTAGAGTGTATTATAAATTAATTAGAAAATAGTATTGAATATAAATAGCTTGGATAATAGAATTCTTTCACAAAATATATAATATTTGGTATAATTTATTTATTTTTGTATATATTTTTTAAATTGAAACCTGAAAATGTTATTTTTCTAGTAAATTAAATTAGCCAGCGAAGATATGCAGTTTGGACAGCCCTGCTTTATATAATGTAGATCAACAACAGGCATTCGTATATCTAAATACGTTCTTAAAAGAATCTAATGTGAATTTGTTTGTATACGGTTTTTATTGTACACGCTCGTTAGGATTTTTATATTGTAAAAGTTTTAGATAAGATGTAATTTAATTAATAAAATAAATTAAATTAAATTTTGTTTTTTGTATTTCTAACCCTTCATTGGGCTTCTGTTTAGGAGTCTTACCATAATGTGAACCTGGACCTGGGTTTGTTATATTGTAGGCTGAAAATGATTATATCTATATAACCTACTTGATATTATTATATCAATTGTGGAAGTGAACAAGCCGCTATTACAGTTGCTGCGTATCATTGTATTATACTTAATAAGAGACAAGGGGAGGGGAGGGATTCTGAATTTCGTGACGTCACATTTCAAAATATAACATATCCAAGTATTAAAACATTATTTTGTTAATCTATGTTTGATTTATGAAACATAATTTTAATAACTTCTAGGTGTAAAATTACAGAACATGTGATTAGGTAGTTGGTAATTTGGGGGGGGGGGGGGGGGGTCTCACAATTGTGACCAGCTGTGACAAGAACGCGGGAGGGGGTATATGACGTAATTTATCGTATTTTGACAAGTGTTCCTATAGGTATATATATAGAGAATAGAATATAATTATCTTTGTCCTGACAACCCTCCGCCTGATTAACTAGAGTGCGATTTTTGAGACCGATGTCCACGTGCAGTGGTCGCTTTCACTATGCCGGCCTGAGAAGGCGAATGTGCTCTGTCCAGATCGACAGGGCATACCCCACTGTTACAGTAATTATCAAGTTCACTCGACCGTATCTAATTAATTTGTGTTTTATAAATCAAATTAACATTTTTATTACGCTAATAAAAGTCAATTGCAATAATTAATTGATTTCTTTAAAATTAATTGCATTATTTTCAGAATCAGAATGAATGCGATGAAAGAGTTGTGTTTTGTTTTTTTCATTTACTTTTTATGTTATTTTAAACGTAAGTATTTTTTAAATTATAATTATTTCTTTTAATGTGTTTATTTGGAATATTTTACAGAAACCAATAACAAATGGTTATTTAAAAGAATTGTGCTATCTCTAATGTACTGAGGAAAATTGTGACACTTTAATCATAATCCTCGCTTCTGAAACATCCCTTGATAAATAAAAAAAATCGAATAGACCTCAAAATTCTGATCAGAATAACCCTTTACACGTTCGCGCTGACGTCATCGGTTCTCGGGATACAGCGATTAAAATAAGTATTACTTATATGGCGCGTAACAGAAAAATGTGACGCGTAACAGAAAAATGTGACGGCAAATTTCTCTCATACCTCGATAAAGAAGTTTCACTTCAACTACTTATTTGAATTACTACTTACTTTTGTAAAATTTAAAATAATTATTTTGCTCTAATAACACTAGTTTACAAAGTTTTTGTCCTTCAAATGAAACTTTTTTTTTCTTAACAATTGAGGTGCACTGAGTTTCAGAAAAATTATTTAAAAAATCTAACACGTCATTTTGAAATAACCAAAATATGCATCTTTAAGTGATTCCGTTATGGGATATCCTTTTTTAGATATTATAAATTCACCACACACATAACAAAAACGATCAGGATGTACTTTACACAACCTTTTTGACATTGTAAAAACAAATATTTATTTAACTAAACACTATGCAGCATCAAAATTTTAAAATAAAATCGAAACCAACTTATGGGTAGTTTGAAAATAAGATGTAATAAGAACTTGATTTATAGACGTGATAGAAATAAAATAAATATATGTTTGCGTTTAGTTATTACTACTAAATACAACGATATGGAATACATTGAAAGGACATGACTTTTATTTTAATTTGTAAACTAGTGTAATTGGTCCTATTTTTTTAAGTGTTAATTAGTTTAAAGATATAAAACGTGAGATTAAAATTAATGCTATAATAAACTAGTAAAAAGCACACTTCAATTCCAGCAATTGAGAACGTGGGTATAAACCCAGATCCCCAGCAGAAGCCGTGCACCCCAGGACAGACTTACAAGAAAGCTTGCAACAACTGCGTCTGCCTTCCAAACCAGTCGTTGGTATGCTCCAAAATGGCTTGCTTATCCGATTCCTACGCAGACACCTTGAGACTCCTACATGGGAACAGAACTAAACGTGACGTCTGCGTTCCTGGTGGGATAAAGAAAACTGCTTGCAAACTATGCTTCTGTGACAGCTATGGGAAAACGTCAGTGTGTGTTGATGATCTTTGTGGGGAAATGCGTAAGTTTTAAGTCAAGTCGTTTCAGTCAAGTCTCACCAAATTATGTAGGTATACAAAAAAAAACAAATATTAACTTATAAGTCATTTTACAAAATAAATCAGGGCTGTCCAACTGGCGGCCCGCCAAATTATTTTTACGGCCCGCGAGTATATTTTACTATGAATAAATTTATGTAACTAAATTTCTAGAATTTGTTGAGGGGTGACTGTGTTATAATATTATTAACTTAATTACATATTTATTTATTAATTAAAATAATTATTGAATATGAATGCTACTAATAAAAGAAAATAGACCTCGAAAATCGAGAATTTCAAGATCGCTGGGAGATGGATTATTTATTTATTCTGAACAAGAACATAAGCTGACTTTTCATTTATTAATCTTCTTGGCCCCCGAAATGTTTGGTGAAGAAAATATGGCCCGCGGGCTATGATAAGTTGGACAGCGCTGATATAAATGAAGCTACAAATGACATCCAATATCTTAACACTATAATATATATTGTTGAAGTGAACAAAGCGCTATTACAGTTGCTGCATATTATTAATTGTTTTTAAAAATTCAACTTTCAAAAAAAGTAAAAGAGTCAACTGCCAAAATGACCTGAAATTTGACGCACTCACGCGAATAAGGGTTGAATGGTATGGTAGAAGAAAAAAAAACTGGAACTGTATGTGGGAAGGGATTTTTCGTTGCCCATATTCTTAAAGATGAAACGGGTTTCAATGCAAAAGCAAAAGCTAAAATGTTCCATATTTTAACAATTGTCATTAAAAAATTGTTTTGTTCTATAAATATTCCATAGAAAATAAGCATTTCATTCCCAGTATTTTTTTTTACTTGAATTAAAATTCTATTTTGTTTTTGTTGTTAATTATTTTATGTACAGTAATGCCCCGCTTTACGCGAAGGATACGTTCCGGAAAAAATCGCGTTAATTGAAATTCCCGCGACCATAGAAAAGTTGATGACTACATTATGTTTATACGCACTCTTTCGCGTAATTTAATAATAAATTTGAATTTCGCGTTATAGTGAAACCGCGCATAACGGGGTCGCGTAAAGCGGGGTATTACTGTACAGGCTATGATTGACGAGTTTCTTGTGGTATTCTTCTCGTCATACGCCTTTCCGAAGCCATGGTAGAGCACGCCTTGCTAATAAATTATTTTCATTTCATTATTACTAAGAGTTAATGAAATAATATTATAAAACGTAACATTCTTTAATTATTTGCAGCAAAAACTGAGAACAAGCACGCTTCCTCAGTATTTGACATAATAAATGCTATAAATAAAAAATCAGCTTTCGTTTACCCTTCATTGCCTAACAGAATATCGGACTGCACGCCCGGTAACGTATATAGAGTGGATTGTAACACTTGCTTGTGTTTGTTCAACGGAGATTTGGTCTGTGACAACTCCTTGTGCGTTGATTACGACCAGATCAATGTTTGGGCAGCCAAAGACCTTAATGGTGAGTGAAAAGTATGTATATTGTATATATTATATTCTAACAGTTTTGTTTATATATTATATTTCTATCTTTATTATCTTTCTTCATACTATACATCTAGTTCAGTAACCGGGGTACCCAGTAGGACAGGTTTCCGAACCCTTGCTATTTTTATGTACTAAAATTATTTATTAATAAACTATTTTTTTATTTATTTTATCAGTGTTAGTGTAGCATTCAAATGGTGAAAGAATTTTGAAAAAAAAAAGGTATAGATTTAAAACTAACCAAGAATATACCTGACTAGTAATCAGAGGCGGCTCGTCCTAAAGAGCGCTGGTGCAGTGCACTCCCACGAAAATTACAGAAGTAATCTATATTTCTTCATAATACATACCATCCTTACATTACATTCATTCTATTCTACTATGCCTATACAATAGTATATTATATTACCTATATCTACGCCGCTGTAATATAAGTTCTGTAATTTTCGTGGGAGTGCACTGCACCAGCGCTCTTTAGGACGAGCCGCCTCTGCTTGTAATGCTAACATTATAACAGACTATGATTAGCGAGTGTCTTGTGATTTCTCCATAGATGAAGAGTCTATGCCAGTGTTTCCCAACCTTTTTTATGGCATGCCCCACCTTAGCCTTTCTAAATTTCTTATGTCCCCTTATTTAACCAAACCCCCAGTTGATATTTTGGTCTCGTCAAGCGAAATTGTACCTAATAATTATTTACCGTATTTTTTAGGAATTAGCTTTTTCGTTAAATTTCATTCATAAATTCGTGTAGAGTCCATTTTCGAATTGCCCATCTTAACAATAAAATTGCCCACCTGTGGGGCGTGGGGCCCACGTTGGGAAACACTGGTCTATGCGAAATAAAGATTTTTGATCTGTCGAGAGAAATATTATGCACAGATCTAGAAAATCGCAATTTTACAAGGGGCATAGTTTGTTTGTGTAGATTCTTTGTTGTATTGAGTATCTCAGAGACGTTATAATTAAAGCTAACTGAAATATGAACACAGAAGTTTCATCAAATAAATCCAGGTCCACTTTTTCAGGGAAACAATGCAACACAACAGATGCATTAAAAGGAAACTCCAAATGTATCAAATGCATTTGCAAAAATGACAAACTGAACTGCAATTCTATATCTAATTGTTTACCAGAAACAAAACGGTACAATTTACACGAAGGAATTTCACGCTCTTCAGAGAAACAATGCGAAGAAGGAACTATTTATAAGTAATGCCCTTTTTGCTTTAGCTCATTAGTCACGTAGAGGTCTCGAATTTGCGCTTTAACATATTTGATACTCATAAAAACTTATATTACGAATTTTAGCCGGGTAATCCCTACTAATATTATAAATATGAATGTGAGTTTGTTTGTTACGTTTCACGCAACAACTACTTAACCGATCATCATGAAACTTTGTTGTTTGATAAAAGTATCCTATGTTACTTCTAGTACTTCCAAAAATATGTGTACAAAGTTTCATGATGATCGGTTAAGTAGTTGTTGCGTGAAAACGTAACAAACAAACTCACATTCACATTTATAATATTAGTAAGGATAACAATTCCTATACAGCAGCTATTCTTCTACGTCATAGTAGATTTATTATATATTATTATGACATTAGTATGTAAGTGGACAATGCCAGTATACAGCAGCTAAATCAAATTGATAATTAATAAATTAATAAATTTATTTCATTTATATTTGTATTGACGAGTAAAAGCGCTCTATTGGAGCCCAATTACTAAAAGTAAATACATAATTTTAAAAAAGTTAGTATATAAGAACGGTATCAATAAGCATATAGTTAGTTACTTCAAGTTTATCAAATAAACCCTTTTTAAAAACGCAAACGACGTAATACCCGTAAATGTCTATTTTAAGCAATCCATTCCAGGTATGACTGTAATAAGTGCATCTGTCAAGGCAATTCATTGAGATGCACTTTAAAAACGTGCTTGACCAAGTCTCAAGTGAAATTGGTCGAAGAAATATTGAGCAAAGTTGCGGAAAGTCGTAAGTATCGTAGCCAACTAACATTCGTACCTAATTTACAATAATGAATACAAATTGCAATAAATTATCTAAAATTATTAATTAAACCGACTTAACTAAAGACTCGCCACGTTCACAATAACTATGCCGGAAGTATAACGGGTAAAGCAAGCCGTATGACGTCGGCTTAAATGATAAATAAACCTATTCTTTTTTACAGCATCAGAAGATAAATCGGAGACATGCAAGAATAAATAAATATATGAAAACGCAGATAAAAATGGCTACGAAGTTATTCGACTAAAATAATATATTCTTACAAGCAATTTATGTATTTTTATTTTATAATTAAGGCGCTGTAATAATAATAATAATACAATTTAACACATAAGAAACAAATTTAGAGCGATCTTACCCCTAAAAGTAATTTCTTCCTGACAACCAATTGTCATAGAAGAAGCAGTGTTAGTATTGGGCAATGCAATTTAGATAAATAAAATACATAAATATAAGTAAACTAAATACATATTGAATATACACTTATATACAAATACTTTACCCGCGGCTTCGCTCGTATTTAAGTCATTAAATAAGTATCAGAGATCATTTCAATAGAAATGAATCAAACAGCTGAAACTACAGCCAATTGGAATTTTTTTTAATAAAAAGTATCCTATGTTACTTGTAGTACCTCCAAAAATATGTGTACAAAGTTTCATGATGAAACAAACTCACATTCACATTTATAATATTAGTAGGGATAGGGATTATTCAGAAGGAGAGAGGTATAATGATTTAAGTTTAAAGATAGGCAGAGATGGTGGAGATTTAATAGATAAAGGTAAATTATTCCACAGACGTATAGCTTTCACAGTGAAGGAATTTCTGTGTTCGATTCCTCGTCACAACACCTATTTATTAATTAATTTATAATTAATTACTGGGTCCTATTAACATAGTCTGAACTAATATTATGACAATATTCGTTTTTTTTTTCAGCTTCAAAATAGTTTCTGATTTACTCAATACAACAACGAAGACAATAACAATTTTAAATCGCTTTTGAAAAATTGCGATTTTGTAGATCATACCATGTTAACAGGACCCAGCAATACGGTAATGCCCCGCTTTACGCGAGGGATAATTTCCGGAAAAAATCGCGTTAACTGAAATTCCCGCGACCATAGAGAAGTTGATGACTACATTATGTTTATACGCTCTCTTTCGCGTAATTTAATAAATTTGAATTTCGCGTTATAGTGAATCCGCGCATAACGGGGTCGCGTAAAGCGGGGTATTACTGTATGTTGTTAAAAAAGTATTATTTTTTTTCAAATCTGTCTTGTTATGTCCTTGTCTTGATATAAGTATTGTTAGAATTAAACTTTCTTTCGTTGTTCTGCTATATGTTAAATAAACAGGCGCATCTCAATCGAGTTTAGCTTTTTGGGAACCTTAGGAACTGCGAAGACGAATTTTGGAGAAAGAAGGTTATTTGTTTTATTTACTATTTCGACACCAAACAACCATCAACGAGTAAGTATGAAGAATATAATCTAACAGTGTTAGAAAAAACTATATGAGAAATATTAAGCTCGCATTTAGAAACGACGCTCAAGTATGATCAGTGGGCTTATCACGAATTTAGTCTGGCTTTTCAATCGAGCTGTCACAAGTAAAACGGATCCGTTAGCAATCGGAATCATGAATCTTTACTAACGACTAACGAGCACCAGCAATCTATCAAATGAACGAAAGATCGAGACGTTCGAAAATTAACAAAAAGTATCTAAAATATTGTAGTTCCAAATCCGCACGCGGTGGCGCTGCTCAAATTTCCATACAAATCGCTTGAAGCGAACTCGCTTCGAAAGCCAGACTAAAATTCGTGGTAAGCCTACTGGTGATTTAAAAAAAAACTACGCTGGCACGTATAGATGAATAAGGAGTTATTAGAAACATACAAGTGAAATATTTACAATATCTAATGAAACGCAATTGATCTATTGATTGCAAAGAATGTTAATCAATTGATTGGTTGAACGACCAATGATTGCCTACTTCAATTCAATGACCGCCGATCATATAGCAGCGGTGTATGCACTCGTAAAACGAAATAAGAAATAACCATGAAATGAGTTACAATAAAAAACAAAATTACTTATTACATCGTATTTTTTAATTAAGAAAACATTTCATTATGAACAATTTATTTTTGCTAGTTTTTATTGGAGTATATATTTGTTTTAATATTACAATTTGTATTGGTAAGTTGATGCATTTATAAGGGGAACATTTTCCTTTTTTGTATATATATAAATATATTTTTTATATATTTTGTATATATATATATAAATTTATATATATGTATATATATATATAAATTTAAAAAATATATAAGAGTTTCATACGGGAAGGGTTAAATTATAGCCTATCTTCTCCCTTAGCTTCCTTTAAATGTATAAACATTATTAATTTCTTATCATGATGAATTTTATGCCCCTAGCTTGAGATATGTATGTATATATGATTGGTTTCCCGAACAAAAGTATAAAAATTTAGTTTGTTTTGCAAAAACGGGACATATTTACTCTCGCCGCTTAAAGCTGGACGTATGGTTACGTTATACCTGAACAACCTAACAACATGACAATTAAAATGTTAATAATATTGTGTCAAGTGATTTAAAAATAAATTGAAAACATATTTTTCAATTGACGAGTACTTCAATGATTCGAAACAGTAAATGAAACTAAATAATTAATTAATTTTGACACTTAATTGTGTTGACATCTTAACTATTATAATTGTGACATGCAATAAAGACATTTGAATTTGTGCCTTAAATTTAAATAATATAGATTAGGCAGACCGATGTAGTCGCTAAAGTTTTCCAAGGTTAAACTCTAAAATAAGCCATGTACGTTTTTATAGCAACCTATAGTCTGCCAGTGGGGAAATGTCGGCCTGGCAACATGGTTTTGAACGATTGTAATTGGTGTAAATGCACCGGCCTTTTGCAGTATGTGTGCCATCATAGAAATTGTGATTATGCCGATCCGTTCGAGCACTTTAATGGTGAGTGTGTTTACAGTGGGCTTATCACGAATTTTAATCTGGCTTTCGAACCGAGTTCGCTTCAAGCGATTTGTATGGAAATTTGAGCAGCGCCACCGCGTGCGGATCTGGAACTACAATATTTTAGATACTTTTTGTTAATTTTCGAACGTCTCGATCTTTCGTTCATTTGATAGATTGCTGGCACTCGTTAGTCGTTAGTAAAGATTCATGATCCCGATTGCTAACGGATCCCTTTTACTTGTGACAGCTCGATTCGAAAGCCAGACTAAATTCGTGATAAGCCCACTGATATTGGTGATATTTATTCTAAGATTAATCGCTAACTTTCAATATATTTTATTATCAAAATGACTGTACATCCAATAATATCGTCGTAAATATACTTTTCTATATTTAGAGTAATTTAAAAGTAGTGTATTTGATTGTTTTTTTTTGCCAAACACGACGGCCATCTTGAATTTGGAGAAAAACAAAAGAACGGCAGTCGTGAACTTACGATTAGCGACTGATGTTGTTAGATAAAATAAAAGAACGCAAGGTTTTAAATAACATTATTGTTTTAATTATTTACCTTTTTTACGCCGATTTTTAAACTTAAACTTAAATCATTATACCTCTCTCCTTCTGAATAATATTTCTATATATTTAAATGTATATTTGTATATGTTCATTACGTATTTAGTTTACTTATATTTATGTATTTTATTTATCTAAATTGCATTGCCCGATACTAACACTGTTTCTCCTATGACAATTGGTTATCTGGAAGAAATTACTTTTAGTGATAAGATCGCCAATTGCTCTAAATTTCTTTCTTAAATGTTAAATTGTATTAGTATTATTAATACTTTTTTTAAAGCAATAAAGGATTTACTATCATTATTGTCGATTAAAATGGAAGCTATTATTGTAGGTATATGGCGGTTTAATAATTTCGAAATTACGCTAAATTGACATCTAGTTAGTTAAGTTCCAAAATCTTCCGCTACTTCGCATGATCTATAATTTATTTTCAAATTGTTTCTTCTCTCATTAAGCTGTTTGTGTGGTAGTTTAAGATCAAGCAGCGGTTATATATAAACGAAGGCACCAATTTCAGATGCAATCCAGGGAATAGACGTCGGCTTCGAAGGTCATGGAGTATGGCGTTCTGCCGAGCCAACATGTACACCTGGAGTCCCTTATGAAAAGGGCGAGCTACTTTGTGTGTGCACTGAAGAGGGTACTTGGCCAAACGCACATTGCCATGCGGTGTTCCAGAACCTAAACAAACTTGAAATCGAGAGGAATACATTCAAAAACAAATGCGTGCCAGGAAAATCATACTTAATAGGTTGTTACGTCTGCATTTGTAATGTTTATAGCAAATTTGACTCAGAATTATGCGCAAGAGAATGTAAAAATAACGAAACAATCATTGGTGAGAGAAGCAAACAGAATTTTGTCAATTACGAGGAAGTCTTCGCCGAATGCGAGAGGGGTAAAAGATATAAAATTGGTTGTCAAAATTGCGATTGTATAGGGCGTAATACGCTTGTTTGCGATAAATGCGCTAAAGATGAGAATAAAATTTGCAATACTAAAGTTAAAAATTCAATTTTCAGTATGGATTGTAATTTATGTTATTGTAATAAGAATACACTAATTTGTACAGTTAATCAATGTAGTTTAAAATCGAATACAGTTGACTTAATAGGAAACGAAATAGAGAAAATTGTGAGCATAAACGAGGTGAGTAGCATAAACGCTAGAAATTGTGTTTTGAGAACTAAATACGAAAGCAAATGTGGAGATTGCTTTTGTTATTTGGATGAGAATGGAGACAAAGTTCTGGGCTGTCATAAAAACTGTTCAGAGGATGATACAATGAATTATGTCAAAAATAACTGCGTAGAAAACGCACACTACAATAAAGATTGCCAAATGTGTTCTTGTAAAACTTTCGGTAATTCAAAATGGGAACGTTGTGTTGAGATTAAAAACTGCGTCGCGGAAAAGGGAAGCGATTTTTCTAATTTAAAAGGCTCGTGCGAACCGCTCAGGTATTATAAAAAGGGTTGCAACTCCTGCAAATGTTTGGAGAGTGGCAAGTTAGTTTCATGCACCGATTACGACTGTCGAGTTAAAAGATTGGACAGCTCAGTCGAGATTTCAACTTTTATTTCGGATAGCGGCGACAAGTGTCCGAAAGGCACTGTTTATAAAAACGATTGTAATTATTGCTATTGTTTGTCGAACGGGAACGCTCTTTGCACTAAGATGTATTGCAATTTACAATTTTAGTAAAGATTTATATACAATGCTAGCTTTTGTTTTCCTTTTAAAGCACCCACGACTGCTTCCTTAACACATTAAAGGCGGGAGTCGTAGTAATCCCTAATAATATAGTATCCCTAGTCTTTAACGTGTTAAGATAGGGCACTAAGCTGTCATTCTTTAACCCTTTCCACTCCAAGCCTTTTTTTTCTTTTTATTCCACCAGCTCCACGCTAAAATTGCGTTTTTTAACTTTTAGGGGGTTTTTCGTATTTTGTAAATAAAATTGATTTTTTCTTATATGATAAACTTTATTTTATGAGTAATTATATGATACTATATTATAATTCTTAATTCTAATCTTTATAATCCCTTTTAAAAATCCCACCTTTTTTAAAATTGTCCGCAAAAAGAAGTATTACACTATGTCGATTGTCGAGTGACACTCGACATTGGAGTGGAAAGGGTTAATGACAGTTGTGTTCTAAATAATTGTATTTGTAGTTAAAATATACGATTCTTGCAATTGAATAAAACTTATAGGTACAGATAGTCCTCGTTTTACGTCGTTTCGTTTTGCGTCACTACATGCCGTAAAACCGAGGACTGTCTATACTTACAATACTGGCTTTGTGATTGTGATGGAAAAAAAAACAAAACATTTCAGACAAAGACTTTATTTAAACAAAAAACGCAATAATATGTAATTCGAGAATTTACGAAACAACTTCTCGCAAGCATCCTAATTGTTTAAAAATAATCCTTAACAAACTAGCGTCTTTTAACAAACGAATAGGAAAATTAAAACTAAAAATTAAATTAATTAGTGTAAACTCCGTAAAACGTCAAATTACTCGTTATCCGTACAATGACACACTCTATGTAGCATCACAATACGTCTTTATTAACCCTTAATAGCCTAGAGTATCAATTTTGATACCAATCTTTTAAACCGAATGTTCACATTACTATTAGTTTTTTTTATAGGTTGGCTGTTCGTATTTTACTGTTGTATAATATTCTTTCCAACGAAATTAAAAAATAAAACAAATGTCATTATTGTTTTATTTTATCTATGATATATTACTTGCGCGGCAAAGTGAACTTTCGTAAATCAGGCTACTAAGGGTTAAGCAATAAACGGCAGATAGTAAATCTAGTTTACGTTTCTTTGTCGACAGCCTCTGTAGCATATGCAATCCCGAATTAGTTTAGGGCCATCCATAAATCAATTTTCATGATTTTTTACCCCCTCCCCGGTCCTTGTCTAAGCTGGTCACACTCCATTGATCCCCCCCCCCCCCCCCCAGCGTCGGGTCCCTTATCACTCAAAAAGAAATATTTGTAAAACAATTTCTGGTGTGTCTTTTGTTGTTTCTGTCCTGGCTATCCTAATCTAGGAATTGTTATATAATTGTTCGTCTATATATCTTATTATAATATAATGAAGAGTGAATATAAAGGAGAAATGAAACAATCTTAAAAAAAGAATATTTAAATAAAAATCACATTACAGCTTTGAGCTTAATGACTTTAAATAATTAAATTAAATTATAAACACACATGAAATAATATTGTTATAGACATAAAACTCGATCAAATGCATTTTATTCCATTTACTAATAAATCTTTAAACACGGCAACCATTAGACAGTAATCAAAATAAAATAGTAATATGTTGCATGTACTTATTTCAAATATCAAGTTACATTAATTTGCATTTTTTCTTTCTGTTGTTTATATATTAATAAATAACGATTGAAAAGATTTCTTATAAACACGTGTAACAGAACGTACTGACAGCTAGATGACAGTGTACATTTATCATTGGTCAAAAATCACGTCAACAATTTTTCAAGCGTGTTATTGGTCTATTTTGTTTTGATAATCTCTGCTTAACACTAGATTTACCAGCTTAAATATACCTATTTCTACCAAAACCAAAAAGTATATATTTGTTACAAATATATAATTTATAAAACGAATTCTTCTGTTATAAATTAAATAAGATTAGAAGAATTAAAGAAAATGTTACACGCAGTAGGAATTTTAATTTGATCTTGCAAGACCAGTCATTTTGACTGGCCTGGTAAATCTAGTGTTAATCGTAATTTCTGAATACAGGCATAAGTCACCGTATAGGTATGCCATTTGAAATTAGTAGTAATAATTAAGAAAAAGCATCATTCACTTGTCTGCAGCATCTAACAAACGTAGCTCTCCTAGGTAGCTCCCTGATCCTTTCAGCTCCTACATAGGTACATGCAGATCTTAGACCACCTAGGATGTCTCTCGTTGTAGCGTTCACATCTCCTCGATATTCGACTTCTACTGTTTTGCCTATAAATTAAAAACATACATATCAGTTAATAAAACTAAATAAGGCTCTATTAATTGTTCTATTATATATTTTTGTAACCCACTTGCATCATATAGGCTCACTTTTGTTAATCACTCTTTTTACCAGTTATTAAAAAAATAAAAATGAAAGGTGTTATTAAAGATTTAGATGAACATTCTGATAATCTTGGAAAAGAAGCTCAGACCAGCTAAATACATATATAAAAATATGATGTAAAAATTTTAGGCTTTCTTTCTAGGTCACCTAATATTTTTAACAATTACATATACACTATTAAAGATAAAATTAAAACACATTTAAATAAAGTGAATATATACATAATAATAATAAATAAATAAACGTTTATTTTTAAAATCAATTTATAACAATTGCCTTGGCACCAAAAACCAGTGTCAATGTAAGATATTGGTAATAAGATAAGCCATTTATATATTTAATTGTATAATTGCGGGTAGATTTGAAAATAAACAAATAAACTCCGCCTACCTTCAGCAGACCTATAGTCAGCGACACCACCAGCATGCTTCTTCATGGCGGTGTCCGAGGCCATCCCATAGAACAGCTTAACCTTGCGCCCATCTGGCTTCGTGACGACGTCGCCTCCGCATTGATCGTGTCCGGCGAACATGCCCCCCGCCATCACGAAGTCTGCCCCTGCACCGAACGCTTTCGCCACGTCCCCCGGGCATGTGCAACCGCCGTCCTGGAGACAAACAAAACCTATAGTACTCAGAATAATAAACCCTTACAGCTTCATAAGGTTTTCAAAATCAAAAATAAAGGCTCTCACATATAGTCAAAATATGACAAGAAGAAATCACAAGAAACTTGGCAATCATATATATTGTATATGTCGTAGTAATAGAAATAAAAGTCGCCTACCATTATAGAATTCATAAAAAAGACATATCTACCCTCTAATCATAGCTTACATAAATAACAACATTATATAGGACTGTAAATTAAGATCTTTAATATTTAATACAATTAATATAAATAAATCTAGTACTTAGTTTTAATTTTTTATAATTTTATATAATGAGTACTTCAATGATTCAAAATAATAAATTAATAATATGTATGTATCTTAAAACAACAAAACAATCAAATGTTCAAATTTCAAAATAACATTCTTTAGTTAGTAATATAGAAATAATTGTCTAAGCTTTAACATATACTCTGACCATAGACAAATAATTAATTATTTTACACATCTTCGTATCATAATGTCTGTACAAGACCATACACTAGTTCAATATCAAGCAATAGATATACGTAAGCCACTTACAGATATAATATGACCTTTGAGTCCATGCGCTGCGTCTGCGCACTCAATCACAGCCGACAGTTGGGGGTAGCCGACACCAGTCTTAATTCTTGTTGTGCAGACCGAACCCGGACCAATCCCCACCTGTCGAGTTTTACAAATAATATGTAAATGTAAACAAACCATCGCTATACACTAATCCTCTCTATAACACGGCACGCTTATTACGCGATTTCAAGTCCCTCATACAACACGAAGTTTAGTTTGATTTTAATAAAACGCCCACATTTAATTCATAACACAGTTTTTCCTTAATATTCTATTTAAAAATGCCTTTAACGGAAACAATACGTCTAGTAAATTATTTGTACATCATAACGCGCTTTCCCATAACGCGGAGCCAATCTACCGTGTTATAGGGGAGATTACTGTTTCTTTATTTTAACCTTACCTTAATAATATCAGCACCAGATAATATTAATTCTTCTACCATTTCTCCTGTGACTACATTGCCAGCCTGTAACATAATACAATACATCTATCTATACTAATATAATAAAGAGGAAACATTTGATTGTTTGTATGTATTGAATAGCCTCAGAAACTACTGGACCGATTTGAAAAATTTTTCACCATTAGAATCCTAATGAACATAGGCTATAGAATATTTTCAAAAACGTTTGGGATCCATATGAAAACTTCAATAATGTAACCCAAAGTGTAAAAAAAACCTTATATTGCGTACGTTGCGGAAATTATTAACAATAGAGCAATGTGATGTACCGCAGTCTTATAGAGGACATCAATATCTATAAAAAAGTGTGCGATACCATTTGTCCAACTATTACAGTTATGTCACAATAACTACTTTTTCATGTTAAAATATGCGATAGTATATTTATACTATAAAAATCTCGAAAACCGCTTGACGTACAAAGATGAAATTTGGCAGGGAGGTAGTTTTATAGTTAGTAGATAGCTAAGAACGGATTTTGCGACAGATGTGTGATAGGCTGAAATGTGAAACATTATTAAACTTCATAGTACTTTATATCTTCATTATTATGCAGATGTAGTCGCGGGCAACTGCTAGTATAGTATATATTTTTATATCTAGACAGATTGCCGACTTTGCAGGTACCTATATGATATATTATATAAAAAGTTATAATATCCAGTTTGGATCCCAATTTGGACCTAAGGCTATCATCACCTATCATCAGTAAACAAAGTATGTCAAATGTGAACAATATACACAAGTCACTCACAATAATAGTGTGAGAGGGGAACGCAGCCCGCACCCGCCGCACGTACTCGACGAAGTGCTGCGAGTAACCATTCGCCACGTCGAGGCAGACAAACCTCAGTTCGTTCACGTTGTTCAGAATATCGGACAATCTCTCGAAATCCGCGTCACCAGTGCCCGAGCTCGCGGCTGAAATTTAAAGGAACTATTTAGTCTGAAAGTACTGGTTAAACCTAAATAGAGAACATTTGTCTCCTCAAGCCGGCATAGTGACGAGAGAAATCATGTCAACATAGTAGAATTGGGTATAGACCAGTGTTTCCCAAAGTGGGGCCCACGCCCCACAGGGAGGCAATATGATTGTTAAGAAGGCCAGTTCGTAAATGGATTTCTTAAATAGTTGTGGTAAATAATTATTAGGTATAATTTCGTTTGACGAGACTAAAATATCAACTTTGGTAAAGGTAAAGATAAGGGGGGCATAAGAATTTTAGAAAGACTAAGGTGGGGTATGGCATAAAAAAGATTGGGAAACACTGGTATAGACAATTCTGTGTTCTTTCTATTTATGGACCAAGTTTTAATTCAACATGGCTTCGTCATAGGAACAATATTATATCATGAATATTTGATAGTAATTAACGTTCCAACATTCACTGAGTCACGAGGCAAAAATCCACCAGTCACAGTGCCGCTAGGGAAGTGATCAGTACAACGTTTGTAGTTCAATTGAATGTCACCGAAAATTAGCGTGTAATAATCAATTTGTTAACAATCTAGAAACGTACCTATTTGCTGCAAACAATCTGGATTTTCTGATGCGAATTTAATCCAATCTTCTAGTGAATAATACTTATGGATACACGTGAATAGACCGTTCTGAAAAATATAATAATCCCAATATATAATATGTAAGTGTAAATAGAATGGTCCTTCATTCTTATTGGTAACACTTGTATTTTCATTCCAATTGAAATATATATAATAGTATAGATATAATATGTAAGTGTAAATAGAATGGTCCTTCATTCTTATTGGTAACACTTGTATTTTCATTCCAATTGGAACACGAGAATCTTTGACCATTACCAATATTTATCTAAGACGGTCCAGAGATGAGTCACAAAATTAGAAATTTTTAGTAGGTCGGAGCTCAATCAACTTTGGGAACCTACGCATTAGAGATATCGTAACACAGATCTCTATACGAATAAATATAAATTGTATCATATATATATATGTAGGTATATACCTTAGACAACTCCTTAGCCATATCAAAAGTACCAACAGTGTCCATATTACTCGCCATCACGGGGATTCCCTCATACGTCTGTCCGGAATTCCGAAATGTAATCTCTCTAAAAAGGTCGACCTGGAATTTAAAAAAAGGTGTTATTTCATGCTTAAAATACAGAACAAATATGATGTAAACTTCATTTAACATTACTCGGTTTAACGACCAACTTACGTACACTCTATGTAGCATCACATCCACACTAAATAACGACAACACGTCATTATTAAGACGATTTTCCTTCTCATTTAACGACAACTCTCAATAACGCCTTAAGTGTCGCTATATAGAGTGTACACTGTATACGTTAAATCTAACATTAGTAACCGAGCCTTCTGCTTTGATATAATCCATTCATCAATACCAAACAATTTTAAAAGAAGTCATTACGGAAATACCCCGCTTTACGCGACCCCGTTATGCGCGGTTTCACTATAACGCGAAATTCAAATTTCGCGCTCAATTGCCCCGCATTACGCGAAAGAGTGCGTATAAACATAATGTAGTCATCAACTTCTCTATGATCGCGGGAATTTCAGTTTTTTCCGGAACGTATCCCTCGCGTAAAGCGGGGCATTACTGTATAATATAAAACAAGTCTAAACACGTGTACTAGTTTATTTGCTTACTTCTTTAATTAGCCTCGCCTTGCATTAAAAACATCCGGCTCGAAGGACCAGAAATTTTACACGACATCAAAAAGAAACATAAATCTCAACTTCAAGCTCTTTAATGCATATCGTCTGATCATTTTACATGTGAATTTATATGCGAAAGATTCAACATAGAAGTGTCAAGTTTAAGACAATGGTATAGAGGTTAAAATCCTTTAGAGACAAAACATGCGACTCGATGTACGATTTATTAAAAACGGTTTGAACCAGTTTCGGAATTTACATGACCTTACAATTTGATATCGGCCAAAGTCCACTATCATAGGCTTAAACGAAATATATACATTTACTTAGATCTATAAAATTGTCTATATCAGAGATTCTCCGACCTAAACTATGTTATGAGCCTTGACCCATCATCAGTGGGCCATAAGATATATGTAACACTAGCTTTTACCCCCAGCTTCGCTCGCATTTAAGTCATTAAATAAGTATCAGAGATCATACTAACTATAGTCAATTGGAAACTATTATTGCTGCTATTTCGCAATATATTATATATTTGAGTCCGTGCAAAAGAAAAATCCACTTTTCGCTTTTCAGTTTTTATTAGGTCTGCTTGACATTGACAGTCGTATATTTATAAAATATTATTATATATGTAAAAATATTTATTTTTTTTAATAAAAAGTATCCTATGTTACTTCTAGAACCTCCAAAACTATGTGTACAAAGTTTCATGATGATCGGTTCAGTAGTTATTGCGTGAAAAGGTAACAAACAAACTCACTTTCACATTTATATTAGTAAGGGATGTATGTGTTAATTATTAATAGAACAGTCTTTACAATTAGTCAATACAATTACTTATTTAAAAGAACTGACATTTTTTCTACAACAAACCAAAATACAGAAAACATCTTGATACTAACTATCTTCAACTAACTAACCAAACTTTTAATTTTGTTTTTTTTTTTTAATATTTGTGATTCTTTTTTTTCTCCCCTCTTCCTTACATCTATTTGGTTCTTGTTTTTTATTTATATGTATTTTTGTAATTTTATTAGAAGTGTAGTATCTATCCCTTTATCACCTTAAGCATGCCGTCCTATCGCATAATCAAAATTTCATTTAGTTTATATAATAGTAGTCCTTTTTATAATATGTAGTTCTAATGTAACAGTCCTTCATTCATATATGTAACGCTTCTATATTTTTTTAATTCCAATTAGAACAAATAGGACTGCATTAGGTACATTCCGACCAGGGAATCTATGAGTGTTACCAATATGTATTCTCTCATTTTTCAGACAGCCAAGAGGTGGATCCCATTACAAGTTTTTGTTATATGGGTCAAAGTCGAAGTCAAATTTGGAAACCACTGGTCTATATACCTACATATTTATATAAACCCAGTAATAAACCTCCGTTCAATATTATTTGATTTTCATTGTTATTATATACTTGTAAAAAATAAATAAACACAAATTTAGAATAACAACAAAAAAAAAGTGTAATTTTCAAACAAAAACTAACATGTTGCGGCCTTGATCTCGATTCACAGCTGATTCCATTATTTTCCCGCCATAATGACGCCGTGCCACATTAAGGCGCGTTCACATGGGTGCGCAGAGAAAGCATTATATAAGAATCGGTCTTTTCAATTTATCTATTGGTATATATTTTTATATTATTTAATAAATATTAGTATTTCATTTTTAATAAATACAATTAATTAATTTATGATTGACAATAAAATATTTGTATTATTATTTATATATATTAGCATAATTTATATTTTAATTAAAACAAATTTCTCTTGATTATATGAAAAAAATAAAGTAAGAAAATTTTAGATGCAAAGGTCATTAAACCTTTATTTATTAAACAATGTTTAAATTCGCAATATAGAGATACAATTTGGCAGTAAAGAAGACAAGTCAGAACACAACTTTACTCAAATTATACCTACACCGAGTCGAGCAGCGAAAATTACTTTTTTTTTTAAATAAATTATACGGTTATCGTGCTAGTCTCGAGCGAAACAAATTCATTTTCAAATGGATACAGTTTTTGTAGGTATACAAGAGAAACGATCGCGGTATCGTGTACGGCAAAGGAGATATCTGCATCCCTTTCACACATGCCTCAACTTCGACACGATAACAATATAGTTATCCCTTTCCAATGATTCTTTCTTCCTGTCCAAAGTCCAATCTTTATCTATTTGAAGATTGTCGTATGTATTATACAGCATGTTATATCCTACTTTAAAAGTCTAGACATTGTATATAATATATCTATTTATTGACTTGCATTCTATTATTTATATAAAACAACATGTGTTCTTTTTCCCTCTATAGAAACGTTTATCCTCTCCACCCACGAAATTTCTGACACTAATAAAAAAGTGCGATTTTTTTATAAATTACATTTCCCCTAATCTCTTTTAATTAAATATGGACACTAATTATAGAGATGGGGAGAGAGATAAGAGAGATGAAGAATTATGTTTTGAAGCTAATTCAACAACAACAAAAAATAATACTTGCCAAATAACCTATGTCATTTTATGTTTACCCTTATGTATACAATAAGATGACAATGCCCCTATACAGCAGCTATTCTTCTAAGACATAGTAGATTTATTATATATTATTATGACATTAGTATGTAAGTGGACAATGCCAGTATACAGCAGCTAAATCACATTGATGATTATTAAATTAATAAATTTATTTCATTTATATTTGTATATGGATTGACGAGTAAAAGCGCTCTATTGGAGCCCAATTACTAAAAGTAAATAAAAAAAAGTTACTTCTATGTCAATAGGACCTCAACAGCTTAGTGAATAAATCGACCAAACATAGCATGACTTAAAATGCTAATTCACCAAAATTTCTGTAAATAACTTCTGGCTTGTAGGGGTTTCCCCGCCGCATTTCACATATTTAATTGTATACATAAAGAAAGAATTCACCGATGGTTCCCAAACTGTCCTGTGGGACTGATCAACAATCCGATTACTATACAAATCGCACACACTAGGTTAAGTGGTAGAAAAGGTATACTTCGTTCGCGTAGTAATGGAGCTATAGGAGTATAGAGTACTATGAAGTTTAATTTTAACTTAAAAAAGTAGTTATTGTGACATAACTGTAATAGTTAAACATATGGCATCACAGACTTTTATGTAGATATTGATGTTTTCTATAAAACTGTGGTACATCACTTTGCTCTATTGCAGTGATTCTCAACCACTGTGCCGCGGCACTTTTGTGTGCCGCCAAATTTTAGATATATAACAATGTTAATACTATTAAATAATATGATTTCAAAAGAAAAATACTTTTAACAAGAATATATATTTAAATTTTTGCAACTAAAAAAAGATCAAGATTGTTAAATGTAGAAGACGATATGAGAGTAGCATTGTCATTTTTACGACTAAATATAAATTAAATTATCAAAAAACATCAAGCTCAGATTTCGCATTAAAAATATTTTTATTATTAGCTTGTAATTAATCCCTTAATAAACGTTTAGTTATTATTGTAGTATATATTAGTTTATTTCGGATATTTAAAATTTTTGTCATAAACTATTTATGCAGTGTGTTGTAGTAAGTAAATAATTTTTATCTTTTTCTTTGTGTGCCGCCAATTTTGGGTTAAATATGTGCCGCAACAAAAAAAAGGTTGAGAATCACTGCTCTATTGTCAATAATTTCCGCACCGTACGCAATATAATGATTTTTTTTCACACTTTGGGTTACATTATTGAAGTTTTCATACGGATCCCTAACGTTTTCGAAAATATTCAATAGCCTATGTTCATCAAGGATAATGTAGGATTCTAATACTAAACTAAACAAAATTAATACAAATATTTTTGCGATTAATTCTAATTTTAACATCGTCTTCAATAACTTAATCCGCACCACTATCCTATCCTATAATTGAAATTTGATTTGGTTAGTCATAATAGCGGTAATTTATATCATCTAGTCTTAATGTAATTTTAGAGATATGTACGTTTAATTACGTACGACATATTTAATGACCCAATGTATCAACTTGTATAATAATAGCCTCTGATATAACGTGGAAGTACCTACGGGAATTCCCCAAACAAATTTTTAAATTAAATCTTTATTACAATACATATACTGCATAAAGAATTTTAATTTGATTAATTTAATATAGTAGAATTATATGAATAAATGAGAAATGTATTTATTAAAAAAAAAAACACGATTGAACTAAAAAAAAAACTTAACACTAGATTTACCAGACCAGTCAAAATGACTGGTCTTGCAACACCAAATTATAATTCCTACTGCGTGTAACATTTTCTTTAATTCTTCTAATCTTCTTTAATTTATAACAGAAGAATTAGTTTTATGAATTTTATATTATTTTATATATATTTGTAACAAATATATACTTTTTTGGTTTTGGTAGAAATAGGTATATTTAAGCTGGTAAATCTAGTGTTAATAACAATAAAATTGAGTAAATAACTCAAAATGGTTCGATTTCCGACATCGTCTAGAAAGAATAAAAAATATTTTATTGAAAAAAATCTAAACGATACAATTAATAGATTCTTTCGTTCATAGAGCTACAGACACTAAAAGAATAAAAATAAAAATAATTATCTCCCCACTCGCTCTAATTCATGTCAATTCCAAATGAGGTTCAATCCAATTAAAAATCATCACACGTCAAATATACAATCTTCTGTAAAACTAATTTAAAGTTCAGAACACTAGCGTCAAATCTTTCATCTCATAAGACATTTTCTATTCTATACCCACGCGTATTGTTTCTTAAAAAATCATATACTATAAAAAATTAAACACACGGAAATATACCAATAATTTAATATAATTATCAGGTTTTGTCTTATTACGATTTTATATAAATGGATAACCAACGGCCTGGCTGTGTGAGCTCGAATTACTTCACCATAAAATGGAAAAAACAACAACAAAAATAATTAACATAATTAATTATTGTTTTATTGCAATAAACAATTGTTTAATCTAGCTATTGGGCTTTTTGACATGAGCGTTTACGTGTGAATTGAAATTTTATAATTTCTTATTGGGCTGCTGCCCGAATACTCGACATTGGCAGAATTGTCTTCTTTAATATACAACTGAGGTCGTTAATAAAAGAATAACAAGAACCTAGTTATTATTTATACTAAAAAATAAAATAAAAATTGGTCTTACAAGTCTATTACTTTAAAGAGCATATAAAAATATTTACAAATTGTGTAATGCAAATAAAACACTTACATCGCTTCTGCTTCTGAGCGTGCTTCTTTTCGGCCTCAATAGTACGTCTTTAAAATCTAATTTAAGCTCGTTTATAATATTAGGCATTCTGTACAAAACGCTGTCAATTCTAATTTTGTTATAAATTGCCGTAGCGATGTATGCGAAAGAAACGCGCACAACCACTCGCGCTTGTCGCGCTCTATCGACTGCAAAATATTCGCTGTGTTGCCACTGAAATAGAATATTTTCGCCAAAACGACATGACGTTTCAATATTTAACTATATACTATTCCCACTTCAATTTGTGAATTAAAAATTAGTAGTATAATTAGTACTTCTGCATTAAAATCAATATTTTAACAACGTTTAAACATTGATTTGATTTATAAATACATATATTTGTTATGTTAATATGAAACAAATAAAATACATATGGATATATAAATTTATTACAAATATAATTTCCCTACTTTTAGGAATATTAAAAAGTTGGTCACACTCGATGACAAGATGACGTCACAAGGGCAGAACAGAAATATCTAGTTTTCAGGCTAGGTGAAGGTTAACCGCAATGAAAAAAATCTGTTCATAATCCAGATTTATCAAGATTACTACTATCTTTATTATTGACAAAACAAAGCCTAAGCATTCGTTCGGTGATATCACGGAACTCGCGAGCGTAACACCTGAGGTTAGCCGATCAATTTGTAAAGTTAAATTCAAGCTCACGTGATATATGAGCTACTTAATTTGATCGCGCTATACGTTTAAAAATAACATTATTTTAACTAGTAAGTAACATTGTTATAGGGAGTTGATTTTTGACATGAGAGTTTACGTATGAATTAACATTTTATAATTTCTTATTGGGCTGCTGCCCGAATACTCGACATTGGCAGAATTGTCTTTAATAGACATCTGAGGCCATTAATAAAAGAAGAAGAAGAACATTCTTACAGCTGAAAATGACTCAATATCGTGAAAAACTTATTAACACTAGATTTACCAGAGCAGTCAAAATGACTGGTCTTGCAAGATCAAATTAAAATTCCTACTGCGTGTAACATTTTCTTTAATTCTTTTAATCTTCTTTAATTTATAACAGAAGAATTAGTTTTATGAATTTTATATTATTTTATATATATTTGTAACAAATATATACTTTTTTGGCT
Source organism: Tineola bisselliella (assembly GCA_028551675.1). Taxonomy (NCBI): domain Eukaryota; kingdom Metazoa; phylum Arthropoda; class Insecta; order Lepidoptera; family Tineidae; genus Tineola; species Tineola bisselliella. The sequence continues at coordinate 143,666 of JAPWLS010000716.1, read as the reverse complement.
TTGGTAGAAATAGGTATATTTAAGCTGGTAAATCTAGTGTTAAAATAACTAATTTTTAAATAAATATTATTTTCAACGTAAATTTATTGTTAAATATTCTGTTAACAACAATAATATAATATAGATTTTTGTAGTTTACGTTGCTTCTGGTAAATAAAATAAAATAAATCATTGTAACAAATAATAAAAGTTTTTATTTGGACAAATTTATCAGAAAACAGCATTTATAAAACTCTCGTAGGTGATCTGACATCCCTTGCAGTAGTTTTAGTCGGTTTTACGTGTTTAACCAAATTCTGTGTTTTACCTGAAAAAAAAAACTAAAATTTGAAAACAGTCTGTACAATAACTATAATATAACACAGGGGTGACCAAACTCCTTGATAGTCCGAACCACTTTTCAAAACCTGAAATTTTTCGCAAACCGCAATTAAATACGTATTTAAAAGGTATTAAAAAACTTTGCACTCAGTCTTTCATATTTGTTGTCAGTAACTTAAAAGACATTTTGAAATACATACGGAACGATAATAATTTTTAAAATATAATAGCACGAAAATGAAAAGGGAACTCGGGTACATTTATCGAAAGCCACAAATAATCCTTCAAGGAGCCGCAGATTGGCCACGCCTGGTATAATATGTACAATAACGTTAATGAATATTACTATCAGTGGGCTTATCACGAATTTAGTCTGGCTTTCGAATCGAGCTGTCACAAGTAAAACGGATCCGTTAGCAATCGGGATCATGAATTTTTACTAACGACTAACGAGCACCAGCAATCTATCAAATGAACGAAAGATCGAGACGTTCGAAAATTAACAAAAAGTATCTAAAATATTGTAGTTCCAAATCCGCACGCGGTGGCGCTGCTCAAATTTCCATACAAATCGCTTGAAGCGAACTCGGTTCGAAAGCCAGACTAAAATTCGTGATAAGCCCACAGTAATTACATAAAACCACAAAAAATAAATTATAACCTCAAATTTTAAAAAATATCAATAAAACAAGAGTTCAAACCCAAAACTTAATTACTCTATAGTCCGTTTAATTTAGATTTCTTAGTTAAATATATGTACTATTAAATTCAGAACGTGATCAACGACCCAGAAAACACAGCAAATCTGGAGTAGTGTCCCACGTATGACATTTTGTGAATCTGTATAATCTATGATAATATTATAAATAGGAAAGATTTGTATTTTTGTATGTTTGTAACGAATTAACTCAAAAACTATTGGACCGATTTCAAAAATTCTTTCACCATTTGAATGCTACATTATCACTGATCAATATAAGGATCCTTACTAAAACTACAATAATGTAACCCAAGGGGGCAGCACCGAAGTGCAGGAGAGGGGAATGTCATTAAAAAAAACAAAAGAAGGGCAGAGTAATAGACAAAGTGGGAATAGACAAAGATAGAGTTAGAATCAAATATTATATCTACTAGTAGTGGTATCGAGTTCGATCCAGTCTTCATGATGGGGAGTGAATATGGTGTTCCTGTAGTTTCCAAGACCGTCGCATTGTAAATCGGGATTGTAGCGGCATTTTTCGCGGGCGCAATCTGTAAAGAATGTGTCGTTAGACGATCGATTCGATAGAACAGTTACTGGTAACACTAGTACTCTTGTTTAAATAGGAATAAGTCAAAATATATCTATATGATTTCAGAAGGTTTTATTTCTTTTTTCATAACTTTCGTCATTAGTAGCCACAACCATGGGCGTAGCCAACTGCCCCACCCTGGCTCTGACCTATAAGGTACCTAATCAAACCTAAAAAAAACTTAATTATCTAGATACTAACTACAATACTTAATATCTGTAAGAAAGTTCACACTAGACAGTCGTCAGCCGACACAAAAAAAATTAACCGCGGTAAGACCGTGGGTATAGTTTGATGGTTACATATTATTTTAGACTGCTGCCCCACCCTGAGCTCATGGCTGGCTACGCCCATGGACACAACCCGACTAAATTATTTGACAATCATCAGTGGCGGCGCTAGACCAAATTCAGACGTCGGCGACATCAGCTTTGCGAGGCCTCTGCCATTTTCCAGTCGGACATAAAACGTTAAATAATTACACTGACGAATGATGTAAGTATATGACTTTTATTTATTACTAAACTAAAATTACAAACAAAAACACAAATTAAAATAAACGAATTTTACGGCTTTTAGTTTCACTTTCGCGCCGACGCCTAGCGCCGTCACTGACAATCATTCTAGTGTTTCCAGGTGATAAAAACAAGACGTCAATGTTGCCATCTAAATATATAAAAATAAAAAGTTTGATCAAACACAGCCCAAACCACTGGACGGATCAAATTTGGCATGACGTAGGCATCCGCTAAGAAAGGATTTTGATCAAATAAAATAGGGGATGAAAGTTTGTATAAATCTTCTTAGATTTATTTCATTCAATGATAAAAAAATAAAGATTTCAACAGAAAGTCAAACTGACTGTAGAATGCAAACCACAATGATTAAATCGAATTACCACAATTCATATTGGAAACCTCAATCCTTGGCACTTTAATACCTTCAATCATCGTCCCGTCTTCCATAGCACAGTAGCAAAGGAAACGACGACACTGAAAAAAGTCTTCATGGTATATCAAATTATAAATACAAGTACAGTGCAAACTCTGTATAACGACACTGAAGGGACTGTGCATTTTACGGCGTTATAGAGAGTCGTCGTTCAATAGAGAGAAGAAAAATCAGAATTTCAGACTTCTTTCAGAAAAACATTCTTATTTGAACTTTTGAACCAAAGTCAAGCGATTTCGACGCTATAGGGAAGTTTGTCGTTAAATCGAGTGACGTTACATGGAGTTTAGACTGTATATCAAAAAATAAAAATGTTGGGCGCTTTATAATTACTATTTTCATTAATTTCTTAAAACTAACACTGTCTTCAATTATCTTGAGCATGTTCTATAATTCATTCGCTTCATAATAGTAGAGGTATTTTTTATAATATATTGTCTTAATGTATTTTTAAAGGTAAGCTTAAATAAATTATACCCCAAAAAATAACCCTCAATCTTGGGACCTCTTGGCTGCTTCAGGAAAAGGGCCCGGAGGAAGGGGGAAGGGGGGAATATTGGTAATATTGCTCACAGAACTACTAAATGCAGTCTTATTTATTCTAATTAGAATTTAAAAAATGATTACACATGTGTTACCAATATGAATGAAAGATTGGTCTATTAACACATGTATAACTATTACAGTTTGGGACTCACTCAATATTCACGCGACCCATAGTTTGAGAATATCTGCTTTACAAGTGCTGATTCTACGTTATATGAAAGCTCACCTGAACAGGAGCATAAAGCCATAAAGGAGTGCATTGCGGTGCATCAAAATGCAAATGACCGTCCTCGCCATATTTTTTCTTGAAATATTTCAATTCTTGCTTACATGGCTCTGAAATTTAAGATTCCATACAGGCTTGGAGTCATCAATCTTTTACTATAGAAAGAATAAAAAATATTGTCGTTAACTAAATAATAATAAAAAAAAACGCATCGTATTTATGTTTATTATTTTATATAATATTAAACCGAATAATGTATTTTTAAATTATTTAAATCACAAATAACTTGAGCCATAGTAGAGACAACATTTTCCCGCCTACATTTCTCTATGACAGTTGTCTATGCTCATAAACCACAGACTAGCTTAACATCAGGGTTACTATATTTTAAAAAAATCCATAGAATATTCGCGGCAAAAATTATTTAAAATAAATGAAATTAACTCATAAAAGATTTTAAAAGACCTTTAGCTGATTCATTACTATCATCATCATCACTTCTCTTCCTCCTGTATGATGACTCCACAGTGTGTATGTCCTGACATCGACCCTGACGGCAGACCAGTCCATCATCACAACCAGGCTCCAGAAATTCTTCTTCAACCTAATTCATACATTGGCACAATATAAAATTTAACTTTACGACTCTTGCTATCAAGTACATGCTTAGATCCCTATTCAAAAACTACGCTCAAGTAATGATCTCTATTCATGGGCGTAGCCGCGGTGGGCGCTTGTCCCACGCTGTCTCTGACCTGTAAGGTACCTAATCAAACCTAAAAAAACTTAATTATCTACTACTAACTACAATACTTAATATCCGTAAGAAAGTTCACACTCGACAGTCGTCAGTTGACACAAAAAAAAATAACCAGGGTAAATAGTTTGATAGTTACATATTATTTTAGACTGCTGCCCCACCCTGAGCCCATGGCTGGCTACGCCCATGTCTCTACTTGTGTTTATTCTAGAATAAGCGACGTACTTAACTAAGCACAGATTATACACATTACAATCGTTACTTATTAAAATAAAAGTAACAAAGAAAACAATGCAAATTAATATTTTAACTGAATATTTAATATATAATATAAGTATATGCAACATATTACTATTTTATTTTGATTACTGTCTAATGATTGTCGTGTTTAAAGATTTATTATTTATTAGTAAATAATTATTACTGCATAAAATGGAATAAAATGCATTTAAGTAATGATCAGGTGATTGCAGATCAAACTACGCTCGAGTATTATTTCTGAATACGGACTTTAAAGAAATATGAATAACAATAAAAAATGTCTGTATTTCGTTTGTTTTTCATAATAAATAAATACGTCACCTCAATTTCAGTGCTACCATTAACAATATGATGTGTACGCGTGTATTCGGCACATTTTTCATTAAACTCTGAAAAATTAATGAACTAAAATATATACCATATAGGTACATACATATAATTCCACGACCCCAAACTAATAAACCAAATTTATTTATTTATTTAATGAACTACCTCCTCCCCGCACCCCGCTTCCTACCGCTATTTCATTCAAAAATCCAACTACTAAAATAGGTTGTACAGTCATTGGTCAGTAGCTAATTAGATTTTTCTATCTAAAATGCATTTTCTTTAATTTAATTAACAAAAAATCCGGTCCACTTAATCTGCTACAACAAGGACTACGTAAACATAACGTTGATACTGATTGGCTACTCAGACGCACGAACTTTGTACGAAAATACGGACGTTTCCTACTCAGGAACACTTACGTAATCATTCACGAAATTACGGATTTGACAGCGATGTCACGACAAATAGGCTACGGGCTTATATGTCAAAATTCACGAAACTTCGGATATGCCTGAGTAGCCCCCCTGAACCAAAAAAAGAGGACTCACGATAAAAAGCACTACATCGGCCGCAACAATTACAGTAATCAGCATTCGGTATGAAAGCCCCCGAAGAGCATTTGGCTTCTTGGAGCAGTCCGGGCGGGCATTCATACCCCCGACAAGAGGGGGGACAGTCACGGTCACCTTTCAACGGTTGGTATCTATAGTTCCTTCGGCTGTCAAAAGAATAAAATGTTGACAGTACAGCATTCATTATGCATTGAAAACTACACATATACTCGATATTGCACCCTTTTCATTAACTGTATGCCATAGAGCAGTGTTTTCCAACTTTTTTTGTGCCATGCCCCATCTTAGCCTTTCTAAAATCATTTAAGAATTTGCTTTTTTCGTTCAATTTGGTACCGAAATCTAGCATTGCGTTTAAATGACCCGGAGCGCCTTTTAAACTCGTGACGAATCCATTTTCAAATTGCCCCCTTTACAATCAAATTGCCATAGAGTGACCTTCATATTAATATTTAATTTCAGGATTTTCAGAAAAAAAACTGACCATGAAGATGGATTCTACTAAAAATACTTGGCAATTTCAGCTCCAAAAATTCAACTAAATCACCTGGTATATGATATAATTCGAACTTACGGCGAAACAATATCTTCAGGTATAACTCGAACAGCATTTGGTACACCTGCCAATTATAATTTAAATACTATATACAGTCAAGCCTGTATAAGCAAGAGGAACCCGAATATTATTCTAGCTTACACAGGTTCGACTGTATTAACTAAAACATAGAGAGAAAAAAAAACTGAAACAACAAACCCGTTTGACAAATGCCAAACTTGGTAATACTTTGGACTACCGTCATTACAGTTTTAACTAGTACGGAGTGCATTATGTTTAGCATGAAGTTAGCCGCAGTGTTTTGTTGTTATGTTTCTTTAAATATTGTTTAATACTTTATAGTGTTTATATAATTTTTTACTTTCTTTTTGTTTTCTACTTCTTTCATTGTTTATATAAAGCTATTTAAAATATTATATTATTGTAATAGGCTAAGTTTAAATAAATAAATATTGAGAAATAAAACTTACATCTCCTAAGCACTTTATCACATCGCAAAGCTAATAGTTTTTCATCAGGATGCCCTTTATACGGATTACAACCAGCTCTGAAATCTATCGTTAAAAATTAATAACGATCGGTCGCTTTGAAGCGCTTTTCAAGTGACGCGACAAGGCGAGTTACGCTAATACTGCCTTACTTAAAGTATGCCTTTATGGAGGCTCCGCGAGAAAAAAATACACCACTTTTATCCATCAGAGCTTTTAATGCGTTCTAAATCCTTCTAAATTTTGTAATTGAGTAGGTAATAATTAAAAAAAGTAACAATACCCTTTATTGTACCCCACGTCCAATAATAATAATAATAATAATAATAAATTTAGTATTTTTTTAAATTAATTTTTTAGATTAATTATTTTTTATTTATTTTTATGTAAGCTTAAAGTAAGTTTTTTTTAATACTAGTGATTGTTTTTATAGTTTTTTTTTAAATATTAATAAATTATTCTACAGTTTGTTCACGTTTTATTTATTTCTTAATTTATCTGGTAAGATTAAACGTGACACGAATACGCTTAAATAAAGGGTTCAAATAGTGTGCACTTACATTGGTTCCGCCAGTAGCGTAGCTAGGTAACCAAAGGCTCTGGGGCAAGAATAATCTAGGGCCCCAACTGAACTACATACTAAACTAAGAATCTAGGGCAGTTCCCCGCAGGTTTCAAACAAGATGTTTGAAGCTTGTTGGGAATTCCCCTGTATTTTTTATATAAGTTGTCATTATTAAAGTCGCGTTCCTGGAAACTGGTTTATATATATTCCGAATGTGGGAAAAATTTTCACTAGTTCAATTTATAGTTTGTACGCCAGGGTCCGAGGGGCCCCTTGAGCTTGGGGGGCCTGGGGCACTGCCCCGTCTAGCCCCTTAGTAGCTACGCCACTGCTTAGTCTAAAAGTAGTCTAGTATTTACCGATAGTCGTAGTTGGTAGAAACTCTTCATTATTAAAATCATATTCGTCGTGCATACAAGATTGGTCCAATTCTGTAACAAAATCATATTAGAAATAAACCAAAGAGTTCATTGATTCATATAATGTTATATTTGTTTCATAATGATAGAGTATAATAAATAACTCGATAGAAATACCTCTATAAAAGATACATTCGTCGCAACATTGACAATTTGAATAATCAGCTGGTATAAACATCGTACGCCATTTTCCATATTTATTTTCACAATAGTACAAATATTCCGATGGATGTACTTTTCTTTCGCTGTCACAAAATAAAACACATAATTGGTGATAACTCGAGAAAACATTTTAACATAGTTAATGTGGATTTTTCATAGTTACATGTGATTGGTAAAATCAATTTTTTTTTTTGTAAAATTTTTTGAAAATGTGAAACTAACAGTGACGTCTGAAGTAGAATTAGTTCAAAAATATCAAAAAAATATTTAAGAAAATAGTTGCATTTAACAACGTTTAATATCGGACAGTCCTGGTTAACTCGAAACTAATCCCAAAGTGCCGCTTAGGTCATTTCTTGTATGTTATATTTGAAAATAGTAGTGTAACCTTAAGACGGCGAATAAAATAGAACAGTGGTCGACAAAGTGCGGCTCTGGCCCAAATAGTGGATATAGCTATGCGTGGAGGAGCAAGCACATTATTCGCATTAACCCTTTCCACTCCAATGTCGAGTGTCACTCGACATAGAATAGTACTTCTTTTTGCGGACAATTTTAAAAAAGGTGGGATTTAGAATAGATTATGAATTATAATATAGTAAGTATCCTGTAATGCCTCATAAAATAAAGTTTATCATATAAGAAAAAAACAATTTTATTTACAAAATAGGAAAAACCCCCTAAAAGTTAAAAAAAAACGCAATTTTAGAGTGGAGCTGGTGGAATAAAAAGAAAAAAGACTTGGAGTGGAAAGGGTTAATAAATATTTGTTAAGTATGAAATTTAGTTTTATTTAGTGTAATAAAAGTTTATAAGCAGATTTGGTGTTTTTTTTTTAAATTGATGAAACATTCTGACTCTTTGGCTAATAAGTTTGCTGACCACTGAGAAATAACGCCGATGTAAAAAGAATAATACTAACTGACATGAATCCCGAAACAGCTCACATTCAGTTATATTACTAAAATAAGGACACTGCGGACACAGTTGGTACTCTAAACAAAAAATATATTATAAATATACAGAGTTTATTTTTATATCGTATACTTAAATCCAGTGGTATAGCTACTAAGGGGCTAGACGGGGCAGTGCCCCTGGCGTACAAACAATAAATTGAACTAGTGAACATTTTTCCCACATCTAAATATATATAACTCAAAGGTGACTGACTGACATAGTGATCTATCAACGCACAGCCCAAACCACTGGACGGATCGGGCTGAAATTTGGCATGCAGGTAGATGTTATGACGTAGGCATCCGCTAAGAAAGGATTTTGATCAATTCTACCCCCAAGGGGATAAAATAGGGGATGAAAGTTTGTATAAATCTTATTGGATTTATTTCATTCATTATTACGCAGACGTAGTTGCGGGCAACAGCTAGTTCGAAATATAAATAAACCAGATTCCAGGAACGCGACTTTTTTAAAAAATACAGGGGAATTCCCAACAAGTCTCGAACATCTTTGTTTTGTTTGAAACTTGCGGGGAACTCCCCCGTATTCTTAGTTTAATATGTAGTTTAGTTGGGGCCCTAGTTTATTTTTTGCCCCAGGGCATTTGGTTACCTAGCTACGCTACTGCTTTAATCATTGATCAGAGACTTTTAGCAACACGCCAAATGATGTTCATGTGACATTTAAACGTCAAAACATTATTAACTTAGTGCGACCTTTAAAAATTTCAAGCTCAAGTCAAAGTATGTAAGTAAATGCATAAAAGGGCAAACCATTTTTTGTCCGACAAATTGGCCTAACACTCCTTCGCGACGGAAACCTAACCAGGCTAACAAACGTTCGGTTTCTATTGCAAGCGTCGTTTTCATAATGATGCTTGACCAATGATATAATTTCTGTGTCCCTCCAATATTCATTTGTATCTTTGCCTCTGTCTGGTAACATTATAAAGGGGAGATTCTGTCAAAGAAAAACAATAAAATTTACCCGTCTATTGACATAAATCTATCATTCACCACCGTTAAGCTAAAATATAGTCCATTAAGAACTGCAACCACAGTCGTCCCCGCTATGCCGACTTGAGGAGACGATTGTATACTGAATGAATGAATGAATGAAAATCGTTTATTAGTATAGGCACTTAAGACGTGCGCTTGCTCATCGTTAGACTCTACAATGGCTTCGGAAAGGCGTATGACGAGAAGAAGACTACAAGAAACTCGTCAATCATAGCCTGTACATAAAATAATTATTAAACTAAAAAATTTTAATTCAGAAAAAAGTAAATAACAATTTATAAATCACATAATTCACAAGAATTAAAATTACATCAGATCCACAGTGCAACCACACAGGTATCAGAATACAAAATAATATGAGAAAGTAGCAAAGAGAGAAGCATGGAACACAGGCTACTCTTCCCATATATCTTCCAAGCCACCCGTAATCTTAAAACGTAACTAGGTCTCAGCTGTTACGTTTTAAAATAGTAATATTAGCCCGAGACTGAGTTAGCGCTACTCACCATTCTTAAGCATATTAGATATTTTAAAATATTTGTTGCTGACGTCCTATCTATTATATTTCACTCTATGGTAACCAATCGGTTAGTGCAGCAGTTCTCAAACTTTTTTGGCGAAGGAAAAAGCATTAATATAATTATAAAAAACTGATTTATATGTATTTATGAATAATCATATTGCAATGTAATATTACGTAATATTTAGTTGGAATATTTAGATGTAACCTTATAATCTCCCTTTGGTAGGTATTATTTGCAGTATTTTAGCCCTAGGGTTGCGCGGAACACACTTTGAGAATGGCTGTGTTAGTGGATAACTTACTCTCGTGTTATCCCGGGTAGTTCTATTAGAATTTTTACCAATACTTCCGTTTGTTAAACTCAATATTGGTACAAAGTTTATTTCGTCACAATAACACAGACATAATGGGAATAATAGATAATATAAATACATTTTTATTTTGTTATTTTTTGACATTGACTTGAAGGAATATTCGTTTTCTTCTTTTATTAATGGCCTCAGATGTCTAATGAAGAGAATTTGAGTTTTTTTTGACATGAGAGTTTACGTGTGAATTAAAATTTTGTAATCTCTTTTTGGGTTGCTGCCCAAATACTCGACATTGGCAGAATTGTTTTCATTAGACATCTGAGGCCATTAATACAAGAAGAAGAAGAAGAAAAATTTAGTCTGGCGAATTTAGTCTGGCTTTCGAATCGAGCTGTCACAAGTAAAACGGATCCGTTAGCAATCGGGATCATGAATTTTTACTAACGACTAACGAGCACCAGCAATCTATCAAATGAACGAAAGCGAGACATTCGAAAATTAACAAAAAGTATCTAAAATATTGTAGTTCCAAATCAGCACGCGGTGGCGCTGCTCAAATTTCCATACAAATCGCTTGAAGCGAACTCGGTTCGAAAGCCAGACTAAAATTCGTGATAAGCCCACAGTATTCGAGCAGCGACCAACAAGTTTATTACAATATTTTAACGCACATCTTCACTAACACACTTCATGTAAAAAAATATATATTCTTGAATAATCCTTTTAAAATGGTAGATATTGGGAGTCACAACAGAGCAGATAGAAGATTGCTTGAAAATCGTAGCTTAACTTTTAATGTAATATCACTTTTTAATGTTATGTCTGGATTACCAGCTTCTCAATTACTTACTTAAATAAAACAAAACAAAAAAAAGAAATTCAAAACATTTTTATTATTCGTGAAAAATATACAAAATTATTATTTTGATTACATTTATTGTTTTACAAAATTATAAAACTGTCTCCCTAGTGAAGAATTTAACATTGAAAACGGAACCAAGTCGTAAACGTCAAATCTTTTGATTAGTTCAGCTAGTCACCGATAGGTTCGTATACGATTTTGACGTTTACAATATGGCTGCGTTTTCTATATTAAAACCCACACTCGGGCCTTTGTAATGGGTAATCTTAACTAATAGCGGAGTCGTGATACTTTAGAAATGAGAAACCCAATCAAGGAGTTTGGTAAAATTAGCATGTCAGTCTTGAGTTATATTATTGGTTTGAATGATTCAAAATGATTGGAAATGATTTCAAAGTCTCTGTAGTAATCAGACAATCGCTATCACACACAAAAACAGGTATATAAGCGATAGAAAGAGGAACGCAGTGTCGTGAATAGCAAAGGAGATATCTGCATCCCTTTCACACATGCCTCAACTTCGACACGATAAGAATATAGTTGTCCCTTTCTAATGATTGTATTGATAATGAATATCGATCTCGTAACATCGTTTATCCTTGCATTCGTTTACTCGATTAGCTTTATAGTAAACAAAGTAATCAATGAATATTATTCGAATACTTCTCGAACACGTAACTATTTTGATTGTCAAAAATGACAGATGAGTGTTCTAAATTACTTATTTCTTATGCCGCGTCTCCTGCTCCTATGTCTTCCAAACATTAGACAAAAACATCGAACATTGGGGCGTGGCCTACACAATGTTTTTGCTTTCCGTCGACCACGGAAAACAAAAAACATTGTGTATGAATACAAAAATGTGTACGGCCACGCCCCAATGTTTCGATGTTTTTGTCTAATGTTTGGAAGACACAGGAGCAGGAGACGCGGCTTTAGTTTGAGCTGTCAGCTTGATATATCATTTATTGCTTTGACAGCTGTACAAATATCGCGTATCACGACGACAGCCAAATGTGCTTGTAATGTGAGATTATAATTGCTTTACAAGAAAATGTATAATTATCACTTAAATGCAATTTAATATATATTATGGTATGTATTTTTGAATTCGTGACTTATACTCCATCCGACAAAAGAACTCGTCCCTAATTTCGTTTTCATTAAATCCGTATTGGCAGTGTGACTAGATCTTTTATTTTATTTCATAAATAATAACAAAATGATAAACTAAATAAATAAATAAAATAACAATTAGCTATATTTTAAATAAAATATATAAAATATTTGATTATTGAAATTGTAATTCGATTTATACTTTTTTTTCATAAATATGAACAAATAAATTACGGCCAAGATATTTAGTTGTAGACGCCCTGCAATAGTGACGTACCTACCGCTTAGGCCTTATCATTATTTATCGAAGCCCATGTCACAACACTAACACGTGTTGTTATCATACGACACTAATTTAAATTATAAAAAAATTAAGTTAATTAAGTTTGAAATACCTACCACATAAATTTGAAATCGGATACAATTTTAAAATAATATCATTAAAATTAATATACTGATATTGTATTAAATAACTCGTCTACGACCGCTACCACTACATTTACGACCGATTACTATTTAGTATTCGAATTCGAATTCACCGAATACTAGTACGCAGATCCATCAACGCGCTTGCGGTTATTACACCGTGCCGCTTATTCCGACAATCGGCGTACGCGTCGTCGGCCACGCCCACGGAAAGCGTAGAAAAGGACGTCGAGTTCCTTCGTTGCGCCATCACCCTTTTAATAGAATTCGAATTGAAGTAATCGCCGCGACAGTTGGATTGATCCAACCAGTCGGTGCGGTTTGTTTTCTCTTCGGTTTTCCGAATTACGTGTTCGGATTTCGTCGGTTCTGGCTTCGGTTTGGCGCGTGGACGAATCTTTTGGTCGGCTGAAACGCTATGTTGGAGCTTGCGAGATTGTTCTGATGAAGTCTGACTGCTCGTTTTGATTGCGATAGGTTTACTGAAAAATAAAAGTTATTAAAATACACATGATTTTTCAATTCATAAAGATACATATATAGTCCGAAATAACTACTCTAAAAGTTAATGTTACTATCTTAATAAATATTTATGTATATTATATATGCAACATTTTTTCATTGGCAACATCTTGAGAAATGTCAAAGACATGCCCCAGAGACACGAGGGCAGATTGCGGAACGGCAAATAAAAACTGATTTCCAGTCAACCCTGTTCACGCTTGCAGCTCGGTTATAATATACATAAATAAGATTCCAATTGGGCGGCCAATTGGAATCTCTTCCAAGACAAAATCACAAGCACTATTGTGTTGAGAGAGGAGCGAACAACATTGACCATAACCATGTTGCGCCGCCAAAGCACGTTACGTTTTAAAACAAGACTACCGCCATCTAGTATTGAAATAAAGAACTAATGATAGTATTATTATACGACCAAATATGCAGTAATATATACAGAAAAGTATTCCATATCCATTATCTATTCAGCGGTTTTCAAACTTTCATATAACATACCTCGATTGTACATTCCTGATCTGCGACGAGGCACCTTTCGACATAATGCTGTACAACTTGTTCCTGTAATCATCGACCGACATCTGCTTATCATCCCTCAGAGGAAGGAGTACATCCGATGGCAAAATCAGTTCATCTCTTTCTTTATGAAATCTGTTAACATATTACGTAGAGGATTAGTGAACTGTTATCACTAAGCGGGCACAGCGAAGGCGATAACAATGTTAAAAAAAGCGCTTACTTGCTAACGTATTCATGGCCCAGAACTTCTTCAGCACTTAATCGCTTATTAGGATTTTAAAAAAGCGCTTACTTGCTAACGTATGCGTGGCCCAGAGCTTTCTCAGCATTTAATCGCTTATTAGGATTTTAAAAAAGCGCTTACTTGCTAACGTATTCATGGCCCAGAGCTTCCTCAGCGCTTAATCGCTTATTAGGATTAAACACGAGCAACCGTTGCACTAAGTCCGCGGCATCACGTGGCGTGCAGGACAAGATGGCTGACAAGGAGGCCCCAGAGCTGTTCACCGAAGCTTGCTCCCTTATAAGTGAGGAACCATAACCGCTGCACACTGCTGTTATATCTGAATTTAAAAATATTTCTAATTAGTCTTTGGAAATTAAAAGGTTACTTAACCTTTAACTACTGAGGTGGATTTAATTCCAAAATCCGCGAGTTTTACTCTGCGAATCAACAATGATAGATACCACGTTTAATATCATTCAGAAAGCGAACAAGCAATGGGCAGAACGCTAGTCCATTACGTACTATGCATACTATAAGTACGATACTATTATTAACAAAACAAATATTTTTATTTATTTATAAAGCCTACCTACAAAATTACATTAAAACTACATATTATAAAAAGGACTACTATTATATAAACTAAATGAAATTTTAACTATAGGATAGGACGGCATGCTCAAGGTGATAAAGGGATAGATACTACACTTCTAATAAAATTACAAAAATACATAAAAATAAAAAAAAAAAACAAGAACCAATTAGATGTAAGGAAGAGGGGAGAAAAAAAAATACACTAATCCCCCCTATAACACGGTGCATTAGTATTTATTTTATTTATTATGAAATCGCGTTATAATAATACCGTGTTATAGGGGGGGATTACGGTATTTGTTTTGGGTCTAAATGTTATTTATTTGTGCTGTCCAAAATCCATCCTCCAAATTAAATATTATTTTTTTAAATATTTATATGGACAGCTGTCGTTAATATTATTTCCAACAACACAGGCCTAAGTGAAGTCAAAAATAGCTTTAGAATAATGGTGAAACCTTTGTGTACATTTCTAGAATAAGTCACCAAACAACGAGCGCTCTTTCAATACGTTTCGCTCTATTGTAATATTCAACTCTTTAACAATTTCGATACAGGTTCAAATATCTCATTAAAGTTCACAATATATTATTATAACGACCTTCGTATGTCGAACTTTACGTAAATAATGATCAAAGAATGACTCAAGTACTGTCTGTCTGATTCATTGCAAAAGTAGCATCGTTGTATAGGGGTAAGCTGTGGTCCTATAACGAATTTTAGTCTGGCTTTCGAACCGAGTTCGCTTCAAGCGATTTGTATGGAAATTTGAGCAGCGCCACCCCGTGCGGATTTGAAACTACAATATTTTAGATACTTTTTGTTAATTTCCGAACGTCTCGATCTCTCGTTCATTTGATAGATTGCTGGTGCTCGTTAGTCGTTAGTAAAAATTCATGATCCCGATTGCTAACGGATCCGTTTTATTTGTGACAGCTCGATTCGAAAGCCAGACTAAATTCGTGATAAGCCCACAGGTAACGAAGCGTTATTCGATAAAAACGATCATATACTTATGCTAACGAAATCGTATTAAGAAATAACAATTGAACGTCCGAATATTTATTTGTAGATAAAACGCAAGGAACTCGCTTCCAAGTAAGTAACACTCATGGTTGAAAGGTCTAATACAGTGTTTCCCAACCTTTTTGTGCCACGCCCCACTTTAGCCTTTGTAAATTCTTATGCCCCCCTATATGACCAAACACCTAGTTGATATTTTTTGTCTCGTTGCATTGCATTTAAATGACCAGGAGCAAAAGGGTTAAACTCGTCCATTTTCGAATTGGCCCCCACGTTGGGAAACACTGGTCTAATACATTTTTTATATAGAGCGAACCAATCGGTGACGGATAGCATCAAAAACTTTCCATATTCATCTATAGTACGATTTTTAATTAATTTTTATTAGATTAATTAGAAAACTCCAATTGGATATTGGATTTTTTAAGTGTACATTAACAAAACCTTTATACCGTAAATAATTATACAAAAATTAAATAAAATAACTAAATACTAAA
Source organism: Tineola bisselliella (assembly GCA_028551675.1). Lineage (NCBI taxonomy): Eukaryota > Metazoa > Arthropoda > Insecta > Lepidoptera > Tineidae > Tineola > Tineola bisselliella. The sequence goes on along the minus strand of JAPWLS010000716.1, from coordinate 127,625 downwards.
ATAGTTATTGATATGAGAGGTATTTTCGAATTTATTTAAAAAAAAATCAGGTAAATATAACTAAATAAAAAGTAATAATTATGGCTTACAGTTACACTTGAACTGTCCAAAAAAACTCACCTGCACGAACTGTCAATAAGTACATTGCTCGGTTTCTGATCCCGGTGTATCACATTGCCCGAGTGTATGTATTTGGTCGCTTTCAACATCTGATACATTATGTAACGTTTGTGTATGTCTTTCAATATGTTCCCGCGTTTGATCACATTGTGGAGGTCCGTCTCCATGTATTCGAAGCCCAGGTATATGTCGCGATTGTTCAATGCCCTGCGGAATTATACAATGCTCTGAGCCTAACATTTAGACCCTACTTTTTCAAATTAACAATATTTCGACTGGGTTTTGAATTTACAATGAAAATAGTTTATTAGCATAGGCACTAAATTGCGCTTGCTCATCGTTAGATTCTACAATGGCTTCGGAAAGGCGTATGATGAGAAGAAGAACACAAGTAACTTGTAAATCATAGCCAGAGGATAATATCATATTATATATATTTTATATTTGAGAATTTTTTATACATAAACATTCATATACGGGTCGTTCTGCTACAAACCAGGTGGATTTGTCAACAATTAACCGACACATTTTTAGTTGATTTTTCTAGGGTTCTATATCGAAAAAAAGGAGGATTTTCTAAATGTATATTTTTGGAGATAGAAGTGATCGAAAATTTCAGAATTAGTGAATTATTGCTTGAAGATTCAGTTTCAAAAACTCGGTAAAATGTACCGGTCAGATAGGCGTTCGGTTTTTAAAATAATGATCTACCTATACAGGAGTTCATAGTGATGTAACATATGTATATCGATATATTACCTGTGTATGCTATGTAGTTTAACAATATTAGGATGATTTCTGAACGACTGCAAAAATATAATCTCACGAAACGTTCGCTGAGCATCTGTCTGATTTCTGAACGCGTCAAATATCTTTTTAATGGCAACGACATCCTTCGTCTTCTTATCGACAGCTTTCCAGACAATACCATAGGCGCCTTTGCCTAATCTCTTTTTAATTTCAAATCTTTTTAAAATATGCTCGTCGACTTCGGACATGTTCTTTTCTGGACTTTTCTTCTGCATCTTCACTTCTTTCTTCTTCTCCTCCTTTCGCGGATATTGTTGACTTCCATTATTCATTTTTTATGTTTTCTTTTACTGAGACAAGAATAATTTTATGTTTACCCTTATGTATATAATAAGCCGCGTCTCCTGCTCCTGTGTCTTCCAAACATTAGACAAAAACATCGAAACATTGGGGCGTGGCCGTACACATTTTTGTATTCATAAACAATGTTTTTTGTTTTCCGTGGTCGACGGAAAGCAAAAACATTGTGTAGGCCACGCCCCAATGTTCGATGTTTTTGTCTAATGTTTGGAAGACACAGGAGCAGGAGACGCGGCTATAGGATGCCAATGCCCCTATACAGCAGCTATTCTTCTACATCATAGTAGATTTATTATATATTATTATGACATTAGTATGTAAGTGGACAATGCCAGTATACAGCAGCTAAATCAAATTGATAATTGTTAAATTAACTTTATTTATATTTGTATTGACGAGTAAAAGTTTTTTCTCTGAATTTCTCAAATTAAAAGCGTTATATTGGAGCCCAATTACTAAAAGTAAATAAATAAATAAAATAAAAATACATGACTCGTTTTACATAGTTTCGTTTGCGGCAGTCAAAATTTTGTCACCATTCCTTGTTTTAACGGTCTAGGATTCGTTTTGCGTCACTATACTCTAGTACCGAACATGACGTAAAAGCAAGAACTGCCTGTATAGTATCTACTAAAAGTAATATATCGTGGAAAATTAATAATTAACTATTAAAAAATTTAAATTGTCAAGGAAACAAATTGTACGAAGAAATCGATTATGAATTTTAAAGTAATAGTCCTTGTAAATATAAATACATAATTTGTATTCGAGAATTGGAGACAATCACCAATAACCTGGCAACCGAAAATAAATCGATATTAAATTAGGTTGTCGTTATTAAGGACCACATTGGCATGACCGGGCTCTTGCGTTTAAGCCATATGTCCACTGAAGCACATTTGTTTGTTTTCTATGTACTTTAGACCTATAAACCACACAGGCAATTTTTATTGTAAATAAATTAGCAAAAATATAATGGAATAGCATTGGTAGGTTTTTGTTTTGTCTATTCTGTCTATTTGTGTACGTATACAGTTGGTAATGTAAAAATAATAAAACATCTCAATGGAAGATATACCTTATAAATGTCACCAACAAATGACGTAAAAATTTCTTATTTATATGCGAAAATATAATACTCAATTAATAAATAAAATCATAAACTGTGACTTAAAAATATGTATAAATTAAAAACATACATACACAAAAATATTAACACAAATCAACCAACATATTTTTAGTTAACAAATACTTCTAAAATATTTTTTTAACGTAAATTTTCTTGACGCTTCCGTGAGCGAATGAACTTTTCATTTGTTTGTGGGCGGCCAAACAAGCACGCCCGTTGTCATAGCAACGCACATTGTCAACTCTAGTGACGCCTCCTAGGACATGTGATTGTTCCAAATTCCCAGAATAATATCGATTACTATTTATGACTTACGGCACGAACGTTGAACCTTGTACCTTCTGTTTATAATTTATATTCATCTTTCAACGAGAAACTTCAATATTTTAGATTATTTGTATCTAATTTAGTGTATTATACTTCATTTTATTTTACAATAACAAAATTTTGTATTTTATGATAGTATTTTTCGAATATATTTGGATAATTATGTGTGTGTATTGCTACACGTGTAGAAAACGTAATATACCATCAAATAATCGTTAATCAATCCCATAAATATCTACAAATTTAATATATACTGAAGAATTAGTTCAATTTGTTTCAAACATAGCATACATTTAAATAAAATAATTACTATCTTTAAATTTTAAATCATAGCTTTAAAAAAATTAAAACTATTATTGTCAAAATTAACCGCCAAAACCGGCCAATAGCCCAAGAGTAAAAGAATGCAAATGTCATATGCTCGTGTTTGTCGATTGTTTTATTGTCATTTTATTTATTGAGTTATAAGTTTTAAAATGGGTATTTTAGGTTTGTCGAAACTAATTGCAGATATTTCACCTCAAGCTATTAAAGAATGTGAGATAAAGAACTATTTCGGTAAGGCGATAACCTTATAAATTGTGTTTGTAATTTATATTGTTATTTACAATTTCGGACGTTTTATTTCAGGACGTAAAATTGCGATAGATGCATCTATGAGTTTATATCAATTCTTGATTGCTGTACGAAGTGAAGGTAATGCTTTTAAAAACTCCTTTTGAGAATAAAATAGCGGCAAGTAATTGAAAGTTTATCTCAATTTTAGGTGCACAACTAACATCTGTGGATGGAGAGACGACATCACATTTAATGGGCACATTTTATCGTACAATTAGACTTGTAGAGAATGGTATTAAGCCAGTGTATGTGTTTGATGGAAAGCCACCTGATATGAAGGCTTGGCAGTTGAATAAAAGAGCTGAGAGACGAGAGGAAGCCGAAAAGGAGCTTCAGAAGGCCACTGATGCAGGTAATTTAGGAACATGTATAATGTACTTTACTATTTACAATTATTTTGTTTTCATTTTATTTATTTATTGGGTCCACAAACAGGGCTCTACAATTAGACTTGGAATTAATGTCACACTAAGAATTATAGTAATCTAATAGTAGGCAGTATTATTATAGCTGGGGTCATTGTAGCTTCGAAGTAATTTAAGTATAGTATTAAAATAAATGTAGTAGCATTCTCTAGTAGTCAACCTTAGTTGGTTAAGGGAATTTGAAGGAAGAGAAATATGGGGTTAGCATCCTATACAACCTTATTACGAGTTATCTTAGTTCAGGATACAGAAACGGCCTGCTACATCTCAATAATAATTTCTTTGATGCTTTAAAAATAATAATGCTAATATAATTTAACATATAAGAGACAATTTTAGAGCAATCACTTAAAGTGATTTCTTCCAGATAACCAATTGTCATAGGAGAAGCAGTGTTAGTATCAGGTACTTACCTGTTTTTTCTTGTAAATATTTCAGGTGACCAAGCATCTATGGACAAATTTAATCGTAGGTTGGTTAAAGTTACAAAACAGCATAGTGCTGAGGCGAGGGACCTTTTAAAATTGATGGGAATACCAGTTGTGGAGGCCCCGTGTGAAGCTGAGGCTCAGTGCGCTGCATTGGTGAGTGATGTGGTTATTTAACGTTTTGTTTTACAAGGATTTTTTTGTTCAGGATTCAGGTATTTAATTGTTTTTAAAGACTTTTTATTAATAAATAATTCGCCAACTTATTGCAGGCAAAATCTGGCAAAGTGTACGCGACGGCGACAGAAGACATGGACGCGCTGACATTCGGCTCGTCCGTTCTTCTGAGGCATCTCACTTTCTCCGAGGCAAGAAAAATTCCCGTACAAGAATTCCACTTGGATCAAGTTCTCAATGGACTTTGTTTAACACATAGTCAGGTAAGTTATTACACTTATTAGGGTTTATTTAATGCAGTCTTTCCCAAAGTGGGCGCTGGAGGCCTAGAGGGGGGCGATAACTGATTTTCAAAGTGGGCGTTAGACGAAAAAGTTTGGGAACCTTTGATTTAATGCCTGAGTTCCTATTGTAATCTTCTTGTTGAACATTTTATGTATAACAAAATATCTCTTAATTATTTTATTTATTTAATTCACTACTAACTTTTCTTCATAAATATGTATGTATTTAAGTATATATTATTTTATGTAATGTATGTATTGTGTAGATTTAGTTATTATTTTCTTTTCATTGCACCGAATTTCACTGCTCACACCGACAATACATTTAATATCTGGAGTTGTAATGATGTTCTTAATCCAATGTTTCCTTTTACTACTGGATACACTTAGGTCAGACAACTCCCTCTCGTTTTGCACCTAGCTTCATAAAGTGTTACAAATATTATAACTATATAAATATAGTTTATTTCCATACATTATTAGGGATTGCTTTTTGCATTAGGGTTTATGTGGGTATTAAATTTCTTATTGGGCTGTTGCCCGAATACATTGAATTGTCTTCATGAGTTATTGGAAGCCATTAACACTAGAACTACTAACCGGTCAATATGACCGGTTTCAAAAATTCTTCACAAGACTTTTATATACAACCCTACTCGTTATTTTTTGTAAACTATTCTACTATTTACAATTCTACAATCAATTCATTGAATTATATTTAATACTTTGCACGCACAAGTCATCTGGTCATTTTGACCAGATGGTAAAGTAGGTCATATTGACCGGCTCGTAGTTCTAGTGTTAATAAAAGAAGACGTATACTATTAGTTTTATTTAAACATACTCAAACGAGAATACCAATTCACTATAGTGATAGCAAAAAGTAGCAATGTATTTCTTTGTATTTCAGTTCATAGACTTATGCATTCTCCTCGGTTGTGACTATTGCGGCTCAATAAGAGGCGTTGGTCCGAAAAGAGCAATGGAACTTATAAAACAGCATTCGACTATTGAAGAAGTCATAAAGAACATTGATACTAGCAAATACCAAGTGCCCGATAACTTCAACTATGAAGATGCGAGGAGGCTGTTCTTGGAGCCGGAGGTCACTGACGCTGATGGTATTGAGGTAGTTATCACCAGACCTTATTGGCATGGTCGGATATGCAAGGTTGCAATTTTACATGAATTTTACATTTTATAGTTATTATTGTGCATACAGTAATACCCCGCTTTACGCGACCCCGTTATGCGCGGTTTCACTATAACGCGAAATTCAAATTTATTATTAAATTACGCGAAAGAGTGCGTATAAACATAATGTAGTCATCAACTTCTCTATGGTCGCGGGTATTTCAGTTAACGCGATTTTCTCCGGAACGTATCCCTCGCGTAAAGCGGGGCATTACTGTAGTTGTATTGAGCATCTCAGAAACTATGGAGGCTACTTAACCCATTACTTCCCAAGCGTCAAAAACATTGGAATTTTTTGATGAAATCTGTAAATTAAGTTCATAATACGTTAAGAAAAAATAATATGACAAAAAAAAATTCTTTAATGCTGAGTCAGCCTATCCTATAAATATGACAATGGGATAATATATTTATTGTTTTTATTTTATATTATATATATTTGGTAGAAGTCTAAGAAACAGTTTTATATTCTATGAAGTTGGTTACTGTTTTCTTTTACGGTATATAAAATCGGAACATAATGCTTTTTTTTGAGGCACCAAAAATGATCAGTTTGAAAAAGTTACATTAAAATTACGTAAATATAAATAATAAAAATAGGACAGTGGTAAGTAATGGGTTAAGGCAGTTATTTGCAAATGACAGTCTGTTTGTTGTTAAAGTGAGTAGGGGGCGCTGTCGTCGCTGCATATTGTTGTATTGATAAATACAGTTGTATTTTGTCAAGTCCATGTGTTCCAATAGGAATCTAGAAAATAGAAAATAAACTAAAATTGTCTAAGTGTTAGTTTCGACTATGTTAATAGGATTCAGAGCTATGTATAATAGATATAATAGATATCTATAATAGAGCTTTGTATATATTGTATAATAGATATATAGCAATGGATTATTTGGTAATAGTTAAGCGCATGTTTTCGTAGATGAAATGGACAGATCCTGATGAGGAGGGTCTGGTGAAGTTCCTCTGCGGTGACAAACAGTTCAATGAGGAGCGAGTCCGAAATGGTGTCAAGAAACTCATGAAAGCGCGCTCTGGTTCGACGCAAGGAAGGCTCGATGGCTTCTTTAAGGTATATTCGCTTGGTTACTGGGTGAAGACAAGGACAGCGCAAACCTAACATTGAGATATTCTCTGTTCTATTAACCATTCCACTAAAAAGCATTACTTATGTGAATAGACAGCTACAATAATAAAAAAAATATGTCTGGGTCTTTGTATGTTTAGGTTGTCCTTGTTTTAACCCTATCCACTCCAAGCCTTTTTTTCTTTTTATTCCACCAGCTCCACGCTAAAATTGCGTTTTTTTTTTAACTAATAAGGGGTTTTTCGTATTTTGTAAATAAAATTGTTTTTTCTTATATGGTAAACTTTATTTTATGAGTAATTACAGGATACTATATTATAATTATAATCTTTATAATCCCTTTTGAAATGGTATTTTTCAAAACAAAAATTGTCCACAAAAAGAAGTATTACACTATGTCGAGTGTCACTCGACATTGGAGTGGAAAGGGTTAATACCCGATAGTATGACATTCTAGTTTGGAGTCAAAGCATTGATTGTGTATGTATATATTAAATAATATATAAATTTCTTCTGACAGGTCATCACAACGCCCAATCCAAAACGCAAGCTTGAAGAACAGAAGAAGAATAGCGCCAAAAAACCTAAAATGGGCGGAAGTGGTCGCGGCAGAAAACCTAAATAATTACGTTTTATCTCACATTCGATAGTTGTAACATTAGTATTTTTAGTTAAAATTAAGATTGTCATTAGTCGCCAGTAGGTGGCGCTAGTTAAGCTTTTATCTCGAATCTTGAATTTTTTGTAATTGTATGTATCTGGGTCCTCTGATTTGTCTCAAAGATCTTTGTTTTTATCTTCCCTAGATTATCTATTTTTATTTATATCACCAGATGTTAAATATAGAGTGTGGTCTATGAACGCATCCGCTATGCCGGCTGGACAAGACAAGTGTGCACTGTACAGTTTGACAATGTACTGAAGCAAATTTAAACCTAGTAATTAAATAATAAAATGAAAATATAGTCAGATGTCTAAGTTGTGGTGGAGGGTAGTTGTCGAATATTATGTGTCCAGAAATGTTATTTTACTCGAATTGTGTTTTTAATAAAATATTTTGAATCATATGCTGTTTATTTTATTTCAATACCATACTAAATATTATACATCCGAGCATTTTGGGTTGGCAGAATTTATAAATGAAATAGCGTTTTGTATTGCATAAAGTATTGGCTTCAACTGTCAAAGTGACAGATGTTGTATGAATGAACTGTCACTTTGACAACTCATACTAATACTTTATGCAATACAAACTGATAATTATATTTATAAACTTTGCCCCAAGACAAAAAAGATAAATTTAGAATAACAATTCAATATTAAATTACCTATTGTTATTATATGAAATTATTTTGAATGAAATAAAACTATTAATTATAGAACTAACGTTTATTAAAAATAAATTAACTTTTACAAAATTACACATCTAAAGCGAGCACAAGCATAAAAATACAATATTGAAGATTTTATTAAAACAATAACAAAAGTAAGTAATTGTTCAGGAGACAAAAAATATCACGAATCACTGTAAACATATTAAATAAATTAAAAATTATATAAAAGCCACCTATTTTAGAGCTAATATCAGTTAAACTGACAGCTGCAGCAACATACAAAACAATTACACTTAACTTCCTAAAATAATCGCTTCTGACTTCAAGTTTTTCATAACAATACAAACAGTAGATGGCGCTAGTCACCTTAGAAAAATAACGAGGCATGGAAAACTGTGGGCTTATCACGAATTTTAGTCTGGCTTTCGAACCGAGTTCGCTTCAAGCGATTTGTATGGAAATTTGAGCAGCGCCACCGCGTGCGGATTTGGAACTACAATATTTTAGATACTTTTTGTTAATTTTCAAACGTCTCGATCTTTCGTTCATTTGATAGATTGCTGGTGCTCGTTAGTCGTTAGTAAAAATTCATGACCCCGATTGCTAACGGATCCGTTTTACTTGTGACAGCTCGATTCGAAAGCCAGACTAAATTCGTGATAAGCCCATTGGTTTTTACTGAAACTTAAGTACCCAAAAATAGCAGTTAATATTTTGTAAGAAATCAGAGGTCTACACGACAGAAGGTCTCTAAGATGCAGAAAGAAAAACTATTTGAAATTTTCTTTTAAGAACTTAATTAGACCGTTAGTAGAGCCGTCGTGAGAGAGGATCTGCTCCTGGCTTTGTAGCTCTGGCTCAATCACTTTGGCCAGCTGCTTTCCGAGCTCCACACCCCACTGATCATACGAATTGATATCCCAAATAATGCCTTGAGTGAAGATTTTGTGTTCGTACATTGCTGTGAAAATACATACATAAATAAATGGGGAGAGAACCAATGTAACAATGTTATTATTATTATTACTTTGTATTTTTCAGTACTGATCAAAAATTTTTAGTATTTCAAAGTTTTCTTTTATCCTTTGAATCAGTCTATTCTCTCTAGTAGTTCTATTGTCTCTGGCTTTTCATGCTGACATATTTAAGAAAAAAAAGTGGATCTTTTTGACATGAGGGTTTACTACTTCTTTTCTTATTAATGGTCTCAGATATCTATTAAAGATAATTCTGCCGATGTCGAGTATTCAATAAGAAATTATAAAATTTTAATTCACACGTAAAGCCTCATGTCAAAAAAGCAAAATCAAAATCTCACGGGGATTTACATAAAAAGAAGCTTAAAATGTTATAATTTCTTATTGGGCTGTTGCCCGAATACTAGATACATTGGCAGAATTGTCTTCATTAGCCATCTGAGACTAATAATAAAAGTAAATAGCCACATTATTACTTACCAATGAGTGCACCCAAAACGAATGGAGTAAATTTCTTGACGACAATGGAGTTCGTAGGTCTGTTCCCCTTAAACACTTTGTGTGGCAGAATCTTCTGGATGGTAGCAGCTGGCATTCCAGATTTCTCTAATTCCACCTTCGCCTATAAACACCAATATAATTCTACATTAGCTACATTTGTAGCGTTTTACAGAAGTTTCAGCTGTAATTCCAGGTCGAAACAAATATTTAATATGATTTAATATTTATTTCCAGCTCGGGTTGGTTTCTTATATCTAACCTCAGCAGCCGTCTTCCCCTTCATCAGAGCCTCCGTTTGCGCCAAGAAGTTCGCCAACAGTATCGTATGGTGCTGACCTTTAGAGATCGGATTATGACTTTGAGCTGGTGCCAAAAAGTCGCACGGGATCAATCTAAAAAAACAAATGAGATACAAGTTTGGGTAGCGCCATCTAGTGATAATTAACGGAATCATCAACATACCTTGTTCCTTGATGAATGAGCTGGTAGAAGGCATGCTGCCCGTTAGTTCCTGGCTCACCCCATACAATTGGACCGGTGCTGTAATTTACTTCTTTGCCTGCTTTTGTCACGTATTTACCGTTGCTCTCCATATCTCCTTGTTGGAAATATGCAGCGAATCTGTAATATGTTTTGTATTAAAACTCAGACTATTAATAAATGACCACATCTGCTATCCAGGGATTTAACCATCCAGTACGTAAGTGGAGGTGACTGATGTAGATTAATTCAGAATAGACATCATTCAAATGTTAATAGTTACTTTTGTATAAGATATGAGAGTAAGTAAAAATCGAATACCTATGCAAATATTGATCGTAAGGCAGTAAAGCGTGAGTTTCGGCTCCATGGAAGTTCGAGTACCAGATGCCCAACAAAGCTAACACTACTGGTATCTAGAAAAATATGATCGTATGAGGTTATTAGTGTACAAGACTCTATGCGGCTTAACAAGCTTAACCCTCCGTCGGGCGCGGCCGATCTCACAGGCACAGCAATTATAGGTTCTATGCATGGGCGTAGTCTTTTAGTTTTTAGTCTGATTTAAACAAGAAAGAAACAGTCGTCGGTCGACACAAAAAAAAAAATAACCGGGGTTCATTTCTATAACTTGTATAAAATTTATTTCTAAACATTCCAATAAAAAAGATTGATTTTGATTTTAATCTTAGATTTAACTAGAAAAAAATTAATCATCAATTTTCACAATGAGCCCGTCAAGCACACCGCGCCCGATCTAAGGAGTTTTTGAGAGGCGCCCGACGAAAGGTTAAAACGTCGGATTAAACGGTATGGTAAGCCAGATAATGTCTTAAATTAGTAATTACTTTAGGAACCACCGAATTTGTATGGAAATGAAATAGCTACTCGTATTTATGCGTTAATTAATACATTAATTCCATTCATTTGTGCGATACAAGGTTTGCTAACGCCATCTACTGGCAAAGTCGAAAATTTGACTTTCCTATATGGAATACAGATGTCGCTAACTACAGCAATCAACTTACATTCTGTTCAAGGGGCGCGTTAATAAAATGTTCGTCCATGAAATTGGCCCCCTCCAGAAGCTTCTCAAAGTTGTCGTAACCAACGTATAGCGCGATTGAGAGACCAATTGCAGACCATAGAGAATATCTGAGACAGGAATACAAAACAATTTGCCAGTGTTATAGTCAAAAAAATTAACATATATTGCAATATTTAATTATTCAAAATATAATAACAAATTATTGCAAATAAGATATTACCTCCCACCGACCCAATCCCAAAAACCGAACATGTTTTTGGAGTTAATACCAAACGTGGTTACTTTGTCGGCATTTGTGGACAATGCAATAAAATGTTTCGCCACCGCTGAATCCTGAAAAAATTAACTCTTCTCTTTCATCACGTAATTAAAAACTTAACATTACTGCTGTAATTAGAATTAGAAATTGTGAGATACATGATTACAGAGCGCCATCTAACGGTCACCGACATAATCATCTCAAAATAGTTTTACGTTGAAGTAAAGCGTAACTTACATCCTTAGCGGTATCTAAGAACCACGTCTTAGCAGACGTTGCATTGGTAATAGTCTCCTGAGTTGTAAACGTTTTCGATGCAATAATAAAAAGTGCAGTCTCCGGGTCGAGCTTCTTCAGGACCTCAGCTAAGTGTGTACCATCAATATTTGAGACAAAATGGACTTTGAGATGATTTGCATAGGGCTTCAGTGCCTCGGTTACCATTAGTGGTCCAAGATCGGAGCCCCCGATTCCAATGTTGATAACATCTGTTATTGCTTTTCCGGTGTACCTGGAAATTTAATAGAAACAAACTGTATCATAATACAAGTTTAACCTAGTCCAACAGTAATGTTTCTAACTGCAACTAGATGGCGTTGCAGAAGACGTATCACACAAAGTATACAGAAGCCGGCCTAGATCAATAAGTATTAAGGGTCAATAAAACATCCTCACCCTTTCCATTCTCCACTGATAACTTGTTGAGAGAACTCCTTCATGTGTTCCAGAACTGCATTCACTTCTGGCATTACATCTTTATCATTGACCAAGATCGGTCGGTTCTGACGGTTACGGAGTGCAATATGAAGTACAGCACGATCTTCGGTGAAGTTTATCTTTTTACCTGACGGATGAAGATTGAAATGTATTACATTATTATTACTATTTTTAATATATTATTATTAAGTTTGATTACATAAGGGGGCATAAGAATTTTAGAAAGACTAAGATGGGGCATGGCACAAAAAAGATTGGGAAACACTGCCTTAGTGGTATGTTAGAATAATTGCGACAACATTCTTCTACAGAGATCTGTCAACTCTCTTAACCATTGATGCCAAGTCAGTTTTTACGTCACTTTTGTTTGAAGTCCAAATTACATTTCGACTGTTTCCGACTTAGTCTTGCTGATTAATCCGTTTTAAAAATGATTCTCTAATGCATTTTGTATTAGGTTTATATTTATAAAAGTTGTGGTTATATATATTCTATATTTTTAAATAATTATTCTAATTATTTTGCCTTGTACAGGTTATGACTGAAGCTAGGAACATCTACTACTGAATTAAAAGTTCCAAGGTCAAAGGTCATAAGCGGAAGGTCATTAGGGTCAATCTTAATATGTAAAAGACACTACCTGAGAACATATCATGCCTTGCAGCATCAACCCCACGACATCTAGCCAGATTAAGGAGTAAGGCCATAACCGCAGAATCGATCCTGTTTTTGGAGTAGTCCACGAGAATGTCTCCATCACTTGGTGTTTGGAGACGGAGGCTGGAGTAATAAAATAATTAACATAAGCACTTTAGTTAGTAACATCCTTAATCCGTATTCAGTTTGCAGCTAGCTGGGAGTTGCGATACAAAAATATTATGGTATAAAGTCCTATTATAGTCGAAACTAACGTTTTGTCAATTTTCGTTTATTCCTTTTGTTAAAATAGTTTTAAAATCTAATTCTCTGTCTTATGATAAAAAAGCATTTTCTTGATGGTTTTTGAGATACTCCAAATACTTATGAAGATTAGTAAAAAATCGTATTTGTAAAATTTTAACAATTTTCAATGTAATTTCTTTATTATTATTTCTCTCATTATCTAAATATAATTCTATTGGCATATTTAACTATGCAGTATAAATAATATAATATTTTATTAGAACTGTATTTAAATTATTATTTATTTATTTATAAAAACATATTACGCCATATTACTCAATATTTAGTTCATACTATTCCATAATACATTCTTAAACTATGTCTACAAGGTGAAAGGTGTAGATGGAATTTGTAATTGCCGACGACCTCTACAGTTCCAAGTGATAAAAGAAGTTTCAAATTTGAAATTTAACGTGAAAAACAATAAAGCGCCAAATATTGACATAAAATGTGATTGCCGGCGCCGTTATCTAATAAATATTTATTGTTTTCATTTAATTCTATTTAATGTTAGAAAAGCGAAAATTTATTACCTGAATTTTTTAAAACGATCCGGGTCTTGTTTAAATAGTTGTTGTATGTTAATTTTCTCGTTATTCAAGTTGTAGAACTCTTGCAGCTTCTGATAAGCTGCTTCTTCTTTTAAATTCTTTTTGGATTCCATTTTTATTCAAATCTTCACAGCAGAAGTCGGCAACCGCCCAAAACTAAGTGACGGCGATCAACAGAAGTGATAAGAGACGACCACTTCAATAACTTTTGAAGGTTATTGCGTTCAGAAATAGTTTATATTGGTTATACTAAAAACATATATCATATTTATATTTATTACAATATTATGGTAATTAAATTATTAATGCTACATTAATATTTTTTATTGTATTTTATTATATTATTCTTGAAGTAACAAATTGTTAAGAAAAAAAAATTAAACGCGTTTGACAGTTGCGTGGGAACCATTGTTGTCGTTTTTTGCGACATATTTTATTTCTCTTCAGTTCGTGTTTACGTGCAAGTTGTCATTTGATTACTCAAGTAAATGTTGTGAATAATCACAACAAAAATGTTAATAGGCAATTTTCAAAATATCGGCTCCTTCGTGAGGAGTTGTGGCAATTCTACGCTGGGTTTCGATGAAGCGTGTTTAAGGTTGATTAGCAATGAAAAAGTTACGTTTTTAAGCCAATATGAAGAATGTGAGGGCTGTAGATTATTAGAAACTGCAACTGTGGATGGTTTGACGCAAATAACTCTGAAAACGTTCAGTAAAATACGTTTTGAATTGCAAAATGGCGAAGGTCAAATTTGTAACGGTGAGTAATGCGCGCTTTCCTTTCATCCTGCGACGTAACATGCATTAACTGCATCATGAAAACAATACTGTTGTCAGAATCTATTAAAACTAATAATAGAACATAATTATATTTAATTCAATCGGAAGGACTATTTAAAATTGTAATTAGATTTAAGCATTCATAGCTAGATATTATTTAATCATTGTTGATATAATCTAATAAACATAAATCACGTGACTGTGTGGTTTGTTTAGTTTATTACCTTACATTATCTTTCTTTCAATAACACTATGTTCATAATACAAATGTATGAATCATCTATTAATTGTTGATGCCATTTTCATCTTTGTATTGTATCTCTCTATACTCAACCATAATAATTTGTAAGTCAACGTTAATAAAGGAATTGTCAGTAATGCTTTAGTTGAGGACCTCAGGAATTATTAAATGTAAAAATGTAAACTTTATTTTATCTAAATTGTGAGCCAACTCTAACCTAACCCTTTCGTTATTCATACAGTCTTGAGGTACTCAACTAAAGCCAAGCCAAATTGTCTCTTTACAATGCCTTTTCCAGCCAAAATAACAATAAAACAATAATAAAAATACCCATCCCGAGGACTGCTGTATATTAGCTAGGCGCATGGGTGTAGCCAGCCTTGAGCCCAGGGTGGGGCATCAGTCTAAAATAATATGTAACTAGCAAACCATACCCGAGGTCTTACCCTGGTTAATTTTTTTTGGGTCGACTGACGACTGTCTAGTGTGAATTTTCTTACGGATAGTAGATATTGCAGTTAGTACCTAGATAATTATTTTTTTTAGGTTTGACTAGGTACCTTATAGGTCGGAGCTAGGGTGGGGCAAGCGCCCCACCCTGGCAACGCCCATGCCTAGGCGGATATTTCTGCCTATTTGATTGCACTTACTTTAAAAGCAGGACAATGTATTTTTAATCCATTGATTTACATGTGGTATAAATTGTTTGTGTAAATAGTTTAACACTACAACTACCAACTGGTCAATATAACCAGATGATTTGTGCTTGCAAAGTATTAAATATAACTCAATAAATTTATTATAGAATTGTAAAAAATAGAATCGTTTATAAAAAATAATGAGTAAGGTTTTACATCAAAATCTTGTGACGAATTTTTGAAACTGGTCATATTGATCATATATATCAGTCTTTCCCAAAGTGGGCGATAACGGTAAGGGTTTAATTAAGCTCCAGACGAGACTAAATGTTGTTGAGGTTTTGTAAGGTTAAAATTTGTGCTACAAAATAACTGATTTTCAAAGTGGGCGTTAGACGAAAAAGTTTGGGAACCTCTGATATATATCAATGTTTATTGAAATATGCCATTTTCACAAATTTCGTTTGTTATGTATATCAGTTTGGTTATCCGCTTGTGCGTTAACATAATGAATCACAGAGTTCTGTTAAAGGAAATTGACCTTTGATAATATTCAATAAGTGAATATTAATATCTCAATATCAGGCGGAGTGCAGTCACATTTGTTTAAAGTACTGTTGTTTTATAAATACCGTGTTAGTCATTACTTTCTGCTCAGTTAATCAATTAGTCATCAATGAATGCCTCTGTGGGTATACAATGAAAAATAATTTATTAGCATACATACTATAGTTGTGTGCTTGCTTATCATTAAACTTTATAATGGCTTCAAAAAGGCATACGACGAGAAGTAGACCACAAGAAACTCATTAATTATAGCTTTTTTAACACTAGATTTACCAGACCAGTCAAAATTCCTACTGCGTGCAACATTTTCTTTAATTCTTCTAATCTTCTTTAATTTATAACAAAAGAATTAGTTTTATGAATTTTATATTATTTTATATATATTTGTAACAAATATATACTTTTTTGGTTTTGGTAGAAATAGGTATGTTTAAGCTGGTAAATCTAGTGTTAAATTATAATACATATATACTCTAAATCTATATAAAAAATTGTTTTGTAGCTTATGTAATCCTGTGTACAATGAACTGACCCCGATAGACATCAACAATACAAGTACCCAATTTGTTATCAATGTTTTTCAAATATTTCCTAATTAATCATTAGTGTAAATAATACTCTGCACTCATCTGATCAGCAGATACTGTGACATGTATAAATCCATGTTAGCAGTCTGTTATAGACTTCTTGATGATCATATAAATACAAATTATATAAGTTATCACAAACAATTTAAATGTGCTGCCGTATACTGACATTGTCTACTTATATAGTAACATGTAGAAGAATAGCTGCTGTATACTGTCATTGCAGTTACCAGAGTTAAAAGGTCTGTTCCATTTATCTGATTGCTCCTGATGCATTGTTATTCTTTTGCCATTCTGCTGAACATGTATGTGATATCTCAGTACTTAAGTTGGTTCAGATAAAGTAAGTTTGTTAGTTGAAAGTAGACCATAGGTACAGTCTGAAATCAAAAAAAATCATGGACAAAGTTCTAGCTTAAAATATTTTAAACTTGTGGCGGTCGATTCCACAGGCCGAAATACTTATTTAAGAAGATTTGAGGTTTTGACGTTTATTCTGTCAGTGTCATCTTTCTTGTTTTCTTCTGTTCTTTTTATTGCCACAATGCATTGTCATAACTATATTTTTAATCAATTTTAATCAGCAATATTATAACACTTAAGTTTCTCTAAAAACTATTTCAGGGTCATACCGCTTTGGGGAGTTTGGTCAATATGACTTGAATCTGACTGACGGGAAGGAGGCATGTGCGCCCAAAATGACAGCAGAACCCGACGCTGCCTATTTACCTATATTGGGCACGGTGGTCACCCTTCTTGCTATGGCGACGTTCTGGTACTTGGTTAAGGGGATAGGAAAACGAGTTGTTGCTGGTCGCTTTTATGCGCGGTATTTTGCTAGGTGAGTTTGAATTTTCAATCTGGATTAATTCATATTCTCAAGCTGGTATGGTGGAGGTGACTTAAGCAAAGCAAGTAAGCTGTATCTGACTGAGGTAGTAATTGCCTAAGCCCAAGGACTAGCTTATAATTAGGTGGAGTGTGTTCATCTGACAGGTTGTTGAACTGATAGAAATTTTCACCAATGACAGAAGGCACAAGCTGAGAGACAGGAGTTGTTTTTTCTAAGTCATCACATCTGATTTATTCTTTCAGGGAAGACAATGAATTAGGTTCGGAGACGCGCGTATTGACCGCGGAGGCGAGTGTCCAACGTACGCCTACACGACCCCGATTGAGGTCTCTGGATATTTTCCGTGGTGCCTCTATAGCTATGATGGTGCGTATAGAGCTGGAATGATGAACTTTAATACGCCTTTATTCAATTCAATCAAGTATTTGTAAGCTTCAGAATTCTTACTCAAATAGCATTTTTTTGTCAATGGGGGTTAGATACTACTCAGTTACATGTATAGGTATACTTTTAAATGTTGTTATGAGAGGAGTATCTTGTTAAGCGAGGATAATGGAGGTGATTATTGTATGCAGACACCTGTCTGCGGTTACAGTTATCTCTGCTTAAAGGACCACAATCTAGCTCAGGGCTTCTTAAACTTTTTTCATTCACAACCCCATTTATGATTGTGAGTTCCTGGCAACCCCATATAAATATAAAAAAGATTAATAAATATTTTTTGATGATTTATTATTAGGTAACAATATACATATACATATGAAAATATATAGTTTTAGAATTCGTTTAGAAAACATACAAAAATCTAAAATTAAAAACTGCACATAAAGTTGTAAATTTGTATTTTATTGTAGTTACAAAAATTATATGCCCTACTTTTCACCTTTGTTTGTGTGCAGGTGACTCTGCACAAATACACATCTAGATATTATAAAATCATGTATTTAAATATTTGACATTAAAATCTCTTGCAACCCCAGAATTTTGCTATGCGACTCCATTTATGGGAGTTTAAGAAGGCCTGCTCTAGCTTAACCTTACAGTGTAGTGTGGTCAGGCCAGGCTACTATAGAAAAACTATTTTTCAGATTTTCGTAAATGCAGGAGGCGGTGGTTACGGAATCTTCTCACACTCGATCTGGAACGGGTTGACGATTGCAGATGTCGTCTTTCCTTGTTTCGCTTTCACAATGGGCGAGGCGCTGGTATTGTCACTCAATGCTCGATTACGTACTGGCATGTCTAGGGGCACAGCACTAATGCAGGTGTGGTATCTTGTTCTTTTGTTTGTGGGGTTCTACATTTTGGGTCAAGTTTAGTACAGATTGGTTTCATGATTGTATTAGGATGCCCACTCTGCTTGCAGATGGATGTGGGTCATGTCTTGCAATAGAATTAAGCTAGGCATAGATTTACATTGTCAGTGTACAAAAAAATATGGTTGAATTCTTTCCCATTTATTCTATAAATTTGCTCTAAATGAAAAATTATTTGCAGGTGATTCGTCGGTCTCTATTCATGTCCCTCATTGGTCTTCTTCTCGGGTCTTTGGGCTCCTCGACAGAGACTATTAGATTGCCTGGAGTGCTTCAGAGACTGGCCGCCATGTATCTCATTGTTGGTTCATTGGAATGCGGTTTTATGAAGATTTCTACTGATTTGGGAGCAGGTATGCTTTCACTCACTATATATTCAATTTTCTAATGTGATTCAGTTAGTGTAATATGTGATTGACGATAGCGCCATCTATATATTTTTATTGACAATTATCATAAATGACTATCTTGATGACAACCTAGTGTGACTGAGATGATTGTATGTTAGTGTTTTGTAATGCATGTTTGATATACTTAGATACTAGCTTAATTTACATTAATTGTATTTTGTAATTGTATTGTAAATTTTTGAATGATCACAGTTAAACAAAAATGCACCTAACTTCTAATACTAACATTATATTGTACAGATTATGGTTGACCAGAATCGTCTATGCAAAATAAAACAATTTTGAATTTAGTTTGAATTTTTGCTACTAGATGCTGTACTGTATAAAAAACAATATAATTTGCAGGTTCCGCATTGTTCCGCGACTTTTGGGCTAGTTGGATGCAGTGGCTCGCTACGTTGCTTATGGTAGCAGTGCAGGTATTGCCTTTTTAAATTCATGAATGATAATTTTAGGTTTCCATGTTAATAGTTAAATACACCTAAATATAGGTACATATTCCTCTTGCTATCTGGTACTGTCAGTTAAATTGATATTCTTATGAGCCCCAGATAAAGACCCTCACTTATTTAAAAGAAAACATCCACATCTTTTGTTTAATATGAAATTATTTTTAAAGTAGATAGTGCAATTTTTAAGTGAATTAGTTTTAATACAGTTGGTGACAAAATTGCAGTTAAAATGGTATTTTTACAATAGTCTATCGAGCAAAAGACCATACTCTGCCTGATCTTAAGTTGGAGGTTTTTGACCACTTCTCGAACTACTTATCTTCTTTCTAATTGTATTTATAATTTATTTCAACACTGCAGGTGATAGTAAGCTTGACAGTCCCTGCTCCGGGTTGTCCGAGAGGTTACCACGGGCCTGGCGGTCTGCATATGTCGGAGTACGGGCAAGATTTGAAAAATTGTACTGGAGGCATTGCTGGATATATTGATAGGTAACTATGACGTAGTGATTTGCTTAAGTGTTTGGAGCTAAAATGCAGTGTTAGGTATTGTTTACAGTAATGCCCCGCTTTACGCGAGGGGTACGTTCTGGAAAAAATCGCGTTAACTGAAATTCCCGCGACCATAGAGAAGTTGTTTACTACATTATGTTTATACACACTCTTCCGTGTAATGCGGGGCAATTGAGCGCGAAATTATAATAGTGAAACGGCGCATAACTGGGTAGCATAAAGCGGGGTATTACTGTATTTACTTTTGGAAAATCCTGAAATTATTATTGATAGGATGGTCAACTCATGTTAGATATTTATTTATTTAATTAGGTCTGGTGACAGACACAACTCTCAAGCATAAGATTTAAAAAAAACATGAAGAAATAACTTATTTTGTGTAAGGCCTTACAGTGCCACGACATGCATATAGGCTCAAGTGCCAAACCACTTGTCATATGTGAAATTCACTCCTCATTACGTTTTAACTTTTTAATACCGGGCATAGTGCAATCGAACATTGGGCTTATCACGAATTTTAGTCTGGCTTTCGAACCGAGTTCGCTTCAAGCAATTTGTATGGAAATTTGAGCAGCGCCACCGCGTGCGGATTTGGAACTACAATATTTTAGATACTTTTTGTTAATTTTCGAACGTCTCGATCTTTCGTTCATTTGATAGATTGCTGGTGCTCATTAGTCGTTAGTAAAAATTCATGACCCCGATTGCTAACGGATCCGTTTTACTTGTGACAGCTCGATTCGAAAGCCAGACTAAATTCGTGATAAGCCCACAGATCTAAAATCGTGCTGTACCGATTGTAAGTATCTGACATACGATGTAACGGAGCGTATCAATGGCATATGCACGAACTAATCCTTTCTATTCTCCTTTGTAAAATACAGCTCAGAAGTAGCTTCTGCCTTGCCACCGGGTTTTGTTTGACATTAAACTTATGCAAGTTATTTTTATTATTCTGTCATTATCGTCCCTAATTCTCCGATGTCCATGGTTTACGTTAAGTCATGGGACATTTTCTTGTGTATTCAAAACTGAAGTTTAATGTAAGAATATTATGCCAATGGAGTTTATTAATATTATTTAATATCATATTTTCGGCTGCAAGTGTTCAATTGAATCATATTATGTGATCCTGTGACAGTCTGTGAAAACTGATGCCATCCAGTACTTAATATTATTACATCTATTGTCGAAGTGAACAAGCCGCTATTACAGTTGATGCATATTATTATTATTATTTTTTATTTACTTTTAGTAAATGGGCTCCAATAGACCGCTCTTACTCTTCAATACAAATACAAATGAAATAAATTTATTAATTTAATAATTATCAATTTGCTGTATACTGGCATTGTCCACTTACATATTAATGTCATAATAATATATAATAAATCTACTATGATGTAGAGGAATAGCTGCTGTATAGGGGCATTGTTATCCTATTATATGCCTATGGGTAAACATAAAATGACATAGATTATGTCCAAGCTTTTTTATCAGTAAGATATTCATCTAACGTGTAATATGACTTTTGAATAAGTTTGTATTGTATTGTATCATTAAGTATAATTGTATTATGACAACTTCAAGTGTTCCAATAGGAAGCAATGGATGACGAAAGAGAATATGTTTTTTATGACATATTTAAATTATAGGATGGTCCTTGGGGTGAGTCATCTGCATAAACGCGGGTCGTTCAGTGAACTCTACCAGACAACTTTGCCTTTCGACCCTGAAGGATTATTGGGATGTCTGTCTGGTGTTTTAGTGGTTCAAGCCGGTGCGCATGCTACAAGGATCATGTTGGCTTACAATCATGTCGGGTAAGTCGGTGATGTTGAGTTGTGGATCTTAGGATGAGAAAGATATGTCATATGGGGTCCTATTAAAACTCGGAACTAGCATCTCATCTATATATATATAAATGAATGTTTGTCTGTGTGTCCTTTATATAATCGTAAACTATGCATTTGATTTAGCAAAGTTGCTGTACATGAGCCCACGAAGGTTTCTGAGTTGGTACGATCAATTTTTTACAGATGGCGCCACCGTCATTCCAATAAATTTCATGTATTGCCGTGATAGTTCATGACAGCTCACACTGAACAGACAATATTGTCGTCAAATGTCATTCCTTCACATTTATTTTAGTTGGTGGCGTAGCAACGCGCGCAGGGTACAGCTAGTAAATAATAAAACATTATCTCGGTGGTTTCTGAGATACTCAACACAACATCGAAGAATCAACACAAACTATGCACAATAACAACTTTAAATCGCTCTCAGTAAAACTGCGAAAACGACGGCTGCAATGTATTCGAAATTTGATTAGTGTTAAAATTTATTTCAATTTTTTTAGGGCAAGAATAACACGTTGGGTACTATGGTCCCTTGCCTTTTGTCTGACTGGTGGAGCCCTATGTCTGTTCTCACACAACAGTGGCCCTATACCGTTGAACAAAAATCTCTGGTCACTGTCCTTCTGCCTCGTCACGGCTGGTATAGCTTTCTTTATACAAGCTGCCTTGTACTATGTGGTCGATTTGAAGACTAAATGGGGAGGACGACCAATTTATTATGCTGGTATGTCCCTTTTGAAGTGTTCTTTTTTATTCATTCACTTTAGTAATTGAGCTCTAATAGAACACTAACTCGTCAAAATAAACACAAATATAAATGAAATAAATTATTACAATCAATTTGATTTAGCTGCTGTATACTGGCATTGTCCACTTACATACTAATGTCATAATAATATATAATAAATCTACTATGATGTAGAAGACTAGCTGCTGTATAGGGGCATTGTCATACTATTATACGCCTATGGTTAAAACATAAAATGATATTGGTTCTGTCTAAGCTTTTTTATGTATAAGATATTCATTTAATATGTACTTTAGTATTTTAGTCAGTAATACTTTCTTTTTTAATTGTAGGTCAAAACGCCCTAATAATATACATCGGCAGTGAACTACTCAAGAAGCACTATCCCCTATACTGGCCTCTGGAATCGCCCACGCACACGCAACTGCTAGTGACGCACGCCGCGACGGTCCTCATTTGGCTCGCAGTCGCCATCGCCTTGCATAGGAAACGAATTTTCATATCTTTATAGGTTTTTTATTCTCCTATCAATGTTGTTTTGGTGGAGGCTGAGAAGTTTGAAGTCTGATGCTGGCTGTAGACTTTTAAGAGCTACTATATATATACATAGTGTACTCATGGGCGTAGCCAGTCATGGGCTCAGGGTGGGGCAGCAGTTTAAAATAATATGTAACTAGCAAACTATACTCGTGGTCTTGCCCCGGTTAATTTTTTTTTGTATCGAGTGTGAACTTTCTTACGGATATTAAGTATTGTAGTTAGTGCCTAGATAATTAAGTTTTTTAAGTTTGATCAGGTACCATACAGGTACAAGCGCCCCACCCTGCCCCACTGTGGCTACGCCCAGGAGTGTACTCTCATCTCCATAAATATTGCTCAAGCTATGAATGCTAAGTAAGAATTATACATTTTGTCATAAGGTTTACTCCATACTTAAAATCATGTGAAATGTAGCTTTTGGGAATAGCCCCCTTAGTTTTTAGTTTCAAGATGCAAACATTGGGATATAAGCTGCGGTTATTGATAAAGGGCTTAGAACTTTTCAGCTGTACGTATGTCCGCGTGCATTTTCGTTAAATATTTGCATAATATACTCGTCTTTTACTATGTGACGACTAATTTTTTGCGATTTATAGGTTATGTAACAAAATTATTGACGAGAATAATTCTGTTACATACAGGTGTAGGCTCGCATTCTACATACCTTTTAACACTAGATTTACCAGCTTAAATATACCTATTTCTACCAAAACCAAAAAAGTATATATTTGTTACAAATATATATAAAATAATATAAAATTCATAAAACTAATTCTTCTGTTATAAATTAAAGAAGATTAGAAGAATTAAAGAAAATGTTACACGCAGTAGGAATTTTAATTTGATCTTGCAAGGCCAGTCATTTCGACTGGTCTGGTAAATCTAGTGTTAATATCTGTAATCATGTAGTTGTCTGAATACTTGACATTGGCAGAATCCTTATTACGCATCTGAGGTCATTTAACGTGTTTCTCTCGGCGTCTTTTTTAGCCATTGCTCAATTTTGTTAGAAAAGTATTCTACGTCTATTGTGATAGGAAAATAATAATTAATTACTGCTTGGAATTATAATAAAATATATAAAAGAAACATTACTGTTCGAAAACTCATTTTGACACATTAGTGATGTGACATGTTGACTGATAAAATTATTTGGCAATTTTATTAAAACTGCAGAAGATAATTGACAGCGATCTGTTTAGTTTTATTAGATTTTTCTTTTATTATTGAAGCATTATTTACTTAAAGTATATTTCTTTTTTTCTTAATACCTATGTTATTACCTTTTGAGCTAGTGCGATGTGTACTAAACCATGGCTCGAGGTAGTTCGTGTTCAAAGGTAAAGGTTCTTTGATGCGTTTGTGCATCAGGGTTGTGTCGGTATGAATGAGCGTTTCTGCTCATGGATTGGGTTGAAGATATATTGTGGCTTATAATAAAACCCTGTTAACCCTTCATCGGGCGTCCCTCAAAAATTCCTTAGATCGGGCGCGGTGTGCTTGACGGGCTCATTGACAAAATTGATGACCAAATTTTTTCTAATTAAATCTAGGTTGAAAATCAAAATCAATCTTTTTTTATTGGAGTGTTTAGAAATAAATTTTATACAAAAGTTAGTCTTAACCTTTAAATCAGACTAAAAACTATAGGACTTCATAAGAGTTCATAGAACCTGTAATTGCTGTGCCTGTGAGATCGGCCGCGCCCGACGGAGGGTTAAAATAAGTCAAATTGGCGTTACAAAGAAAAAACAACCAACAAATCCGAGTCTATAAACGCACTAACAAACCTAAATTTATATTAAGTTTTTATGGTGTAATCCAGTATTCAGTTTTTTTAAGTTAGAGAAAATAAATTTAAACAAAATATTTGTAAAATAGTTTTTTATTTCGACATAAATAGATAAAATATACTTGTTAAACATTATTATTGTTTTATTTTGCCTTTATTGAAGTGAAGCTTCTTTATTTCTTTTTTTATTGTTATGTACAAGGACATCTATCCTTGTAAGGAAATTTCTTGTTCTCTTATCTAAATACACGACATTGCCAGATCTCCATTCTTTTAAAACTATTTATGTCGTAGCAAACAAATAGAGTAATGATTTAGCAAATTGTATTATCTCGGAGCCGCCCAATTTGGATTCGCCATAGACGCGATCAACAAATGTTATTGGCACTTCTCCGATACTGTAGTCGAATTGTCTCGCCCTGAAAAGATATGTGATGATGACCAATGGCATTCACCAAGAGGTAACCCGCATGGAAGGAAGTCTCCACACCAGGTATTTCTGTTTAGTACATTGTAGCAACTATCAAACATGTTGCTCTCCAGAATATTGGCACATATTTCAGTGACCTCACATATTTTGCATGTAGTACCAACAGTAGTAGCAACAAATTAGAATAGTTTGTCTAAGAAGCCGAGATAAATAATATAATAATAATAAGTTATGCCAGCCACACTATGGATGTCCATTTTTTCGAAACTATAATTCCCTTTCCCTTAACTCCACTAATGAATACTAGAGGGCGCTACCAAATCTTATATCTCACATTTTAAACAACCTCACCTTATGATCATTTCCATTTGAAAGACATACCCTTTAGATACACAACTGTCAATTAACTTCTGCAGGACATCTTTTTTATATAGCCTGTAAAAATAATTTAGAGTCATAAATTCATCATATTATCTACTCTGCCTCAGTTTGCATGAGGTGGTGTGCGTTATCTTTGAGGCCTGTATCTCTTGAAGATCTCTTGTTCTAGGTTGTCCTCTAGGGGAATTTTATTGACCGCATTTTTAAAGGCAATTGTTTTAGATCCGTATCTTTGATGCACATTATCTTAATATATATAATTTTAAACGCATTGATTGGTTCCTTAGAACACTTTGGTTACTTTGTTCTTTCCTTAAATTCCAGCTACATTAGAGAATTACCTAAATGAACCAGTAAGATCCGAAGCTCCAGGTCTGAGAAGCAATTGTGTCAAGAAATTAGCTCCCCGGGATACCAGCTTCCTTTTAAAATCCCATCCATGGACACCACCACCATCCTTGTAGCGAGTGCCAGATACCACATCGTAATTGTGCTGTTTTTGTAATTCAATGAATTTTGGAATAAATTTTGGCTGTAACAAGGACATACTTCAGCAGTGACATATCATGGACTAATCTACACCAAAGTAGTGATTCTCAACCACCATGTCGTGGCATTTTTGTATACCACCAAATTTTAGACATGCATCAAGCTCAAATATCTCATTAAAAGTATTCTTACTATTAACTTGTAATTAATCCCTTAATTACTGTAGTACTGTAGTTTTTGTAGTACATATTATTTTATTTTACATACAAAATTATTATTATAAACTATTTTACGCAGTGAATTATAGGTAAGTAAACAATTTTTAAACTTATTTTTTTCTGTGTGCTGCCAAATTTTGAAATCATTAAAACCATACAACAACAAAAATTACTAATCACTCAGCAGCAGTGGGGTCTACTTGAAAATCACACTGAACCATATCTAAACGGGTCAGAACAAAATTGAAGACAGCTGGAAGCTACTAAAAAGATATTGATATGAAAGCAATACATTTTTGCCCACAGTTTCTTAGTAATAGTAGACCTCACAAGTGTGATTTTCAAAATCATAAAAACGTTAAAATAACTTACATGGTGACTCAAATCAGCGTCCATAATAATAATAAAATTGCCAGTTGCGTGTGATATTCCATGAATGTAAGCGGTGCCTAACCCCAATTTCTTCTCTCGCGGCTTTAAAATAATTTTATTCGATCCATACAATTTTTGCAATTGTAACGCAACATCCTGCGTCCCATCCGGGCTACCATCGTCTATTATAATAATTTCAAACTCGAGCCCCCTGGAGAAAAAGAAAATACTTTGGTAAAGTGAAATATTTTAAATTTATATTTTATGGATAACTATCGTACTTATTCTGCAGATATTTCATTAGAAGCCATATTATAATAGGCAGATTCTCTCTTTCGTTGTAAGTGGGCAACAAAATAGAATATTTATCTCGTTTTATTATTTCCGAATCCATTTCGCGAACGCAAAACTTTATCGAGCACAAAACGAATGAACGAATGGTATGTTGATTTCGTTCGATTGCGTGACCGAACGAAAATCGCGCAATATATCACTTTGGCGAAATTTTAAAAAAATAAATGTATTTAAGAGACTGATATTTCTAGCAGATATGTTAAAATTTGTCAATTCATAAAATGTGTTTTAATTATGACACGTTATAACTTATTTTTATTTATTCGGAAAACGTACAGCTAAATACAGAAAGTTAATACATACACATGAAAATAAAAAAGCCAATTGATTATTAAATCCTTTTTATTAATAAGTTGTAAGATAACATTTTTATACAAATCTATATCGAAGTTTTAGGTCGAATTCGATCATTGATCTCATAAGATCGACATTATTTCATGTTTTTCATTTCAAACGTTCTCACAGGTGTTTTTGACACTTGTCAAATTTCTTTCTGTGTACAAGCGTTTTTGTGTGACGTTTGGGCACCGCTGTTGTTTTCTTTCCTATTAAAATCTTAAATAAAAATTTAAACGGCGTTTCATATAATTATAATGTATTTGAAATAGTGCTTTATTTACGTAATAAAACGTAATTTACTCAGTAAATAGGTGCAGTGTTTTTTAAAATGGGAAAGCTTAGTAAAGTCGTGATATGTGGCATGAAGAGCGTAGGCAAAACAGCGATATTAGAACAATTAATTTACGGTAATATAACGCCAAAATCACCACTTTATCCTACAATAGAAGATATTTACGTGGCAAATATTGAAACTGATCGGGGTTCGAAAGAACGTGTTTGTTTTTATGATACAGCTGGATTAGAGCCACCATTAACGGGTAAATAATTACTTTTGTTGAGAAAAATATATGTTCTTTTGTCTCGGCAGTTTGAGGTGATATTAAATAAAAGCAGATACAAGTTGCTCCTAAGAACTTGTGACATTCATTGAGATTGTTGATTAGTAGTAGGAGTTACGTCCTGTTGACATAACATGACTTTAGGTAATATAAAGAAAAGGTCTTTTAAAGTGATACAAATTATTGTTTTAATTCTTAGACTTATTTGTAGCTAGTTTAAAAAATTATCTATAGCAGGAATGTTGAACCAATGGCATGTCACTGATCAGAAATTCATTATGCACTAAGAAAAATGTAAAGCAGGTATTTTATGACGAGCGATTTAAATTACGCGTGTAATTAAACATTGCAAGATATACCTTTTTTTTGTAATAAATTAAAAGTATTTATTATTATTATTTTCCCAATAATCACAGAGGCAAAATTATTTGATGGCACGTCTAAGACCTCATTAAACATTTATTTAAAAAAAACTGGCACGTTAATGTTAATGTCTTTATGTACAGGCTATGATTGACGAGTTTCTTGTGATATTCTTCTCGCCATACGCCTTCCCGAAGTCACGATAGAGTCTAACGATGAGCAAGTGCACGCCTTTAGTGCCTATGCTAATAAACGATTTTCATTTCATTTCATTTCATTTCATTTCAATGCATAAAGGTTCGCCTACCCTGCTCTATAGGGTTCCTTTCTATAACTAAGTACCCTTATAGCTTAATATTAATTTGTGATACAGGCTGTTATTTCCCAGGTCCTCCGCAATCCCCGACAATGCAGTTAACGGCTAACCAAGTGTTGCAGAGACATTACCTAGGATTTGCCGAGGGCTTCGTCATGGTTTATGATACTACAAGGCCGGAATCTCTAGATGTACTTATGTATTTAAAAAAAGATATTGATAGGAATAAGGATAAAAAAGAGGTTGGTCCATTCGGTCAACTAAATGAAGATGATGTTCATTTTCATTCAAACTTATAGATAAAAAAGCTTGGACATAATCTATGTTATTTTATGTTTACCCGTAGGTATACAATAGGATGCCAATGCCCCTATACAGCAGCTATTCTTCTACATCATAGTAGATTTATTATATATTATTATGACATTAGTATGTAAGTGGACAATGCCAGTATATGGTACAGCAGCTAAATCAAATTGATAATTATTAAATTAATAAATTTATTTCATTTATATTTGTATTTGTATTGATGAGTAAAAGCGCTCTATTGGAGCCGAATTACTAGAAGTAAATAAATAAATAAAAAACATAGAAAATAATATTGGGTTTATTTCAGGTAGTAATGCTGGTAATTGGAAATAGAACAGGTCCTGATGATGTTAACAGCTTGGAGAACACATGCTCAAAGGCATCGAGCTGGTGCGCCAAAGAGAAGATCAGGCACTTCGAAGTAAGTATGTCATTTGTCAACTTACTGATTCTCTTAGAATATATCCAAAAAATGGCAGTTGGATTCAGAAAAACCTACTTTTTGGATACCTGGTACAGTTTTTGTAGGTATATAAGCAACAGAAAGACAATCTTCAAATGAATTCAAATTGGAATTTAGGCAGAAGAAACAATCATTAGAAAGGGATAACTATATTCTTATTGTGTTGAAGTTGAGGCATGTGTGAAAGGGATGCAAATATCTCCTTTGCCGTTCACAAAAACTGTATCCATTTGAAAAATCCTCGTGTGTACTTTATCTCAGTTTAATTTTTATTTGCAGATAAACGCAATGGATCGCCCATCCCTATATGAACCCTTTATCTTTATGACGTCTCGTCTCAACCCCATACAGACGAAAACAACATTCCCTCAGCTTAGTACGCTGAGCAAATTAACACAAAAAAATAATCGCAGTGATTTATAACAATTCTTAGGATTTTTCTTTTAGATATGATGTATAAATAAACAAGATAGTAAATTTTAGTTAAAATGTCGGATGTGAGTTACAATTTCTACAGCGCCATCTATGGGCGAGTGGTGGAGTTGTCACAGTTTATGTCTGCTTTGACTTTTAAGTATAAGATTTTTTTCATGGAGTAATATGTTATTTTCTCCCAAATTGTTTTTTCTGCGGTGCTGGATTGTCAAATATAATATACTGTTTGTTATTCAAAGGTAATTTTTCCGCCAGTATGAGGTGTGATTTATGTTCGTGATCCAAATGAACTGACATTCTGACTATGTTGATGTCACTAATATTGTAGGTATAGATATTTCAATTCGTGTATAATTTTTTGTTTAAATGAGATACATTTTTTATGGCGCCATCTATGAACGAGTAGTGGAGTTAACACAATTCGGATATTGAATAGGAAATATCTTTGTGCAATCCCTTAAATTTATAATAAAACTGATAATTAGGCATTAAATGTAACAAATAAATATCATGTATCCTCGGAGTAAACTGTCGATGTGAAACTTATCACAGGGCATATAAATAAAATTATATTGGATAATATATACCTAAGATACCTATTAATATAATTTATATAGATCTGAATTATTGATTTTGTAAAGGACTTTGTTTAAAGATTTGCAGTATTCATTCAGTAGAGGTCTATTTGTTTTTAATTTATTATGAATTTATTTTTGTATTGTTAAATAAATATATTTTATTATCTGTGTATTCATTTGTTTTTCCTTATTTGTATAATGTGTGGGAGTCTATAATATGCCAGGGGGGTTACTCAGGGCTTATCTTACGGACGTTTTACAGGACTTTTTAAGGGCTTATATGTCAAAATGCACGTAAGCTATAGAAGTGACGCGCCGTATCACGAAACTTCGGATATGCCTGAGTAGCCCCCCAGGGTCTAGAATTTTCACAAGTTACTAAAATTAAAAAGCCGTGAGCGATCAGCTTGTACATTAATTCTCATATATGGTTTTGGTGTTGGAAAAAAAAACGGCAAAACTTGAAGTAGTTTTTTTTATTAGATTTTCGAAATCTCATTACATTTAGCTTAATTTAATATCGTCAGAGCTACTAATCTAGACTGTAGGACGAGTCCTAAAGCTATCTACAACATGGCTCTTTACTGAGCAATAAAACCCGGCTGTAATGGCGGCTGTCAAACAATTTTATAATAAAAAAAAAACAATCGAAGAAACATACATTTTGTCGAATTCAATTGTTTATTAAAGACACGAGTAGTGATTCTGTGTTACAAATTAAAAATACAATATTTTATCATTGAATTGCGATTTCGGTATAATTTCCTGTTAACTGTCAAACTATTGCGTGTAAAATGTCGCTTGACATTTCTAAGACGCCATTACACGCCAGACAACCTTACCTATTAATGAAAATTATCAACTAAAGCTCTACTTTAAAACACTATTTCTTAAAAGCATAAAAGTTTTAAATTATTTCAGAGTAAATATTTGAAAAAAAATAACGATTGTCAATCACATGACGTGTTTGATCATTGATCAAACAAAGCGATCTTCTTCTTTATTAATGGCTTCAGGTGTCTAATGAAGACAATTCTGCCAATGTCGAGTAACCCAATGAGAGATTACAAAATTTTAATTCACACGTAAACGTTCATGTGAAAAAAAAACACGATAAATAATAAAATCTTTTAGATAGCCCCATGCTATGAAAACAAAATCAAGCGTTTGATCAATCGATTGACGTCAATCGAATGTATTGTCAATCGCGGACCGCGTAATCGAATGAGACTTGTGCGGGTTACAATAATTTAAAAAATACTTAAAGTAAAATAATTCAATGGAAACAATTTAAAACTTTTAAAATTCGAGAAATAGGTATATTTCTAATTGATACTAAATTTAACTTTTGCGGCGATCACTGCTAGCTTAATTGTGCAGTTTCAATAAACACGTACATATCTAAGAACTACGTTTGGCTGAATATTTAAACTTAAATTATATCACCAGAATCTTTATTCCTTTTCTTTTATCCTTAGTTATCTCTCACATCGTACTCGAGTCGATAACTGGGACTTCAGCTGAAGTTAGGCTCTGGGTCACATAATTACACGTTATGTCCATTACGTCTCGTGTACGAAAAAGTAGAGTAAAGATTTGAGAGATAACTTGGACGCTGCAAAAATACATAAACTAATATGACACAACATTGTCCTAAGTTAGAAAAGGACAGAAGAACTGTGAAAGTTTCTCCTGAGTCAACAATTAGCATTATCAAAACGTTTTAATATAATATTGTCTGTTTTAATTATTTTTATAGTATTCATCTTAATCGTTTTATTATATAAACAATTTGTTAATTGCTAAATAAAAGATTTCAGAACGTCTGTGTTTGTTCTAGAATAAATCTAAAACATAAGACACGCGTTCTTCTTTTGTCTTTTATTTTTTTGTTTATATAGCAAAACAACAAAAAGAGAAATACGTTATTTTAAATATACGATAACAATGTGCATTATTATCTAATAATTTTAAATTCTCGTTTCTTCGCCAAAAGAATTCTATAATGTTCCTGTAATAGTACTTTCTTAAAGAAAGGTCCTTTAACATTATGTGTAGGTATACATATATATGCATAGTCATACATTTTTTACTACTGAGATAGGTTCAGAATTATATAACCATAAACAATTTACTTTTTTTACGAACATAACTGAATTAAGAATTATGCATACTTAAGCCGAGTCTCCTGCTCCTGTTTCTTCGAAACATTACACAAAAACATTGAAACATTGGGGCGTGGCCGTACACAATGTTTTTGCTTTCCGTCGACCACGGAAAACAAAAAACATTGTGTATGAATACAAAAATGTGTCCGGCCACGCCCCAATGTTTCGATGTTTTTGTCTAATGTTTCGAAGAAACAGGAGCAGGAGACGCGGCTTTAGCCATAGAAAACGAAATAGACCAATCACACGCTTAAAACATTGTTAGTGTGAATTTTGACCAATGATAATAATCCATTGCAACTGTCATCTAGCTGTCATTACGTTCTGTTACACGCATTATCAAGTAATCGTTTCAATCATTACTTATTAATATATAAATAACAGTAAGAAAAAAAGTTTAAAATTGATATTTGATATATAACTATATGCTAAATATTACTATTTAATTTTGATTAATGTCCAATAATTGCCGTGTTTAAAAATTTGTGACTGCATAAAATGCATTTTAAGCGCAGATTCTTTCGAGCGTTATTTTTGAATACGGCCTAAATTTGATTTTTGTAACACCAAAGAAAAAGCGACGTGACGTAATATGACATTTATAAAGGCGTATTGCGATTATTTTGTCCACGGAGAAGCCACCGATTTTGAGAACCTATCTCAGTAATTGCGTTCAACGCTTGTTTAGCTTTAAATCAACACTAAGCTATATTAAGACTAGCATCGCAGTGTTTGTTTTCTCATTATAGCCACAAAAATACTATTTTCAATAGAAATAAACTAGAAATAATTATATAAGTTTTTATTATAATATTTGGAACAGTCAGACAGAGGGATAACAAAACGTTTTTGGCATTTATAACGAACGAGTGGGGAGACTCTCCTTTATAGTATTGGTATCAATAGATATCGATCATTTTTTAAATATTTTCTTTTGTCATCACACCCAAATATTATAATAAAAAATTTATAGAAAGTAAATTTAAAAAGATAATTAAAAATAAGAAGAAAAAAATAACTATTATTTTAATATAAATTAAATAAATTAAAAATTACTAAAGCAATGTATAATTTAAAAAAATAACAACAACTAAAAAAAACAAATTAAAAAATAATAATTTTAAAAATCACAAATTTGCTCTTAAACAAATATTAACATTAAGATGATTTTTGTGGATTATATCTTAAGATTTATAATTTCTTTAAATTAAAAAAAAAAACACGAACTGCCTTACAATTTAAAACTATTTGGAATTTATTTTATTTTATGGTTTCATTGAAGATAGTAAACATCTTATTTCAGCTGCGATCTGTTTTGCACACCATAAATAAATAAAGTACCTACATATAACAAAAAAATACCTTTAACCCTTAGTAGCCTGATTTACGAAAGTTCACTTTGCCGCGCAAGTAATATGTCATAGATAAAATAAAACAATAATGACATTTGTTTTATTTTTTAATTTCGTTGGAAAGAATATTATACAACAGTAAAATACGAACAGCCAACCTATAAAAAAAACTAATAGTAATGTGAACATTCCGTTTAAAAGATTGGTATCAAAATTGATACTCTAGGCTATTAAGGGTTAAATTGTACATCGTCAAATAGTCCCACTCCAGCCGGTGTCACCACTAACTCATCTCCAGTTTCTTCAGGCAGTCCGTCTTCGACAATATGCCGCCTAAATTGAAATAAGGCAGCTAATCTCTATCTAAATTGATTAGTTCCCAATGCCTACTTATTAGTACTTCGCCTACAACTAACCTAATACCCGCATTCCTATCTGTATCTCCAATTTGTTTAAATACAGTAAAACCTCCTTAATCGCAAACAAAAACCGAGAAGTAGGTTTAGCTGTAGTAATATTTATTTCATTATATTTTGTTTTATTTAATTGGCATTTATTATTAAGTTTAGTTTTTATTTATTTTGGATATAAAATATGTTCTACACATAAAATTGACATCTGTTTTGAAAATTCAATGTCCATAAAGTCGCGTCTGTTGCGCGTGTTTCTTCGAAACATTACACAAAAACATTGAAACATTGTGTACGAATACAAAAATGTGTATGGCCACGCCCCAATGTTTCGAAAAAAACACGCGCAGGAGACGCGGCTTAACAGTTTAAATGTTTGGTCAATAATTTTTTTATATACTAATAATTTGTTTGACAGTTAATTGTATTGACATTGTATTTATAATGTCAATACAATAAGTAGAAAGAGAGAGGAGTAATTGGAGATACAACTCGGAATACGTGTAAATTTTTTTTTTCATTTTTTAATAAATTTACATTAATCAAACTGTGCACGTCAAGTTAAAGCAACACTAGAATTCAAAAGTTTCAAATTGACAATCTTAGCAGACTGAAAACGCCTTGTCACTTCGCATTACTCACTTTCCAGATTCCACGGAGGCATCTCCTTTTGTAAATACAGAAAAAAATTAATCTCTACCAACATCATTCACATCCACTATGCCGGCTTCAGGAGCCTGCACGGCTGCTGCCAAATTAATCCACGTTTAAGCTTAAAAGTATTACAGAAAGAGACGCCTCCATGGACAGCTGACCTAAAAATATTAATTTAACGCAAGAACAATAAATTTTGCTAAAATAAATTGGAATGTATATCTACATCTAAAAACTATTTTAGATAAAAAAAATACTGAACCGATTAGTTAAATCCTAAACACCCACTATTGGATGTAGGTAGGTATTTTCTATTAATAATAAAATTGATTAAAATTTAAAAAAAAACAACTTACAACTAACTGAATGTACTTACAATCGATTTGAAGTAATCAATTCAACGAATCCGTCGAATACTATCGCAATTAAATTTAAATTACAAAAACCCACTGTCGGAGATATCTATTAGCTCTAGTTTTACAATTAGGACTGTTTAGGCCGCTCAGCTGTCATTTCTTCGTACAATGACAGGTGAGTATCCTAAAACTGTATTATAGTAATAACGATTTTTGGCTATCAAGTAAAAACAGTTTGGGGTCATGCATAATTTACGTCACACGAATTTCATGATTTTTGTACCCCTTCCCCCGTCCCTGTCACACCTCCTGTGACGTCACATATTTTGAAATTTTACACCTAAAAATTATTAAATTAAACTTCCATATAATCATAACATAGATATGAAAATTAACAAAATATTGTTTTAATACTTGTATATAATTATATTTTGAAATGTAATATTTCCCTCCCGTCCCCCCTTTTAACATATGACATAATTTATAAATGACCCCTTTTTAGAGCCATAAACCTTCACTATACCGGCCCAGATATAAATTTATTTACTATTAGGTTTAATGTTAGCGCGACAGTAGGTTTTATTATAAATAAATAGAGGTCAATCATCATCAACAACTTCCATTTTGAAACCTTTGGCTTTTCTGCCCAACGATTTAATAGCAAGACGGCCGTTACCGCTTCCTGCTTTCTGTTTCATAATACTTGTATGTGAGGGTGGTACATCTTCATCACTGCTGCTGTTCACGTCGACCGGACCTGAAGGCCGGACCTCCCCAGTATCATCGTCGCTTTCCTATAAATTACCACGTATTTTAAGAAAAATTCGAGTTTTAACCGAAAATTGTACACAAGCCAAATGTGCCGCTGGTGGTATATAAAAACTTATATGCTTATATATTTGGATTACAATACCCAAATAATATACCGGGTGACTCAGTTGAATGTTTGGAGTCTAAAATGTGGTATTATGAACATTACTTTATGGCGGTTGTCTGTACAAATTATTGTCTATACTATATTGTACAACAAACGGTTATTATTATTATTAATGGCGGTAAAAGCATAAAAATCGTAATTGAAAATAAAAATTATCTACTATCATAAAACTAACACCAAAACCCATGCAGTTATAAAATTTAAACAAAATTCGAAATGTGGTGATTCACTGCAAAAAAAAACAGCTAAATTTCATATAAAACTAGTTATGAGAGCGTTTAATAACACAAAAGCAGATGAATAACAATTTAGGCGCCAAATATGTCGTATTTCAATTGGAGTCTAAATTGATGTTAACTTCAGATGATAGTGCGAGAGATTTAAAACATGCTTAAAGCAATAAGTGTTAGAGACAATGGAAACAGACATTTATTTCTTGTGCGGGCGGCTTCGCGCGATGCCTGACGAGGGACGTTTTCGGGATTTCTCCTCAGCACTGTCGACCCCCTTAACAGTAGTATATAATATAATTCAATAAATTTGAAAATAGAATACACAATTTGAAATAACAATCGAATCTTTTTATGACAGTTATGACACTTATCTTTTTAATTTTAAATAGGCTTAGACTACTAATAAAATTTCGTTTAATAATATTAATTTTACGTCCGTATAAACCAGCCATTCTCAAAGTGTGTTCCGCGGAACCCTAGGGCTAAAATATTGCAAATAATACCTACCAAAGGGAGATTATAAGGTTACATCTAAATATTACATTGCAATATGATTATTCATAAATACATATAAATCAGTTTTTTATAATTATAATAAGGCTTTTTCCTTCGCCAAAAAAGTTTGAGAACCGCTGGTATAAACAAAGTGTATCAACAACAAAATAATAAGACAATAACTGTGTGTAAATTAGCTCATTTAAATTGTCTATTTTGTATTCATAATCAGTCTTACATCGAAGTCCCCAATAGTGAATTTTTTCCCGGCGGTTTCTGCAACAAGTTGGGCTGGCGGCGGAGGAGCACTTTCCGGGCTTAATACCTTTTGTTAGAAATGCAAGCGGACACAAAAACACACATATTAGATATATACAAAAATACAATTAGTATGCGGACAAACATTTCATAGCGATTTTCAAAGTTTATAGATGTATATATATATTTTTTTATTATACAGCTTACTAAGACGTTTGTTTTGATTTTATTAATTACAGTATAAACTATATATAGCGACGCTTAATGGCGTTATTGAGAGTTGTCTATTTAAAAGAGAAAATATATATATTTTACCATTATAACACATATGTATTCACTAATAAAGTATAATGAACGTACACATAACACAGCTGCAGTTCTTATTAATTTCAGCAACTAACAAAGTACTGTTTATTGTTTAATAATGACGTATAGTTGTCGTGTGATTTTACATAAAGTGAA
This sequence comes from Tineola bisselliella, assembly GCA_028551675.1. Classification (NCBI taxonomy): domain Eukaryota; kingdom Metazoa; phylum Arthropoda; class Insecta; order Lepidoptera; family Tineidae; genus Tineola; species Tineola bisselliella. The sequence goes on along the minus strand of JAPWLS010000716.1, from coordinate 89,687 downwards.
TGGTTAACAAGCTAAATTAATAAAAGTCAAGTAATTTTGACGTTATAAGGAGTTTGTCGTTAAATCGAGTGACGTTAAATGGAGTTTAATTCGATCTTTAACGCGATAGTAAGCCGCATAAAGTCTTTTAAATTAGTCACATGTTCGATGTTAATTCACATTAATTATTAATTTGTTCATTGGTCAGGGATTGTAAAAATCCTTGTTAGTAATTTTTCCATGTACTCCTAAGTATGAGTTTTACTTGATAGTTGGATTCGTATATTTTAACTACAAATAGAACTGCTTAGGGCAGTAGTTCCCAAACTTTATTGTTTTGCGACTCACTTTTGCGTAGGATCTGCAATTAACTAACATTTGATTCCTATAAATGAGCTTCTTACAGTATCTTCATTTTTACATTTGCAGTGTCTTCGTTCAATTTATTTTTTAAACTAAGTTTGAAAGTCTCTCGCGACCCCCAGTTTGGAAACCACTGGTTTACAGTTAGCAGTTCTATTTGTAGTTAGATGGCAGATGTAGATTTAAAACAAAAAGGTTCTACTCACATCCTGGTCACTCATCATTTCCTTTGTAGAGACCGTAGTTTCGATCCTCCTGATGCTGCCCTGGTGGATGTCTACGTCCAGAGAGAGGCATTGGCAGCGCCGCAGTATAAACACGATGGGTATGGGCAGGACGCCGGCCAACATCATCAGGGCGGCAATCCCGAGCACCCAACTCGGGTATTGTGTTTTCACGACACGGCCCTGCAATGATCACTTTGCTTAACCGATTTAGCGACGATTGCATCAGTCAGAGTTTGGTGTTCAGTTGGTGAGGGTTATTATATATTTGTAATTTTATGAATAAAAAAATATTTTTTCTCAATTTCTCATAGCAATTTTCAATCTATTTACCAAAAACCCATAGCACTCAAACGGTTATATTCATTGAGTTTACTTTGCAGAGAGCATGTTTAGTTGCATTTTAAATACGCAACCGTCACTGACGCTCAAAATCCCGCTTGTTCATTATAGTAGGTATGTATAAAAAATAATTAGTGTATCGTTGATTCCTTGAAGAAAATATTAGACAAGATAGGTAGTTAAGAAATAATATATTTTCGTTTATTTGTTTGATTGATCTCAGAGAAAAGAAGTTCCTTTTAAAGATAATTATGTTTTTGTTTTTATGTTAAGGCTTTTATATAAAGTATAAGTTATATATGTAGTTTATATGCGATTTTTTTTCTGACCCGATTTTTTCGTCCCAGTCCCGTTTTTTACGTTGAGGTCCTGATATTTAGAGAAACGGATCTGGCAACGCTAGTAATAGACCCTAATATTAGAGAAAGAGTTGATTTAAACGCAAAACCAGCTAATAATAAAAACGGTAATCAAAAATGAAAACACGTTAACAAAATCATTCAAAGTGTTCTTAAAACGAAATTATCTTTTGGTCATGAGCTTTTGCGTGTAAATTAAAATTTTATAATTTGTTATTGGACTTTGGCCTAATACTCGACAGTGGGAGAATTGTCCTCTTTAACGTCTAAGGCCATAAAAGAAGAACAATTCTTCTTAGACGTAGAAAAATCATTTGACATAGAAACTCACAATTTTAACTTAATTGAAATGTTTACTTTGAAACTGGACTCACCAATTCAGCATCCCAAGCACCATAAGTTGGCGGATTAACCACCATAAAGACCAGCGACGACAGGAGAATTGCAGAAACAATAATAGGTCCCACGTAACGCCACGTGATTTGCCAATACCACCCTGGTCTGTAGCCCGTCATCTCATAGATATCGTTGGTGAATCTGAAAGACGGCTCTTTTATCCCCCTGCGGGTAGGGGAAGGTTAGAATAGAGGAAAACAAAAAGTTGGAGAAAAAAAAAGAACTAATAGAATGAAAATTTAAAAAAAAAGAAATAGAAAAATAGTTGAAATTAAAAAATATATATGTGAAAATAAAAGGGGAAAAAAAACAAAAATATGTTAGTAGACAGATATTAAAAGATGGATATTAAGGAACAATGGTTAAAACAAAGTACAGTTATTAAATAAAACCGTCAAAGCGATATTTATTTAAAAACTGTAAATGTTTATCATATATTAATGTAATAAACCTATAGACTACTAATTATAAAGGCTAGTTGGTTTTATTTTACGATTTATAGATATTTAAATTAACTGAATAAATTTCATTACAATATTTTCCATTTCTTTAGAAAAAAGCGGTAACCAGATACGATTGGTTTTTTTTTCTTTGTTTTTATTTTATTAAAGTCAAAGGGTTCATTGGCTATACAGTATACAGTCCGAACTTATAATTTCTGTGGTTTTAATACAAAATTTTATTTTTGTTCAAAATTAGATAAATATGTAATGTAGAAGAAAAGTAGTCCATTTAAAATTTATTTGTGTATAAAATTAATATTTTATACACAAATTAAGTTTTATATACCCTTATATATGTATATATATTGATAGAAATTATATACTTACAAAAAAAACATATAAATTAGTATAAAACAACATACTAACCTTCCATCACCAACATTATTTTAAAAAAAAACTTCACACCGAATATCACCATCACATTATTATTGCAGACAATAAAATTATTCACGAATTTTAATACGACTTTATTTGAAATGTAAACAAGATATTTATTAATGCATAATCTAATTTGAAATTAATTCTCTATGTAGGCGCTGAAGTCTTCAAATTGAGCGATAGTTGTCTCAGCAGCAAAAAGAGGGCGCTACTATACTGTGGCTTATAATATGTCAAAGTTGTAAACCTCTATAAAAGGATCACATAATACCAACTAATTTTAAAAACAATGACAGTTAGTTCTGACAAATGACCGGTTTCGTTTTTTAATGTTAAATAATAATAACACTAGTTTACAAGGTTTTTGTCCTTCAAATGAAACGTTTTTTTTTTCTTAACAATTGAGGTGCACTGAGTTTCAGAAAAATTATTTAAAAAATCTAACACGTCATTTTGAAATAACCAAAATATACATCTTTAAGTGATTCCGTTATGGGATATCCTTTTTTAGATATTATAAATTCACCACACACATAACAAAAACGATCAGGATGTACTTTACACAACCTTTTTGACATTGTAAAAACAAATATTTATTTAACTAAACACTAAGCAGCATCAAAATTTTAAAATAAAATCGAAACCAACTTATGGGTGGGTAGTTTGAAAATAAGATGTAATAAGAACTTGATTTATAGACGTGATAGAAATAAAATAAATATATGTTTGCGTTTAGTTATTACTACTAAATACAACGATATGGAATACATTGAAAGGACATGACTTTTATTTTAATTTGTAAACTAGTGTAATTAAATATCTGCGTGCAACCATCGCACTACGCCTGCTTGAGGAGACGAAATTAAAATCATATTTGTGTACGTTCATTACGTATTTAGTTTACTTATATTTATGTATTTTATTTATCTAAATTGCATTGCCCAATACTAACACTGCTTCTATGACAATTGGTTATCTGGAAGAAATTACTTTTAGTGATAAGATCGCTCTAAATTTGTTTCTTATGTGTTAAATTGTATTAATATTATTATATTTTAAACAAAAGAACATTTAAAACAAAGAAACAGACTACAATTAAAATTAAGTATTCAGTTCTGAATGTATTTAAAACAATTTAACATTTAAAATTGTTTCCAAGTACCTATATATAGTGTACACGTCGGAGAGTGATCAAAACATTTAGCTATTAAGGTTTAAAGTTACCCAGCGATAATCTTAAATTGACAATTAGATTTAATGACGTATTTTCGGTTGACAGACGACACCTATACGCGGAATAATTTTACTTTGAAAGGTCTCATAAAATAATAAATTAGTAACACGCGAAATGGTCAATCTAACACAACTAACATTTAGCCAATTTTCGTTTTAAAATAAGATTCTCCATCTTATAAAAAATAATTAACATTTTCTTAATGGTTTCTGAGATACTCAATACAACAACGAAGAATCTACACAAACAAACCATGCACAATAACAACTTTAAATCGTTTTGTGATATATTTTTGTGGGTTTTATAACGCGAATACGTTTTAATTGATTTAAAATATTTTAATATTCTATATTTAACGTCATTCGATTTAACGACAAACTCCGTAAAACGTCGAATTTCATTGATTTTGATTGGTTTACCTTGTTATCCATGAAATAAGTATATCATCTATGTAACATCACACCCACTCTAAATAACGACAACAATACGTCATTATTAAGCAATAAACAGTACTTTCTAAGCTGCAAAAATTAATAAGAACTGCAGCTGTGTAAATTTATTAGTAAATATGTGTTATAATAGTAAAATAAATGCGATTTTTTTCTCTCCAATTAACGACAACTCTTAATAACGTCGTAAAGGTGTCGCTATATAGAGTTTACGTTGTATATGATTTTTTTACAGTTGTAATGAAATGTTATGTTATAAATCGCGTACCCTTTGCTTAGCTGAAATTTTGTTATTATTTGAATTTTATTATGGCGGAAGACCAGAGGTTGCCAATATATGTCATAAATGCATAAAAATAAATAACAAAAGAAGTCTTGTTTACATTTCGAAAAACAAAAGAAGTTAACACGATCATAATTAACCAATCAGAACTTACTTTTCATGTCCATAAATATAAATAACCGAAATCATTTCCAGCAGAGCAACGACAACCAGGCCTATGGTGCCAGCGAACGAGTCGAACATTTTCAGCCAATACTCCCCAGCTCCAGTTGTGAAGATCATGCCGATGCAGCAGCAGAAGGTGCACACGACACCTGAAAGGAATAGAAGGATTTAAAAAACTGCGTTCCTTTCTATTGCCAAAATCAGTGGTTCCCAAATTGGATTCCTAAAAAGGTGTGACTAAAAAGTTTGGGAACCACTGGTCTAAATTATTTCAAGTTATTTTGACTTTAAAACATTGATAACACTAATACTTCTTGAGTCTTTCGTGTTAAAATGGCCTGTTAGCCAAACTGTGTGAATTATACCAGTATAATCGAGTGCAATAGTTTTTTCATATGTATTCAATACAAGTAATAACAATTAACACAGATGGCTATCAGGACAAGACCAACACAAACCACGAGATCCCTGCGTAATAGACATGCGCTCTGAACAAAAAATTACATCCTAATAAAAGAATAATAATAATAAATTCTTTATTGCAATAAACATTTTTTGTTTCTTTTCACATTGGCGAGCTTAATGCCGTCGGCATTATCTACCAGCTAACAATAAAAAGAAAATAATAATAACTAAGTATACATACATAAATAATAAATAATAATATATACTTAAATACATACATATTTATGGAGAAAAGTTATAAGTGAATTAAATAAATAGTAGAATTAAGAGATATTTTGTTTTAACATAAAATGTTTGGTCAGAAGATTTACCTGTAATAATAGGTTTGCTGATTCTTTTAAAGAATTCGATATCGAATATGGTGCAGAGCATCCCCTCCATGATGCCAATTTGACTGCCAAGACCCAGGGACAGGAGCATGAGGAAGAAGATGATAGACCAGAAAGGAGCGAAAGGCAATTCCACGATTGCTTGAGTGAACACAATAAACGCAAGTCCGGTACCTTCTGCGGCCTAAAATACGAAAAAATATATTTTATTAAAATCTCAAACTAATAATTTAAAACTTAATTTAATTTTTTTAAAGTTTATGAAATAATAACGTGTTAATTTGGTATAAAATTCCATATAATTATTACTTTTTTTACATTTAGTAGTGTCCGCCGTCCTTAACTAAAGTTTAAATAACCTAAAAACTTAATTTAAAAAATTTAAAATAATTTATATGCCTCACTATTATGTTTTCGACAGCTTTGCAGCCATAGGAAGTGCTATTAAGGATTAAAATAATGCCATATCCGCATGGACGTAATCAGCCATGGGCTCAGGGTGCGGCAGCAGTCTAAAATAATATGTAACCAGCAAACTATACCCGCGGTCTTACCCCGGTTATTTTTTTTTGTGTCGACTGACGACTGTCGAGTGTGAACTTTCTTACGGATATTAAGTATTGTAGTTAGTACGTAGGTAATTAAGTTTTTTAGGTTTGATTACGTACCCCACAGGGCAGAGCCAGTGGGGCAAGTGCCCCACCCTGCCCCACCTTGCCTACGCCCATGCATATCCGTATCACACTCTTAACTAGATATCATTGCATATATTTCGTAAATACTCCAAGCTCATATAAAACAAAAGAACTAACAATTGTCATTTTAAACAGATCGAATACACGACCAAGGATACCTAAATATATACCTACATGTATTGATTAATAAGAAATATCCACTTAGAACTGGTTTTTACAAGAAATCATTGTACCAATTGGCGTGTAGCTGGTTAGTGCTAACCATTTATTTGGTTTTTGTTACGATTTTATGATATCACTGAGCTATATGTATGAGAGCTGAAATTTTCAGACCCATATCCAGAAATTACGTTCGGGCAATAGATTCAGAAGAAAACGAAATAGGCCAATCATACGCTTAAAACATTGTTAGCGTGATTTTTGACCAATGATAATAATCCATTGCAACTGTCATCTAGCTGTCACCCAGCTGCCATTACGTTCTGTTAAAAGCATTTATAAGAAATCATTTCAATCGTTACTTATTAAAATATGCAATTTAAGCGCAGATTCTATACTCAAGTAATGATTGGGACTACAGTTAAAACTACGCTCGAGCGTCATTTTTAAAAACGGGATTGAAACTAAAGTTTTATTATTTAAAATACAAATTCGTTTATTTACGAAGAAATCAACAAAATAAAACAAAAGACCAAATAATTGAATTCAAGAAAACCATTTCATTTTTTATTTACACCAGTGTTTCCCAACCTTTCTTTGACATTTTGGTCTCGTCAAGCGAAATTATACCTAATAATTATTTACCGCAATTATTTAAGAATTTGTTTTTTTCGTTAAATTTGGCACTGAAAGCTAGTATTGCATTTAAATGGCCCGGACAGAAAGGGCTAAACTCGTGCCGAGTCCATTTTCGAATTGCCCCCTTTAACAATCAAATTGCCCCACTTTGAGAAACACTGATACAATGAAATTAAATTCACATAAATATCTGAGTTGCTCTTGTCCTCCGGATGATGTCCTACGAGAGTGAATATATCCTATCCCTTACCTCCTCCAGCTGCTTGCTCATGCTGCATCCAGTCAAATTTAAGTTCGTAAGGTTTTCAAGGTTCAGCGCCGAGAATTCCTCACGGTACGCCTCATACGACGTGTTGGAGGTGAAGCCGCCAATGTGATGCGACGACAGTATTCCTATTTCGCTGAAATTATTTACAAAATATAATCAATACATTTAGTATAGCTATGTAAGTAAGGCTATGATTGACGAGTTTGTGGTCTTCTTCTCGTCATACGTCTTTCCGAAGCCATTGTGGAGTCTAACGATGCTAATAAACTATTTTCATTTCATTTCCTTTTATATATTATGTTTAGAGCTGTCAGAAGTAAAACGGATCTGTTAGCAATCGGGATCATGAATTTTTACTAACGACTAACGAGCACCAGCAATCTATCAAATGAACGAAAGATCGAGACGTTCGAAAATCAACAAAAAGAGTATATAAATATTGTAGTTCCAAATCCGCACACGGTGGCGCTGCTCAAATTTCCATACAAATCTCTTGAAGCGAACTCGGTTCGAAAGCCAGACTAAAATTCGTGATAAGCCCACAGTTCTATTTGTGGTTAAAATCTACGATCATGTTGTAACCCAATGTTTTAACTACAATATATATACAATTTAATATACAATTGAGGTTTGATGATGACAGCTGAGAACTTGATCCTTCGAAAACTCATCTATGTCATTATATCACATCCATGCTATAAACCATAAATCATAAACCCAAAGGCTGTTAAGGAAATTCCATCGCGGAAAGTTTGGCTATTAAAATTTTATTATCAAAATACATAAAAACACACTACGGTATAATGTTCAGAGTAGATTTCGTTCTTTATTGCATTTAATATGTAATGCGTCATACTCGTAAAAAAAAACTTTGGATTGGGATTCTGTGTTGATTGGAATTGAACTGAGAACTTTTTTGTTGAATAAATTGAAATAACTATCATTTGTTTTTTTTTTTCATATCGCAGTTTTTTTTAGCCATTGTAAAACTCATACATACCGATCCATGCATTTCTCAACCAAATTATGCGCTTTGAAACCGAGGATGCTGAAGACCACAACTGATGCATAGATGGCAGTCGCAGCGTTGCACACTGACACCACAAGGACATCTTTAACACAGTTATTGTTCGGAGGATTGTAGGAGCCGAAAGCAATGAGAGACCCAAAAGCCAGACCGAACGAATAAAACACTTGCGTCGCTGCATCTAACCATACCGTTGGATCGAGCAATTTATCCAGCTGCAAAGAAAATTAATAATTATTTACACAATTAACGAATTCCTTGTCATTCTTCTCGTCATACGTCTTTCCGAAGCCATTGTAAGGTCTAACGATGAGCAAGCGCACACCTATATATAGTGCCTATAATAAATTTTTTTTTCATTTCATTTAAAAAACGGTTATTTGACCAAAATTATTATAGAGTCATTTGTCCCATCGCTATTTCTGTAATCCTACACTTCTACTAACTAGTGCTGTCTCATGAAAATAGTGATGTCACACTCTCGATTCAGTAATTGATTACTAAAAATTACATACCTTAGGTTTATACATATGGATAATGCCATCAGCTGATCCTGGTAAAGTTATACCCCTGATGAAGAAGATAGTCAAAACTATATACGGAAACAGGGATGTAAAATAAACCACCTGAAAACAATGAACAAATCAACAACGACCTCTACATAATTTGTTAGAACTATTTTTTTTATTCGTTTAATCATTATTGGTTCGAAGCTCCAGTTAGATTCGGAAAGGCCCTAGGAAATACACCCTAGACAGGTATCAAAGATATTTTTTTTATTTACTTTTAGTAATTGGGTTCCAATAGAGCGCTTTTACTCGTCAAAATAAATACAAATATAAATAAAATAAATTATTATCAATTTGATTTAGCTGCTGTATACTGACATTGTCCACTTACATACTAATGTCATAATAATCCCTACTAATATTATAAATGTGAATGTGAGTTTGTTTGTTACGTTTTCACGCAACAACTACTAAACCGATCATCATGAAACTTTGTGCACATATTTTTGGAGGTACTAGAAGTAATATAGAATACTTTTTATTCAAAAATAAAATATATTTTTTACTATAGTTTCCAACTGACTATAGTTTCAGCTGTTTGGAATCATATTGATTTATTTCTATTGAAATGACCTCTGATACTTATTTAATGACTTAAATGTGAGAGAAGCCGCGGGTAAAACTTTAGGCATTAAGTTCGCCGATTTGAAAATTTGAAAATAAATAATTTTATTATTATTATTATTAAAAGCTAGTATATAATAAATATCTTATATATCTAGTTGTTTTATTGAGTATCTCATAAACCAGGGGTCGGCAACCTGTTTGTCCTTAATGGCCCAATACTAAATTTGAAAATCACCGAGGGCGCATATTTTTTTACAAATCTGTCCATATGCCTATTCTAAACTCAACTGACTACTTGCTGTATATCGCCGTTGACAAGAGTAAGTAAATCGCTCTGGCTATCATACATTTACATTAGTCCAGCGAGGGCGCATTAAAAATCGATCGGGGGCGCCATGGCATAAACAATTGAAATTCCGCCTATGTTAGTAGGAATACTATAAAAAAGAACTTACCTTCCCGCTGCTCTGTATCCCTTTCATAACCACAAAGAAAACGATGATCCATGCGAGCACAAGGCAAACAACAATCCACCATCTGGGACTGCCTGGGTTATCGATACTTGAAGAAGCATCCAGAGCGTTGCGGTACCAAAAGTATGCAGTTGCAGACGCCTTATTACACTCGGCTTCCATCGTGCCATTATCGTGAGGACATTCCGCCCAAGGAAGGTTTAGCTGAAATCACATGAAATACTAAAGTACCTACGTATTTCGTTTTATACTACCTAAAGTGAAATTTGTAAAAAAAAAACAAACAAATGAATTATCTTCGTTCTATCGTTCTTTTTGAATGAATAAAAAAACTTTATTTGTAATCAAAATTTAAAGTGTTTGTAAAAAAAAAAACATATTTGATTTTAAAATGCTTTTATTCAATTGACCAATACCTCAATGATTCGAAACAGTAGATTTAGTTTATTAATTGTTTATTGTTATTATTATTATTGTATTTTATTATATTGCCGTGCCCTGACCGGGTGTCACATTGACACTAAACTGTATGACATCTTAATTATAATTGTGACATGCAATAAAGATATTTAAATTTGAAAATTTGAATTTAAAACTTACCCTAAAACTATTAAACAAATAAAAAAGCACCCAAGTAATAATGACATTGTAGTAAAGAGCAACGAATAATGTCACAACGCAGCTGGCTATCCCCATGCCTCCAAGCCACGGGTGAATGGTGTTCCAGACGCCCAGAGAGCCAAGCCTCATCCGTTGACCAATAGCCATCTCAATTAAGAACAGAGGTATGCCTTCCAATATTAACATTATGATGAACGGAATAAGAAACGCACCTGCGAACAAAATTCAAGCATACATCACTCTAACCAACTAAAGCAGTGTTCCCCAACCTTTTTTGTGCCATGCCCCACCTTAGCTTTTCTAAAATCCTTATGCCCTCCCTATGTAACTTAACACCCAGTTGATATTTTGGTCACGTCCATTTTCGAATTGCCCCCTTTAACAATCAAATTGGGCCCCACTTTGGGAAACACTGAACTAAAGACAACATCGAGACCCAGAACAAATTTTCTTTTGTTTATTTTTATATTACAATTAAACATTTATTTCGACCGGAAATTGAATTCTGTGTAATTTAGTTATAGTCCATTCTAGCTATCATATACATCATAGCCTATACCAGACATTCTCAAAGTGTGTTCAGCGCAACCCTAGGGCTAAAATATTGCAAAAAATACCTACCAAAGGGAGATTATAAGGTTACATCTAAATATTCCAACTAAATATTACGTAATATTACATTGCAATATGATTATTCATAAATACATATAAATCAGTTTTTTATAATTATATTAAGGCTTTTTTCTTTCGCCAAAAAAGTTTGAGAACCGCTGGCTTATACAATATAATGTTAGTAAATAAAAAAATATTATTGTTAAGCAATTCTCATTAATACATATAAAAATATATAGTGTTCAATAAGTCGCCCCCTACCAGTGATTTATTTCCCTTTAATATATTGCCATAGTTCCCCTATCTCACCCTTCGCTCAAGGCCTGGATAAAGTTGGTTACGAAAGGGGAACATGTAGGGGAATCGATAACATGTAACCTAGGCGAGTTAAAATATCGCCGATTTTTATTGTAAATCTAGTCTACGTATTAAGCTCGTCTATGTGAAAAAAAAAAAATAATAAAGGAAATTATTCAAAATTATTTTGCTTATAATTCCCGCTACAACATTCAATAACTTGTCTCGACGCGTTTCGCCACTTCACGTATCCTGATGATGCCACGTGAAGTGATGAAACGCGTCGAGACAAGTTATTGAATGTTGCAGCGGGAATTATAAGCAAAATGGGGCATTACTGTAATAATAACATGTCTTATAACAAAGCCTGTCGTCAGCAGGCTTATCACTCATTTTCGTTCACTTAATGGAAAAAAATCAAAGCAAATTTCAATAAATAGGTACTTATATAGACATTACGAACTGTAAACAAGTTAGGTTAACCATGATTTCAGGTATAAATGGGACTGATTTTAGTGTTGTTTTTCTTTAATAAGGATAGCATTATAGTTGCTGATATCAAAAGACGTTTGTTGACATGACGAAGGCGATTTCAGTCAGCATATTCTCATAAATCCACTCCAGCTCAACTAAATATATATGTTTATGTTGTCCTTGTCTTGTCTTGGTTTAGTAAAGTATCTCTCAGTGCCTATAGTATAATATAGGCATACAAAGACTGGTAGACAGACTGATGATGGTTTAACTCACGACACTTTCAAGCTATACATCCGTAACCTAATCGCGTTTTTGGAACAACTTGATAGTAGCTGAAATAACGAGAGGAGTGTATATTCGTCTCCTGAAACTGGCACAGTGGAGGCGTTACACGTTGTCATCTGTCAGTGGTAACTGTTGTCTCCTCTTATGGACTACACTCCAGCTTAAGATGAAATGAAATGAAATTAGTTTATTAGCATAGGCGCTAAAGGCGTGCGCTTGCTCATCGTCAGACTCTACAATGACTTTGGAAAGGCGTATGACGAGAAGAAGACCACAAGAAACTCGTCAATCATAGCCTGTACATAAAATAATTAACAAAAAAAATAACTAAGATCAGGCGGAGTGTGGTCTTTCGTATAATATATTTTTACAGCGAGTCCGTTGCTAGCGTAACGTGTATACATCCTACACTGAAAGAGGTTTCACGTGTAAGGTCGAGGAAAATATTCGATGATAACACATTTCCCGGTGAAGCCTATGAACCAGTATTATTTACGTCATGTCGAGTTTTGGACGAAAATTACGCTTTTCATTTTACATATTAATAATAAACAGATATTATACTTATATATATATATATATAAGTATAATATAGTACTAACTGTTGCCAGCGACTTCGTTCGCGTAATAATGAAGTTATAAAGTACTATGAATTTTAACATAAAAAAGTAGTTATTGAGACATAACTGTAATAGTTAGACATATGATGTTGCTGACTTTTTCGTAGATATTGATGTCCTCTATAAAACTGTAGTACATCACTTTGCTCTATTGTCAATAATTTCCGCAGCGTACGCAATGTAATGATTTTTTTTTGCATTTTTTTCACACTTCGAGTTACATTATTGAAGTTTTCATATTCGTTTTTGAAAATATTCTATAGCCTATGTTCATCAGAGATAATGTAGGATACTAATGGTAAAAGAATTTTTCAAATCGGTCCAGTAGTTTCGGAGCCTATTCAATACATACAAACAATCAAATGTTTCCTCTTTATTATATTAGTACAGATAAAGATCTAGCAATAAAGACAAGTAAATTTCCTGTGGGCTTATCACGAATTTAGTCTGGCTTTCGAATCGAGTTGTCACAAGTAAAACGGATCCGTTAGCAATCGGGATCATGAATTTTTACTAACGACTAACGAGTACCAGCAATCTATCAAATGAACGAAAGATCGAGACGTTCGAAAATTAACAAAAAGCATCTAAAATATTGTAGTTACAAATCCGCACGCGGTAGCGCTGCTCAAATTTCCATACAAATCGCTTGAAGCGAACTCGGTTCGAAAGCCAGACTAAAATTCGTGATAAGCCCACTGGTCTCTTTAACAACATTGCAGGATTTGCAAAATTGCAATTTAACAAAAATTGTTATTGTGCATAGTTTGTTTGTGTAGAACTGTAGATTCTCTTTGTTGTATTGAGTATCTTAAAAACCATTAATTTTTTAAACGTCACAGCCCGATAATTTACCAGATGATAAAAAATTAAAAAAGGCAAAAACGGTTAAAGAAATTGGTTTTTTTTTGATATGAGGGTTTACGTGTATGTTAAAATTTTGTAATTTCTTTTTGGGATACTGCCTGAATACTGGATTTTGGGGGAATTGTCTTCATTAGACATTTGAAGCAATTCATAAAATAAGAAGATAAAAAATAAGTCATCAATGACTGTTTCCATTCAAAAGTAAAAATAACTATTTCAACAATGTACAATGCAAACCGCAATACTCAACATGGGAAATTCAGGACTATCGATTACCAATAATACATTTCTTTAAAATTGTTTTACCTACCTAATTTAAGGTTTTATAAATGCTAATTTAATTAACGACTAACCATAGACACTAAAATGTGACCACAAACAATAGTATCTATTGTGTGAATTTTTAAATGGCGTTACTTAGCATAGTGGTAATGAATCTGTCCATTGAAATAATATTATGTCAACTTGATGTTTTGTTTCACGTTTTTCAGTTTTCAAGACATAACAAAAGAATTTTACATTACCACCCATAGTGTTTAAAATACACGTGATAATAAGATGATGTCATTGTAAGGCAGACATCATATAAATATGTAAGAGATTTTGCTCAATACAACATCCACAGTCTCTCAATACATTTATGAGAACTTAATATACGTTCACAAAAATAAAGTTAACTTTCTTAAAAATCTGGAGCTCAAATAAGCTACACATTCCTAATTTCCGCCTCCGTAAAACGAGTCGTTGTTTCACCGGATTGGCATAAAGTTATATAATAAACTGATCAAGAAAATCATAAAAAGCAAACTTATTCAAAAATCATATTACACGTTTGATAAATATCTTATAAATAAAAAAGCTTGGACATAACCAATGTCATTTTATGTTTACCCTCACGTATATAACAGGATGACAAAGCCCCTATACAGCATCTTTTCTTCTACATCATAGTAGATTTATTATATATTATTATGACATTAGTATGTAAGTGAACAAAGCACACAACAGCTAAATCAAATTGATAATTATTAAATTAATAAATTTATTTCATTTATATTTGCATTGAGTAAAAGCGCTCTATTGGAGCCCAATTACTTTTAGATAAATTTAAAAAAAAAAAGTATAACGCAGTGGTTAGTAAAAAAAACTAGCGTTAAAAGCTTCACAAATAATAATATTAAAGAGTTACAATCATTAGTTTCATTATAATACAAGTACAACAAAGAATTTTGGAGATTCCACAGTCGCTCTTAAAAGAGAAGCCAAAAGGGTTCCGATACCTAAATAAAGCAACGACGCGCAAATAATCTATTTTTACACGTAACCTTCCGTTCGACCTTTCATAAAACTAACGTGTAACTATATTTTATAAATAACGGTTTCATGGCTCAACAAATTTCCAGCATACGCGTGATCACTTACATGTCAGTTTTACGTCGAATATATTTGTTACGCTTGAGTAGAGACTAACTATGATTAAGGAGACATGCCAATGTTTATATTGACTGAAAATAAAACCTAGGTGATATAAAATATATGTCTGAAAGTAATTTTGAAAATAGTCGAAAAATTTCCATATTGAGATAATTAGGTATCATTCTTAAAAGTTCTGGAAAACAGTGGGTTTATCACGAATTTTAGTCTGGCTTTCGAACCGAGTTCGCTTCAAGCGATTTGTATGGAAATTTGAGCAGCGCCACCGCGTGCGGATTTGGAACTACAATATTTTAGATACATTTTGTTAATTTTCGAACGTCTCGATCTTTCGTCCATTTGATAGATTGCTGGTGCTCGTTAGTCGTTAGTAAAAATTCATGATCCCGATTGCTAACGGATCCGTTTTACTTGGGACAGCTCGATTCGAAAGCCAGACTAAATTCGTGATAAGCCCACAGGTCACATGAAATTTTTATTTATATTTTAAATTAGATATTCTCAAACAGAAAAAAATATGTATTCCTTTTTTATATTTTAATTATTATAAATAATAAACAACAACAAATTCCTTAAGTACATTTCTTCATATGAAACAAATTTACAGACGTACCAAAAATAATAGTTACGTCATATATGAATACACTGTTTTACCTACAGAGCATATTCGTACATATATTTGGCTGCATGGGCGTTAATTCCTTTACCTCAATAAAAGCAAGAGTTACAAGATTTATGTTTATAAATGGTGGAATATTATTCATAAATATTCAGAAATGTGTGTATAAATGATTCTACATAGGAAAAACTGCAATAAAACTTTTAAATACAAATGCATCGCTTCTTTCTCGACACAAATAGCGGTTGCCATGACAATTAGTTGTCTAGAAGAAATCACTTTTGCTGATACGACGGACAATTCCTCTAAGTTAATTAAGAAATAATAACTGTATCTTCACTTAAGCTAATAAATAATTTAATATTATTATCATAGAATAGCTATCTTTTGTTTTTTATATGATATTTTAAAATATATTCGTCGTTGAAATATGAAACATCATTAAACTTCATAGTACATTATATCTACATTACTACGCGAACGAAGTCGGGGGTAACAGCTAGTATATATTTTATACATTTGGAATATTATATGATGTAATATTTAGCGAGCGTAATCAATATTGATTAGTATTCCACGAGCCCCGCCTTGATGTCGCCGAAAGATTACAATGTGACATAATAAAATAGGTATTTTATTGGTACTAACAATACAAATCACAGATCGGGTCACTTAACGTCGTATACCAAAACAAACCTTCTTCATTATTTATTGCGTACATTTTTCCTTTTACTTTTTCATTTGTCTAATGACTTCGGAAAGACATACAACGAGAAGAAATCACAAGCATATACAATACAATATTAGTAGGTACAAATCTTCATTCACTACATCCCCTAATATAATATATTTTTTAAAAGCTAACCTTTAACTGCCTACCGTATTTAATTTAACTTAAACATGATATTTCAAAGGCTTCGAGGATTATTTTGTAAATGACAATTGATTTTTTTAGTATTAAAGCCTTTTAAATACTAAATAAATAAATTCTTTATTGCAACAAAAATCACATAGACGAGCTTAATGTCGGCATTATTTACCAGCTAACCTTTGTCGGTGTGAGCGGTGATATTCGATGCAATGAAAAGAAAATAATAATAATAACTAAATCTACACAATACATACATTACATAAAATAACACTCGATCTATGACCTGCTATTTTTTAAAATTTAATACCTTGTGGCGGTTGTCTCTACAAATTATGAAGATTTTAGAATTTTGACATTTCATATGTCATATTTCTCTTTTGTCTTTTTGTGTTGTGATAATTATATTTTTTAAATCCATTTTAATCCGCAGTATTATTTTACATAAGTTTCTCTAAAACCTCTAACCTATTTTAAAAAGTATTAGTAAATCGTTTTTATTCCAATTTATATTTATTTATGATCTTCTCAACTCTGACTTGAGAATGTTCTATTTTCAAACTAAAATAAACAACCGTTTCGAGCCGATGGATTTCGCTGATAAAAAAACAACATGCAAATCCATTTTTGTCATAACATTACGCGAATGGAATATTTATATTTTTTTGACATGAGGGCTTACGTGTGCAGCAAAATTTAATAATTTCTTATTGGGTTATTGCCTGAATACTGGACATTGGCAGAATTGTCTTCATTTGAAGAAGAAAATTGTACAAGAAGAACTTTATGACATAGGGTAATAATTAATTTCAGAATTATAAAAAAATTAAATTTATAGAGTCAACCAGAGGCGGCTCGTCCTAAGTAATCTATATTTCTTCATAATACATACTATCCTTACATTACATTCATTCTATTCTACTATGCCTATACAATAGTATATTATATTACCTATATCTACGCCGCTGTAATATAAGTTCTGTAATTTTTATGGGAGTGCACTGCACCAGCGCTCTTTAGGACGAGCCGCCTCTGGAGTCAACGATACTTAATCTCACATTTTCGGGTCCAAACGTTCGCTAGTTGTGAAAAATGGCAGCGTCGCGATAGCGCTCTTTTTGACAGTTCACTTTTGGCGCGCGTTTTCCATATACTTTCTGTAATTTCCTTGTCAATAAATATGTAGTATTCAATTTCTGTGTTTTTATAATTATAATAAAATCTCCTGAAGGGAATGTTGAAAAAATTATGAATATTGGTGTATATAAACCAATGGTACAATAATAACCCCACAACGCTGACAACACGGATGTTATCTCAATTTAGAAAATCAATAATTAAATAAACCTTAATCAATTACATGCTGAACATTATCGTTTCACGTGAAAGCCATTTTCAGTAAAAGCTTAGATAAAAACACGCTTTATCTAATCAAACCAGTGATGTACTAGAATTAATATTTTATAAATCGCGTCAGTTTATACAGTTTTTGCGAGCGTAACGAAATTCAGTTAAAAAAACATATATAGTAATTCCCCTTATAATACGGTAGATTAATTCCGCGTAGAACCCCGTAAAACTAATGCAATATACTTATACAGATTCACATTCAACTTTTCTCATTAAAGGCATTTTAACACGTTAAATACCGCATGCCAGGGTTCCCAACTTAGGGGTTTTTCCCCCAAATTTAGGGGAAAAAAAGTGGAATAGGATTTTTTAGGGGTGTTATATTTTTAGGGATTTTTAAAACTTCAAATATTATTTTTTTTTCTAATTTTAAATTAAGCAAAATATAGGTGTAATAGTATAGGCCCTGGGTTAATCCAACCTAGCCAATCACATTCATGTTTGTACATACCTCCTCAGCGACATCTAGTCAGTAAGAGGCAGTTGCTTTTGCTTATCAGTAAAAGTGCAAAGTTAAAACCCGAATTCCAACGTGTTGTCGAATACAAATCTTTTACCTGTTTACTTTTTTTATTATTTATTAACTATTTTTAATGCATTATTTATGTATAATAAAAATATTTAATTATTTATTTTATAAATAATTAAATTATTTAGGGGGAATTTCTAGTAATTGTGGGGATTTTGGGGGTTTTCGGTTGGGGTTTTAGGGGGATAAATTTTTGAGAGTTGGGAACACTGCCGCATGCACACCGGTGGGTCAAATACATACAATACGAAAAAAAAATTGAAAAAATATTACACGTAAAAAAATGCCAGTCCATATGTGAAAAATATGATTTTGCAATGCGGTGAAACGTGTTAAATCTAATATAAAAGATAAAACTATGTTATGAACGAAATATGTGCGTTTAATTAATATGAAACGTGGAAAATCCCCGCGTTATATGGGGAAATCACGTGTTTAAGGGATATGAAATCACGTAATATGAAAACGCGTTATAAGAGTATCGTGTTATAGGGGGCATTATGATATACATATATGATACATAAATATAACATCCAGTAGAAATCATCCCTTCTAAATGATATGTTATTCAAAGCATATACAGCCAGCTATATAGAATTGGTCTGTGTTATTATTATAATAAGAAAATAAAAATAATAAATAAAATAACATTAGACATATATTGCTTTGTATTTAGAAACTCTCAAGCTATAATTCCTGCTTGAAACGGGGGTTTTTTGTTTCGCAATAAGCGATATAATTAAGTACAGAATCTACACTCGAGTCATGTTCAGATAATTACAAATCAAATTACGCTCGAGCGAGGTTTGAGAACCACGTGATTGACGCAGTGTGTGCATAAATTTGGATCATGGCGGTCTACTCCTGTGTCCATGCTTCTCTCTTTGCTACTCACCAGCGTGGTTTCTCATATTATTTTGTAGGCTGATACCTGTGCGGTTGCACTGTGGATCTAATGTAATTTTAATTCTTGTGAATTATGTGATTTATTAATTGTTATTTACTTTTTTTACTGAATTTAAATTGAGTTTTTAAAAAAATGATTTTCTGTACGAGTTTCTTGTGGTCTTCCTCTCGTCATACGCCTTTCCGAAGTCATGGTAGAGTCTAATGATGAGCAAGTGCACGCCTTTAGTGTCAATGCTAATAAACCATTTATATTATTTCATAGTTTAGTTCCACTAAATATAATGCACATTCTTCCAATTCCCAATAATTTATATATAGTCGAGTAATATCTCGAGTTACATCACTAGCTGAAACTCGCTGAATAATTTCGATAGTGGGTGCAATAGGGAGGGGGACGATGAGGTGGTACAGACATGATCGATATTCTCAGATGTTGTGTAAGTGATGCGCGGACCGCAGTTTGCAGACGGAGTTACGTCATGCTTTATCTATAGGTATACGGTATACCACTGATTATTTATGTTGCATATCCGTTTAAATAGCATACTTAATTTGGTTTCATTATATTTAACTTCGACAACACGCGACCCGTGAATGTTTTGTAAATAAGTTATATTATATTTCGGTGGTTATTTTTCTAGCTATAAAGCCCAAACATAATGTAAGTATTACGTTAATATCGCAAGTGCGAGCCTGCCTTTAGTTTATTTTGCCACCTTGCGGCCTCTGCCTGCCAAAAGGTTGCCGATCGCTGTAGTAATCTAACAATTTGAACGGATACGTTTTACTTACTCTTTATTTGTAAGCGTGTAATATTGTCGTCGAATTAAAAGTTATGTAAAACTCTATATAAAGTACAAAAAAATAATTATAATTTAATCCTATGTAAATAATACATCTGAATAAAACAACCACTACAGCGACATGGCTCAAGGTTCAGTTACCAGTCGAAATAAATGTTTATTTGTGTAAAATTTTTGTTTTGGTCATATTATTGTGTTGTTCTGGGATTTATAGTAAGTTTTAAAGAATTAATCATTAAATTAACCCTTAAATGGACGATTTTTGTTTCACGTTTTAAAAAAATATATTTGTGTAATAGACATGTATTACTGTCTAGGAAAAATGAGTAAAAAAATCTAGACATGAATTTACTATACTTTTTTTTTGCAATAATGTGAGTGTTGTTTAAAAACAACATTGTCCATTTAAGGGTTAAGTCCTATAAAATCAATAAAGACTATCTGATCCAAGTTTATTAATGGACATAATATCATATTGTACAGTCGACAATCTTTAAATGGATACAGATTGGACTTTGGACTGGAAGAAGCAATCATTAGAAAGGGATAACCATATTATTATCGTGTCGAATTTGAGGCATGTGTGAAAGGGATGCAGATATCTCCTTTGCTGTTCACGACACTGCGATGGTTTCTCTTTCTATCGGTTACGTACCTACAAAAACTGTATCCATTTGAAAATTGCCGTGTGTACCTACTCTTTAGTAGGATATGGAATTTAAAAAAAATAGTCAGATGTTTAGTTTTAGTTGTATAAAAATACTTACCGCCACCATTTTGCTGACACAGGTAAGGGAATCGCCAAATATTTCCAAGACCAACAGAATAGCCAATGATAGAAAGGAAGAATTGTAGTTTTCCAGACCACGCTGCTCTGTCCTCACCACCAGCTTCAGGGTCATGTTGGATGGATCCCCTCGAATTGTGCAGGACAATCCTCACCGCATTTCTTTCTCCATCAGCTCGAGTATTTAATGGGGCTAACTCGTGACCATTTCTCGGTTCGATCGAATCCGCCTTGGACGCCATTTTGAATTGTTCAATCAGCAATTAACTTAACGGATTTCTTTCTAATTAATTCACAGCGTAAATTTAATTATTGTTTTTGTTTAAATTACTTTCAATTTGACGAGATTTTTCGAGTGGTAATCATTACCTATGAAGATGTTCATAATCTCAAATTAGCAATGTATTTCATAGTCATATGTGAAATATCGTATCGCGTCTTTTTTTACAAATTCAACCACTTTGATGTACGTGCTTGTACGTTGTAACAATTTTTGTCTTAACCTTAGGGAATCTCTAAAAATATTCACTGTTTCTCTGTGCATATGCCTTGCGTTTTCAAACTTTATATAGAGTAAGGCGAAAGACAAAGAAACTATAAAACGATAGTATTGCTAATCAATTGCTAGTATTCATCCATTTTTTAAACGAATTTGAGCAAGTGGAGTTTTGGAGCAAATTATCTGAAACAAAACGAATAAAATGGTTAAAATAATTATTTATATACCTATATCGTCAGGTTTTATTATTACAGTAATTTTAGTATTACAGTTTTATTATTTAGTCTGGCTTTCGAATCGACCTGTCACAAGTAAAACGGATCCGTTGGCAATCGGGATCATGAATTTTTACTAACGACTAACGAACACCAGCAATCTATCAAATGAACGAAAGATCGAGACGTTCGAAAATTAACAAAAAGTATCTAATATATTGTAGTTCCAAATCCGCACGCGATGGCGCTGCTCAAATTTCCATACAAATCGCTTGAAGCGAACTCGGTTCGAAAGCCAGACTAAAATTCGTGATAAGCCCACTGGAATAATAAGGGTGGTTGTTAGAATTTCACGACCTAGCAAAAAATGGTAGCGTACGAATTAGATAGGAAAAGAAAATATAGTAAAGAAGATTAACAAAAACGGATTGGCAACCATCTCAGCTTTAATAGGTATACGATACATATTTAGGTTTTTTTTCTACACACAATTTTAGGTGATTTATTTTTGGTTGACAAGGTTAGTGTGTGTAACCACGATCCAAAGTGTAAATTATCAATTACGTGCGATATTTACGTGTTATATAAATATTTATAAATAGATTTGGTTATTTAAAAAAAATTAGACGTCATTAAAGAGTCTGCCATATATAATTATACCCTAGCTAATATTTATTATTAACTAGCGGTCCGGTACGTGAAATATAAAAAAAAAATTGGAACATCAAATTCATGCATCAAACAGCATGAATGACATAAAAAGTTTCAATTACTGTCAACACTGAAAATAGTTTCAATTTGACAGCACAATCCGCCATTTATTGAATTAATTTGTTACAAAAAATGTGATAAATGAAGAACCGCTCTACCGATTTTGTGCCAACTTCACATAAACCATCTACTAAATAGTCCGAACAAAGCCTAAACATTGGGTTTGGATAGGTGAGCCCGTTCTTGAGTTATAAAATTACAACGAAAAGTGCCATTGATTTTATATATATATAGATTAGGTGCTAGGTTCTTAAAAATAATACTATCTATATACTAAATAATAATAACCTATTAATATATCTATACTAATATTATAAAGAGGAAAGATTTGTATTTTTGTATGTTTGTAACGAATTAGCTTAAAAACTACTAAATCGATTTTAAAAATTCTTTCACCATTTCACTGATCAATATAGGCTATATAAATTACTGGAAAAAATAAGGATCCTTACTAAAACTACAATAACTCCGGAAACTCCGAACGAGCAGTCACGCATCGTTGAAAACGTATCTCAATGTCCAATATTATCCCACTATCTGCGATTATTGTAAAAAGTAGGTAATTACCTACTAAAAACTCGTAATGCTACTTGCAGGTGTACATTATTATAACTTTTAGCAGCATTTTGGCGATAATATATTTTCCCATACAAGAAAAAAATGTCTCTTTTTTAAATGTTAGTATCGAATATGTTAATAGGAATCGGCGATATATCCCTACTAATATTATAAATATGAATGTGAGTTTGTTTGTTACGTTTTCATACAACTATGTATGTATATATATATATCATATATATTTCTACTGCGACATCATAATACCAAGGTTTTACGGACTTATTACTCACGCTTCTAACTACCATTTTGCAGCCTAATAAAAGTTTTATAGTACACAAAAATATACTTGAGTCTAAATTTTCCTATAACGATCTAAGATTCCAAGTCGATTACTTTACACTACGAAGTGTAATATAAAATAGCACAATACACTTTGCGTCTTACACTTGCACTAGACACTTGTTTACACTTGCATTAACATAGTTGTGTATGTTTTGTAATTTTATTTGGAATTGAGCTTGGTATATAACACAGTCGGAACTAATAATTTGGTTATTTTTATTTTTTAAAATCATAATAGCTCCAAAATATAATTCTTCATCTACAAAGAATACAACAATGAAGAATCTACACCAGAGTTCCCCAAACTTTTTTGTGTCGTAGACCCCTTGCCATGTTTTTCCGTGTTGGGTAGACCCCCTACTTACCTGATATTGATTTCCTGTAAATTTCTAACTGTAGTGAAGTTTAGTGTTAAAAACTTAAAGTAAAAACACATGTTAATTTATATATTTATTAAATGAATTTAAATTAAAACTACTCAAATTAAAATTTTGTATCTGTTATGTAAAATATACGTAACATTAAATAAACATAAAATAAACTATAAATAAAATAACATAAGCAATAAGTCAATATTTTTAGTGACAAGGATGAACCTTTTTACTTCATAAGTACTTTTATAATTTTTTGATATTATAAGATAGTATGATGTAAGTAAATAGGTACTATCAGTGTATGTGTTGAGATCCACTATCGTGGACACCCATTTTCATTTCATGGACCCCCAAATTTTTTTTCGCTGACGTAGACCCCTTGCAGGTTGTCATAGACCACTAGGGGTCGATATAGATTCTACACAAACAAACCATGCACAATAAGAACTTTACAGCAGTTATTCTTCTACGTCATAGTAGATTTATTATATATTATTATGACATTAGTATGTAAGTGGACAAAGCCAGTATATGGTACAGCAGCTAACTCAAATTGATAATTATTAAATTAATAAATTTATTTCATTTATATTTATATTTGTATTGACGAGTAAAAGCGCTCTATTGGAGCCCAATTAAACAAAAGTAAAAAACAAAAAAAACCAAACAAACTTTAAATCGCTCTCAGTAAAATTGCGATTTTGTAGACCAGCCATTCTCAAAGTGGTGTTCCGCGGTACCCTAGGGCTAAAATACTGCAAAAAATACCTACCAAAGGGAGATTATAAGGTTACCTACATCTAAATATTCCAACTAAATATTACATTGCAATATGATTATTCATAAATACATATAAATCAGTTTTTTATAATTATATTAAGGCTTTTTCCTTCGCCAAAAAAGTTTGAGAACCGCTGTTGTAGACCATATTATGTTAAATAGGACTCCGGTGATATATATATATAATTTTACTCACACACAAATTACTATATGAACTAACGTAAGCTATATATAGGCTTAAATCAGTTAAATTATATCAACTTTTTTAAATAATCGCTTACGTGACATTGTAGAGATATTAAGCGTATTAGACGACCTCTCATTTAATCTATGAAAGACGTCGCTATTCACATAATCTGTGGCAAATCTCCAGACGACAGAAAGACCTTGCATAATATAGGTAGAGAAACAAAAGGTTCTATAGAAAGGGGGACTTTGAAAAGGGGTCTGAGTGGCCCCTCACCCTTTCGCAGGAACATGGCCTTGACACGATTCAGTCCCCTACACGGGTAAAACGTAAAATGCTCAAAGTTTGTCAGTTAAGACGGTCTCAATGTGTTACGTATAGGTCCTCGATTCGAATCCCGGTAAAAACAATATCTTTTTTAAATTATTATTAAATATAAGTAAATAATATTTCTTGTTTTATTATTTTAAGTGTTAGTTAATTTAAAATAGAAAAAAAAACAATTAAATTATTACTAAATTTTATTTATAATATCTACCTTAACTGAGACCTGACTTGACTGTTTTATGAATTAATTAATTTGATAAATATTTCTTATGATCAGTGGGCTTATCACGAATTTTAGTCTGGCTTTCGAACTGAGTTCGCTTCAAGCGATTTGTATGGAAATTTGAGCAGCGCCACCGCGTGCGGATTTGAAACTACAATATTTTAGACACTTTTTGTTAATTTTCGAACGTCTCGATCTTTCGTTCATTTGATAGATTGCTGGTGCTCTTTAGTCGTTAGTAAAAATTCATGGTCCCGATTGCTAACGGATCCGTTTTACTTGTGACAGCTCGATTCGAAAGCCAGACTAAATTCGTGATAAGCCCACTGAAATCGAGCCTAGGATGTCTACAAAATCGACTAGACTAGAGCCGTCGAAAACGTATTGAAAATCATAAATAATTGAAAGCATTTATTCTAATTCGGTCAGTAGGCCAGCAATAGATCAATATTATTATTTATGTATGAACCTAAAATTAAGACATCCTAACCACGGAGACAATAATTTATACTATCAGAATTTCAATAAAATTACAGATTGTCCTGTTAAATTCATAGGAACGAAATAAACAAAATACTATCTATACTAATATAATAAAGAGGAAACATTTGATTGTTTGTTTGTATGTATTGAATAGGCTCCGAAACTACTGGATCGATTTGAAAAATTCTTTTACCATTAGAATCCTACATTATCCCTGATGAACATAGGCTATAGAATATTTTCAATTGTTTTTTTAAGAAATATTACATTTTAAGTTCAGACAATTCGATGTCTATGCCTAATTTTGGCGGTCAAACGTGCTGTCAGTTTTTTATTTTTTAAGAAATATTAGGTACGTTCATTCATAGTACTTTATATCTTCATTATTACGCAGACGTAGTCGCGGGCAACTGCTAGTATTATATATAGTAAAACAATTATTTTTGCCTACATATTAAATACAGTAAAGTCTGCTTATCCACGGCTTCGATATTTACAAATATAAAACTAACCATACATAATATTTATTCACAACAATTATTACAACATATTCGCGACGTAATTATGAAACATATACATTATACATCTATAAAGCAGAAGTTGCTAGGCTTTATGTTTAGTTTATGAGATCCTGATGCTGTAGGTATTATACCCAAAAGACAAATCAAGCAAGGTGTTCGACTGGAAAAGGTTAACTAAAATTTAATTAAAGTCAATTTTTTAAAAAAATGTAGTTAGTTGAAGTATAGTAAGTGATGGGTCCCACGTGACAGACATTGTCTAATGTGGGATCATCGAAAATCTTTAATAATAAATAAATAAACAATATGCATAAGGAGATTTTACTGTAGTGTAAAACAAATGACATACAATGGCGTCTATTCCTTATTTTAAAATTCGAATATTAAAAAAATATTCGAATTTTAATTCTTCAGCTTCAATTGTTTTTTGTTGTCAATATTGTAATTGTTTAAATTTTACAACATATGTAAGTATGTAGATATAATATATACATAAAATAATTATGTATATATTCATACTTTAATTAATTAGACATCTACTTAGGATTAAAATAATTTTATTAAACTTAATTTACATGTATTAAAAATCATAGAAAATACGTAATTATCTTTTTAGTGATAGATGCTACGTTTACACACAAAAATATTACAAACAATAATAATTAATAACTATTTCAGGATCACTTTAACCTGTTGTACAACTTATGTTTCCTATGTTAAAGATAAAAAATGTATCACGTGTTAGACCATAATGAATATCGAGTATAAGAAAGTATAGTAAAAAAAGAGAACTTTTGTGGCTATTAAAATTAATTAAAAAGAATCAACAAACAAATGTATATATCCCTACTAATATCATTAATGTGAATGTGAGTTTGTTTGTTACGTTTTCAACTACTCAACCGATCATCATGAAACTTTGTACACATATTTTTGGAGGTACTAGAAGTAACATAGGATACTTTTTATTTTAAAAAAATTGATTTTTTCTATAGTTTCAGCTATTTGGAATCATATTGATTCATTTCTATTGAAATGATCTCTGATACTTATTTAACGACTTATATGCGAGCGAAGCCGCGGGTAAAAGCTAGTATTTAAATTTAAACGCGTAATGTTAAAATTGTTATGCAATATCGAAATAGTGTTCAGGGGCAACAAAACCGATTTCCCTGACCTTTCTCGGCGCATCCCTTCGCACTGGATGCCGCGCACAATCAATACAAACGTCGTGATCGTGAAATAACCCAAAAATCTATTTACTTAGACAAAAACAACACTATTTTCTTTAATTGCAGACAATTTGCGGCTTACAATTTAGATGTCTTAGCTTATGTTTTCAATAATTAGTTTTAATGCCTTACTAATAGGAAAACTAATTATTGTTACGTTAAAAGAAGAAACAGAATTTAAATATTTAAATAAAAATAGTTTATACATAACAGAAAAATTTATATATAAATTTAAAATATAATTTTTATAATTATAAAATTATAATTTACTGTATTTTCATATTATTTAAAAAAATACACCTACTTTTTTTTAAAGTACGTCGACGCACATCGTACTGGCCATCAGCAACACTTAAAAAACCGAAAACCGTTTCCAAAAACTCAATTCTAAATCGAAATTAAAGTTCGTGCAGAAACGAACGTCCGCGGCGACGGTATTGCATTGACTGAACACCGAGGCAAGGACGATCCCTCACCTCCTAATTTTATCGATAACTATACTGAAATTCTTGGTACAACACTATTTTAAGGTGATTCATGTGTTCTTTACTTAGTAATGTTACAAAAAAATATTTGGTATAGAAAAAACATATAAAATATGTGGAAATTTACAATTTACAAAGAATAAAATGAAAACAATTGTTTATTAAATTATTGTATATTAAAAACAAATATTCATTTTGAAACGCTTGTAAATGTTTATTTTTTCATTTAACGAAACAATGTCTCAAATAGTTCACTAATATAACACGTAACTACATAAAAGCAATTCATAGAATTAGTGATTTATGTGTGTATTTATTTTCATTAAAATTATATTGTACTATTGTATTATTAGGACCGTTCTGTGACGGAGTGGTAAGTACACCAATCTGTCACATAAAGGTTCCGGGTTCGAATTTGTCATCATAACAAATATTTATAACAAGTATTTTTTTTTCTAATCTGTGAAAGACCCTTAAGGTCATGGTCCTTTCAGCTTCATTGTAGGGCATAAAAAGAATTTACCATTAATATAAATTATTATTTTTCAAAAACAAATTTTCTTTGAAAGTAAAATAAATTCTTGTTAGATACAATGATTTGAAAATGTATTCTAATTGGAACCATAAAATACCTAATTACTAATAATAATAGAGTATTTTTAAGAAACCGCACGCAAGAGTGAACCTTGAAAACGATAAACCTGATATAACCGGATATAATAACCTATTACATGTTTATCCGGGTGAAAATATTTCAGGTAAAACGCATATTTAAATTGTTATTTGATAAAAACAACATTTCGAAAGCGTTTCACCCATAAATAAACACATATTTATTATTTTAAAGAAAATGATTGATGCATTCCGAATGACGCTATACTAAATTAAACATTCGACGTTTCACGTCATCTGTCAAGCTATCCAAGTTAAATAACCTTTTTTCTAGAACTCTCCGGGACTTGTCAAAACAAAAATTTATTATCATTCTTTATTTTGTATGTAGAAATTATTATTATTGTATTTATTATATTAAATTCAGAAATAACAAAATTAACCTGCATGGCTTTTGGGATTAGGCTAAACGTAACTATGTATTGCGTGATACGTCTGTCGTTTTCAAATCTACAGAAATACAGTTAGTTGTATTTTTTGTAATAAAGAAAGAATTGTTTTTTGAATAATAGTTACACTAAAAAAGTACAGCCAAGTAAGTAGCAATGTTCACGTTGTAATGTATAATCCAATGTAATCAAAGATTATTAATTCTTGAACAAATATTTGTTAATTTTTTAAGTAAACTTTCGGTCATCTGTTTCGAAGATAAAATGCTCATGACAATGAATAATTATAATGAGCCTGTAATGACTTTTTGTCTTTGAACAGAATAGGAAAAGTTTTGTTTTACTCGGACTGTTGTAGTGCTATCAGATGGATGGGATGAGCAACCCGATTGCGCAACACGAGGCGACGACGCCGCAATTACGCCCATAGCAACCAATTTAAATGAAACAAGACATCGTCGATTCCTACTGACATATACAGAACTAACATTTTGGCAATTATCGTTGTTTTGTTTTTTACAATACAACAACGAAGAATCTACACAAACTAGATGTTGCCCCCGACTTCGTTCGTGTAGTAATGTAAAGTACTATGAAGTTTAATGATGTCTCACATTTCAACAACGCCTGCCTTTTATGGCAATTTTAAAAACAACCTTGGGTTACATTATAGTAGTTTTAGTAAGGATCCTTTCTTCCTGTAATTTATATAGCATATATTGATCAGTGATAATGTAGCATTCAAATGGTGAAAGAATTTTTGAAATCGGTTTAGTAGTTTTTGGGCTATTATAATTCGTTACAAACATACAAAAATACAAATCTTTCCTCTTTAATATTAGTACAACTTTAAATCGCTCTCCTATAAAATTACAAGTTTGTAGATGACAATATATTATTAGGACATATTAAAGCGTTTTAGACGGAGTAAGATTTTGCTGTCATTATTATATAAAGAATAGTTTATTTATACTATTTGTAGTTAAACGTACGATTTTGCTATTGAATAAAACTTATTACTATATTAGTTTAATCACACGTTGTATTAAATAATATATCAGTGGGCTTATCACGAATTTAGTCTGACTTTCGAATCGAGCTGTCACAAGTAAAACGGATCCGTTAGCAATCGGGATCATGAATTTTTACTAACGACTAACGAGCACCAGCAATCTATCAAATGAACGAAAGATCGAGACGTTCGAAAATTAACAAAAAGTATCTAAAATATTGTAGTTCCAAATTCGCACGCGGTGGCGCTGCTCAAATTTCCATACAAAGCGCTTGAAGCGAACTCGGTTCGAAAGCCAGACTAAAATTCGTGATAAGCCCACAGATAACTTAATAGTGGGAGATGAGAAGTTATATTAGTAGGTTGGTATATATTTTTATTGGTTATGGTCACCTGCAAAGACAGTCAGATTAAAATACTTAACTGACGTGGAAAGAGAAGTGTCAATACTATACTATTTATACTAGTAATGGTTGTGTTGTGTGTTATGTCACAGACAGCGCCAGCTATCAGTGGTCAATGGAATTGTCATATTATTTATGCATATATTTATTCTTTTTATCTAAAAATGAATGAAAAATGACGATTTTATATCAAAATATATTAATATATATTATATTATAGATAATTTTTACAGCGTTATTGCTTTAAAATCCCTTTTAAAATAACACGTTGATTTGTGCGTAAAAGCAATTTATGAAGCATCGTAATTTAAAATTATCTTAATAAAACAACGTAGACTTAATTTTTTTATCGATATAAGCACAATGTCACATCACTATTACTGACGTCATATATATTTAAGATGAAGGAGAGCGCATGCGCGGGATAATCAACCTTCGGGTAATTTCGGAGACGGTCGGCTATCATCGTGTAGACTGGAGGGGTGTTCAGTTGTAGCGCGGAAAATGGTTCCCCCTTGTAGGTATTTACGTCAGCGCTACGTCGCATTTTCTTTCATATCTTACATAACATCACGATTGCTGCAACTACGTGATATAACGAAAATGAAACTTTTCCACATACAGAGTAACCTTAATGTAACGACCCTCAATATAACGATTTCCTCGATTTAACAAATTTTTCGACATCCCCCTAGAACTACCCATAAGAGCTAATGCAAAATATACCTTTACATTACGAATACATTTGTTATTACGAATTTTTAATCTTTGTAAAATATGAAACGAAAGTATTATTTACCTCTATTTAACGAAATCGTTCGCTATAACAGGGAAAGCAGATTAGTACCTACGTAAAGCTGAGATTAATAATCGTAGACCAACGTCTGCATAACGAACCTCATTGTAACAAATTACTTGATATAACGAATTATTTTCTGATTCCCTTTAGTATTCTCTTAATTACATAATGTAAAGACAATTCGCTATTAAACACTTATTTTAGTACATAAAAGAGAAGTTTTAGGTTAAGTATGTCAGCATAATAAAGTTTTAAAGCTGGTTGAATATGATAGTGATCTTGTGTAAAATAACCTAAGGCGATATGTTTCAAAATACTAGACACACACTTCGTCCTAAAAATTGCAGACTGACATTGGTTTATAATATAATTAGCATTAAAAACAGGGGAGCGGTCATTTGACTATAAGAAAGAAACGCATTAATTTTTGTACTGTAATTTGACTTATGGTAACCTAACCTAACGTTAAGGAAGGATTGAATCACCGGCCCTTAGATCGTGCTTTTTAATTACCTTTTCATGGCCTTTGATATAAATAGAAGTTTTGTAAGATTATGTGAATGTGAATATATTTTTAATTAACTGTAAGGACTGGATGTTTCATTAAAATTTAGTGATATAAAAGAATTTTTTTTTAAATGTCATGTAATCTAAATTATGTATTCACTATTCATTAATAATATTTTGTTAGACGCTGTATAATTGTTATTTTTTCATTAATTTCTAATTGTAATTAATAATTTCTTGAGCATGTCCTATCCTATCCTATCCTATAATTAAAATTTAATTAAAAAGTCCTTTTATAATATATTGTATTAATGAAATGGACTTCATTTCGGTCCAAAGTAGATTAAAAAGCGGAATATTTTTATTATTAATATTTGA
Source organism: Tineola bisselliella (assembly GCA_028551675.1). NCBI lineage: Eukaryota > Metazoa > Arthropoda > Insecta > Lepidoptera > Tineidae > Tineola > Tineola bisselliella. Next base: position 57,525 of record JAPWLS010000716.1, on the reverse strand, counting down.
AGTAAAGTTCAATAGCAAATAAATAGAATAATTTTACGACGCGAATTATTTAAACAGACTCTGTTTCATGGAATTGGACATTGATTGGTCTTAAGTGATTTAAAAATAGAACGCGTGTATCGATCGTAACGTTTTTAAATAGTGTTGTTGCATGTTATTGGTATCGATTAATTTCATTCATCGATTATTTTAATTGTACATCACTATTATTTATATCTTTATTATTCATTTGTATATATTATTTTATTATGTTTTTACCCTAAGGTTGGTTGCCTGGTAGAGATCACTACTCAGTGATAAGGCCACCTTTTGTTTTATTTTTATTTTCTTCTGTTCTCTTAATTTGTACAATAAAGAGTTATTATTATTATTATATTTTTAAATATATCCCGAGTCATTGGGATCAGAGCAATGTACGTACATTAATTTATTATTAGCCCTTCCATTCTGTCTTTCCTGGATAGCATTACTAACCCCAAGTGTAGTGATCTAATCGCCTTTCGCCAATACACATTAGTCTCCTAAATCCGGGATAGTGAAGACAACAGCAACGTATTATAATAAAGCGAACTAACTTTGAATAGAAGACTATCAGTACAAATGGGCTGTTTAAATGAATGAATCAATGTTTTGTTTGACAGTTGTAATTTTCCGCGTTTTGGTCGCCGTAATAAAAAGTTTCCAATGTGACACGCACACATGATTTGGTTACAATAATTGTGTACTATTTATATTAATCATGTATGTGTCTATTGATCAACTTATAGGTCATAAGATAGGTGAACCTTTATGCATTAACGTGCCAATTTTTCTAAAGGAATGTTTCATGAGGTCTTAGACGTGCCATCAAATAATTTTGCCTCTGTGATTATTGGGAAAATAATAATAATAAGTACTTTTAATTTACTACAAAAAAGATATATTTTGCAATATTTAATTAGACGCATCATTTATGTTAATTATAAAAATAATTAGTGTATTGTTGATTCCTTGAAGAAAATATTAGACAAAATAGGTATCTAGTTAAGAAATAAAATATTTTTGTTTATTTGTTTGGTTGATCTCAGAGAAAAGAAGTTCCTTTTAAAGATAACGCTTTTATTTTTATTTTATGACTTTTACACAGTGACCCGATTTTTTTCGTCCCAGTTTCGCCTTTTTTACGTTGAGGTCCCGATATTTAGAAAAACGGACCTGGCAACACTAGATACTACAATGTTAGTATTAGTAGATACAATTATTTCTTAACTTTGAATTATATCTTTTTTTTTACATAATATTTAAAGAGTGGTAGACTGACTAATGATGGCTATATGGGGTTAGTACCACTATTTTCAAGGGAACGTGTGAATTGTCTTAATCTCGTATCGGGTTCAGCTTGAAAAGTAACCGAGATAACGAGATGAGACTGTTAATTTAGACAAATGCATTAACGAGGTAGAGACTAAAATTTATTATAAACCATGGCTATTTATTTTTGTCCAGCACGAAGAGGGGATGGTCAATTACCTAACTTCTAATCTCCATAGGATTCATCCCCTTTTAGGTGATCTTCTATGACCTTGTGCGAAAGTGAACCTGATGTTGGCAAAACGCCAGAATCTAGAAAATCAATGAACAAACGACGTCGTTTGCCAAAAATCTAATAAAACCACCTACTAGGGACTACGTGGGTGAAATTTTCACTTATCGTTTAAGTTTTATAACACCTCCCAACTCTCAAGTAAACAAGAGTGGGTAGATATGCTTTTCATTGTATTTTTAGACTATTTACAAAACAAAGTTGTTTAGATAAATTCGATATTTTTGTTGCAGAGGACAGACTCTAATGAATAATTATCTTTGAAGTGGGGGAAAATAGGGAGAAAAAGTGAAAAAATAAAACCAAAAATCAACTTTCAAATGTAATTTTTATTCATCATGAAACAATGTCATTGCTTAAAACAAAAAAACGTTACAAACGTAAAGTCCATTTTTCAGTCATGTCAAAATTAGTTTTAAAGTCACGTAAAACCAAGCAATTCCACCACAAATTATTTTGAATCAAGATAATTTATGGGTCGTAAATTTAAAAAAATAAATAAATAATTTAATACACATCAAATTGACCTTCAAAATACATATATTTTTTTGTAACAATCCGTCATATGACTTCACTGCATCTCTTATTTACCTATATTTTACAATTTCGTCATCCCACCGCTAACAAACACTAATTGCAAAATTCACATCCATGTTTATTATTATTAGCATATTGTTCAATAAAGCGATCAATTTAAAACATTTCTTTTTAAACTACATCATAAGGGACCACCCGTACATTACGTCACATGTTACGAGGGGGAGGGGGTCAACGAAGTGTGACAGGGGGGGTCACATTTCAAAATATAATATATACAGGTATTAAAACATTATTTTGTTAATTTTCATACCTATGTTTGATTTGATGTTGATTTTATTGACAAAATATATTGAATTATTTCTAAGAGTAAAATTATAAAATATATGACGTCACAGTATTGTGACATTATTGTTACGCGTATGCAATATACAGTAATACCCCGCTTTACACGACCCCGTTATGCGCGGTTCCACTCATCAAATTTCGCGCTCAATTGCCCCGCATTACGCGAAAGAGTGCGTATAAACATAATGTAGTCATCAACTTCTCTATGGTCGCGGGAATTTCAGTTAACGCGATTTTTTCCGGAACGTATCCCTCGCGTAAAGCGGGGCAATACTGTACCAGATACTCTGAATCTGTGGCCGAGAGAGCAGTTTTTATGCCAAATAATGACACTTCTAAGACAAAAGAAAGCCTATGGTTTATGTTGGGGAGGCGAGAATCTATATTATTATGTGCAGACAATGGGAAATTTTCGTACTCACATTTTGAAAATTCAGGGTCTGATCTGGTCTTTCATAACACAGATGCTTTATCTGATTATGTTTATCATATGATTTATGGTTTAGCTGAAAGAGTTAGAATTTGTAATCAAATACGGGATGTATTGGCTATAACCCAAACTTCTTATCGTTGGTGAACAAATGAGAACATGCGACAGAACTAAATAATTGGTCCAGCACTTTATAGTATATGTTATGAGCTTGCACCGCGAGCATTTGCTTCTTCTTAATGCCACAAATGTGAAGGTGGAGGGGGTGAAACTCGTGTGACATAATAACTGTAAATCATCTACAGAGGCAATTATTGATAAGTGACAATTTTTTGTTAAGAACACTCTTAGTTCACTCCGTCACCGATAGGTTCGCATTGATTCACAAAATTTTTAATTCTAAAATTCGTACTAGGCACCGAATCAATGAATTTTACAACTACCGTTTCTTTAGCAGAAGAAATAACTACGTAAAGTGAATTTAGAGCAGGGGTAGGCAACATGACGCCCCCGATCGATTTTTAATGCGCCCTAGCTGGACTAATGTAAATGTATGATAGCCAGAGCGATTTACTTACTCTTGTCAACGGCGATATACAGCAAGTAGTCAGTTGAGTTTAGAATAGGCATGTGGACAGATTTGTAAAATATGCGCCCTCGGTGATTTTCAAATTTAGTATTGCGCCCTTAAGGACAAACAGGTTGCCGACCCCTGGTTTAGAGTAATATTCACTCGACAATAATCATAATTTTGGCACACCAAACAATAATTATTGCTTTTATAATAAAAAATATAGTTTCCTCTCTAATCGTCTGATAAATACTAAATTCACAACAAAATTCACATATTTAATTAGCCTAATATTTATATTATTTTATTTACAAAACAATCAATTTACATATCGTCGGGTTCTATTGACATGGTAGGACCTACAAAATTACAATGTTATAGGAAAGCGATTTAAAGTTGCTATTGTGCATTTGTTTGTATAGATCAGTGATCCTCAACCATTGTGCCGCCAAATTTTAGATATATAACAATGTAAATATTATTACAATAATATAATTTAAACTTTTTTATTGTGTGCCGCCAAATTTTGAAATAGTTAAAGTATGCCGCAACAAAAAAAAGGTTGAGTAACACTGGTGGTAGATTCTTCGTTGTTGTATTGAGTATCTCAGAAACAATGGAGAAGTCAGTTCCCACTATGTAAATAAGACCCAGCGAAATAAAGCACACAATACTCCAAAACTGCGAGCTTTCTAATAGAATATGGATCCCTAAAGAGGGCGCTTTTGCCATCTATATAGCACTTACAGGCAGATGTAGGGTGTTAAGTAAAGATGAATTACTGAACGTATATATATACATTAAACTTTAGCCTTCCATTTCATATTTTTATTTAGAAAGCAATTATTTATATCACTTAATTTGGAAATACTATATGGCATGTTACATTAGTCCCACTAAGCCTAGCCTAGCAAGCAGAGATGTTTAATACAAAAGCCTTACTATGTACAAAGGTTCATCTTTAATTTGTACAATTGGCCAAAAAATTGGTCTACCACTCTTAAAGTCACCTGCATCCCCATCACAAATCTTTTTATATGTAAATTGTACTTTCTACTATCAACATATACACAAATACAACTGACGTACTACGATGCTCGTTTTGATATCTACCCGCTTATAAAGTTTCATAAAAATTGATAATCACTTTCAAATAAAAAAATACTGTACTTTATACTCAATTATGACGTACAAATTTCATTGTAATTTAAAATTTCACTATTAGTTATTTAATTGTTAGACCACTTTTCCGGACAATCGTACGTCACTACAATGAATATTATAATTTAAAAAAAAAATACAACGACAACAAAAACAAATATATAAATCACATAACAAAAACGCAGCCACTTTTATATACAAATAAAACTAAAAATTATATATATATATATATATATACATATATATGTACGTACATCTTTATATGTCACTAAATACAAAACAAACATAATACGATGGATTCTATTTGAAAAGAAAAATCTCATAAGAAAACACAAAATTTAAATAGAATTTGTAGGAAAAGCGAAAAAAAAACAGCTATTTTATTTCAAATCATTACAATAAATAAAAAAAATACACTATTATCTAGATGGCTTCCGAAGAAGAAAAACTCTAAAACAATTAAAACTGTAAACTAATTTTTTAAATTAATTTCCACAATACAACCTACATACAGTCTTTACACGCAGAATCCATCGCAATTCTTCAGCACAAACAGCTGGTCCTATCCTATCCTAACTCCAAATAAATAATTACTGTAATTTGGAATATACGGAGAAGACATCGGAATCAAATATGTTGCGCTACTTACAGTGGTCCAATGGGCTAACACACAACGCCACGTACTGTATACTGATAAGCAAGTGGACAAAACAAATACTAATTAGTAATTAGTAAACATCGGGACCTATGCACTGAGCAAATAGATATAAGATGTCTAATAAATCCTGTGACGTAATGACAAGTTTAGAAATTTCGTATGAAAACTTGACTAGCGCCATTGTGGGCGAATTCGGAACTAGATACAGCGACGCCACGTATCCGTCCCTCTAGTTTGCGCTTTATTATTCAACTACAACCCAAATTCCCTTCGACATAGCTCCTCTACACACATTGGCACAATATACCTCACACAATACAATCACGACCATAAAAGAAAACCTGTACACACTATATTCACATTTCCAGCAATAATCAGGCAAATAAATGACTATAACAGACTTAACTTAAAAAAAATTGTTTTGTACTAAACCACAAATAATTCTGCAAAAGCCATCCTTTGAGGGAAAAAGGATAAGCAGAGACAGTAAATCACCAAAAAACAAAACTGCCACTTCTTGTTTACTTAACAATATCACCTTTGAACGCTTGCTCTAGTACCGTTTTCGAAGCTATGTCGACGGTGACGCTTCTGCTAATGGTGGCGACTTGATCATTGTCGCTGACAGACTGCTCCGTCAGCGGATCCGTGAGAATCTTCAAAGAAGAAACCTTCGCTCTTTGGTAGGCTGTCACTGTATTCATGCCGAGGAATCTGCAATGGTATTTTTTATATGAGACGATTGATGATTTTATATGTAGTTTCCAATGACAATATGTGTGATTTAATACATACTAACGCCATCTACCGGCTAATAGCGGAATCATCTAATTAATTACCTGAGTGCGACATAGCACACGAGTAGTGCAGCCCCAGCAGCCATGACGCGTACGACGGGCGAAGTATATAACTGCACGGCCAGCCAAGCGGTTGCTCCAGCGCCGCACATGCAACCCACGCCCAACGCCGTACGCGCCCAGTGACCCGCCGTAAACCCACGAGATAACTCCACACTGTCAGAGAGAATATTTCAAGTCAGTCAAATCTCACGGAAGTTCATAAACTCTTAATAATACTTCAGTCCAGATATCCACCAAGACTATAACAATCAAGTTTGAGAACAGTTACAACCGCCTGTTGTATGAAACATAACAAACAGGACTACCGACATGTAAATAAAAACGATAACATTTTACACTCACGTATGACTTTGCTGCACTTCGTATGGCGAATTGCAAACTTTACATTTTAACCCGTCAGCTGTTGCAGCGCTCTGTAACATAATTTTAAAAACTATATTAAAATCTATAAAAATGACAACTCCGACAGAGATCGCTAGATGGCGCTGTTAAACCACAAAACTCACAACTGTAATTTGTAACAACGCGACAGCCATATGTTTTGAACATACCTCAACGAGCCACCGTCTCAAGCAATCATGATGCACATGTGACACGTCCCCAGTACACTTGCAGGGTCGGATCAGAGGTTCAGCTCGATCGCTATCATAGCAAATCCAGCAGTCCCTCACAGAGCCAACGCTTCCGACCAGAGAGTCCGTCTCGACATTCTAAAATAAATATATTCATTATTTAAAAACATGTACACATTGCAATTTTCAAATGGATACAGTTTTTACAGGAGATATCTGCATCCCTTTCACACATGCCTCAACTTCGACATGATAATTATACTCATCCCTTTCTAACGATTGTTTCTTAGAGTCCAAAGTCCAATCTGTATACATCTGAAGATTGTCGATTGTACATATAACTTGACCCCACCACTTTAATTAAATTTAGTGATGTCAACATGGTTGATAAACACAACTATCGATTTAAAAAATATCGACAGCCAATATGTGTATTTCTACATATATTAGAAAAGAAATGAACTGTCAAAAATGTTCTAATGCAAAAAGACAAGGACAAACGTATAAAAGCCCAACCGTAAACATATCAGATGGGAAAGAAATGGTCAAAATCACAAGCTGATTTTGTTAAACTTAGGACCGGTATCTCAATTCTGACTTAAAACGTAAATCCATCTTATTAATAGCACTAAACGAGTTACCGGCCCCTAGACATAACTTTCCAGCACAGACAAACATAGAAAAACAGACGCGTGACCACCAGATTCAAACCCGAATACCTCACTAGTTCCAGAAGTAATTTCCAACAACATTCCCTTTCTAGTGTATACTATGAAAACTTTCCATATGGTTAAACATGTGTACCGAGCTATTTGAGTGACAAACCAAGCCATTTCGGACCAAGTCATTGTTTTCAAGACGGGCCACTGTCATAAAAAGAAATATAACAAAATATATAGAGATTACCCCTAATGTACATATATATGCCAAAGTTACATTGGTACCAGACGAAAATTAGTATATTAAAACAAGCGAATTCTCAAATAATATTGTATCTGCTATTGGGATACTAAAAAGTTCGGATGAAGTCGGAAACAATCGTAACTACTCGGGGCAGCTACTACACAATAAAGTAATTCAATATTATTATAAAATATTGTCTAATCCTAATAACTGGGTCCGACATGTTATGGTGGAAGCTAGAAGACAGAAAAACAATGAGGGTTAGAAAAACACTGCAGTTGAAACGGGACAGATGTATCGAGTGAAATCTTTTACCGTGATGTAGAGTCAAAAAAGATTTTGACTTTATTGTTTACGAAAATAATCCTAAAAATTTATATATCATGGTCACCGTACAATTACGTAACGAATAAAAATATGTCAACAATGATACAAGGTTAAAAAAATACTTTGAAAACTAGATATTTTAGAGAACGAATTGTCTACTTTCTTTTGGGACTGAGAAGACGTATCACATTCACTATTATGCTGTTTGTTGCGCATGATTTATGTTTAACATGTAATTTCTTTTACAAAACGATAAAAGACTTCATCCAGTATTTATAATTAGTTTATTGATAAGTAATAAATAAACCAACCTTCTTCTCCTCCGCCTTCTGTAACAACTCGTTAAGTTTAGCATCGTCGAGTTGTTTCGCCAGCAAACGCCTCGGGTTCAATAGCCAGAGCCTCTCAGGCGCCATGGAATTCCACAGCACGCAGGGAAACCATATCGCGACCCCAATCTCCGCGAGACGAAACACTACGTCGTGCCAATTACGAGATACCACTGGTACTCTGAAATTAACGTATAAAGCATTTTTTTTTAATTCTTTACATATTTTCTTGCTGCTAGTCTAGTCCAGCGGTTCTCACACTTTTTTGGCGAAGGAAAAAGCCTTAATATAATTATAAAAAACTGATTTATATGTATTTATGAATAATCATATTGCAATGTAATATTACGTAATATTTAGATGTAACCTTATAATTTCCCTTTGGTAGGTATTTTTTGCAGTATTTTAGCCCTAGGGTTCCGCGGAACACCACTTTGAGAATGGCTGGTCTAGTCTCTGTAATGCAGCGGTTAATTAGTTATTTTAAACAATAATGAAATAGACACTCACTTTGTCTTCCAAAATTCACTCAACGTCTCAGAAGCAAGGAACCCGGCAATAAGTATTAACATTAGGGCCTGACTCAACAGTCCCACCCTCGACTGGTGCAGTTGGGAATGATTCACGCGACGTGGATCTACTGCACCTGTGCCGTCCGCCACGTCCGTTTCTATGCCCTGGGGAAATTAACAAACCGAATGATAGTAGTAGAGCTATAATAGTAGATAGTGTCCCGTGTCCAGTATTCAAACCTGTCCTGTCTTAACCAAGTCATTACATAGGTGTTATTTGAAAGTACCTACTATACAACCCCCATTACAGGCTGTACTATTAAATGTACTAAATATTTTTAGACATTGACCAAATAGAAATGAAAAAGAAACCTTTCAACTTCGTAATACGTTTTTTTTTTTACTAAATCAGAAATCAAAATAAATAATTCGATTGGAAGTGGATTCCCACTTTAGACATACCTGCTTAGTGACCAAAGTATCATGCACCTCATCGCCATCCACTTCGGAAGAGCGACCGGGTCGTTGCGATATTATGGTGCAGACTTTCGTCTCCTTCAAAAATGCACCACGGACCTGAATGCAAAAAACACAGTCTAATTTGAAACCATTTACTATTTTCACATTACTACTACAATTTATATAGATTATTATATGCCCCAAAATCACAATCTTATCAGAAGTACGGGGATTCACCGTGCACTTACAGTTAGTATTTTTCTAAATTAACTTCTAATTACATACATACAAAAATTAATTTTACATGAGACATAAAAACAGGAGAATTCCATCTCTCTTTGAATTTGATTGATATTTTAAATGTAACCTTGCATAATTTCAACAATCTGACATTTAGAACATCCTATACAATACTATGCCCATCCTATATCTTGGGAACCGAGCTTTTCTCGGACCTGGAACCTTGATAATTCGATTCCGTGGGCCGAAAAACCCCTAATCTGTAACTTTCATGAAAATCGTTGGAGCCGTTTCCGAGATCCTGATTACACACACACACATATATATATATATATATATATATACAAGAATTGCTCGTTTAAATAGATTAGATTAGTAGTAATTAAAAAACAACAGAGGAGACTATACGTTGAAATTTGTTCTTTAATAACCCCAAACACCTAGCAGTAGTACTATCTCTGGGTGTCCATGATTTACGTTAAAACACGGGACACTTTTAAAGTACAAAACAACTGAACTTTATCATTAATGAGGTCCATTTCTATTCCTTATGGTCCGGGAGGTGGTGTCACTTTTGGACTAGTGATCGATCTGCACACAATTTTTTTACCATGCGTAGTTCTCAACATTAACATATAGGATTCGCGCGTCAGCCAGTCCAGTAGCGGTGGGTGTGGGCGTGGGAGGCTGTGAAACTCGTCGGAAAATCTATGAAAAAAAGTGACAGATCTGCGAATGAAAATTTGTTTATATTGTAAATTATTGATGATTAAACGTAAAAATACTCGTCAGCCACTTTCCCGATGGGGGGATCATCGTCAGTCAGAGGTTTGAAGTCGTCGGAAATGGAAAATTCAAGTGATCGATCTTCACTTGAAATTTTGTGGAATGATTATTAATATCTAATCAAGCATGAAAGTGAACGTCAGCCACGTTGATCGTGGTGGATTCATCGTCAGTCGGCTTTCCAAAGTCGAGCGTGCTGACCAGATTCCTCTGGCGCGCTGCATCTTATGCAGCTCGATAGACGAAGAATCCACCGGCGTCGTGCCAACTGACGATTGTTTGTTTAAAGTGTGAAACAAGTTCTCTCTAATTTATTAATTTCAAGTCAATATAAATCACTTGATCGAATTTTTGAATCGTTATCAACACTATTATTGAGAAAACTCTGAGATAGGCCTGAAAAGAAGACTAGCTGTAAGTATGATTTTAATTCATTTATAACAGTGAAAACGATCATTTTATCTTTAAACGCGTTTTTCTCGAAACAGCATTTTTCGAATTTGCTGCAGTGATTACTCGAAGACGAATGATCCGATCGCTATCAAATTTTTTCTGTATGTTCTGTATATAGTTGTTCATACAATGACCTTCCAGTTTTTTGATTTGATCAAAAATGGAATTTTGGCAGGCCAAAAACGACCAAAATTTTGTGTAAAATTGAAGTTTTTTTAAAAAAACGCTGCCATTTTGCCAATTTTTGATATTTTTTTTCGTCCGTAGGTCATTGTACGGACAATATCTTCTAGTTTAACGAGAAAATTTTTTTTTAGGTTTCATCCACGGAAAAGGCCGGAATCACTGCAGCAGGGGAGCAACTTTTTTTTTTGGCGCCGTCGAAGATCGCGTGTAACTCGAAACATATTTAATTTTTTTCTTCAAAAATTTTATTATGTATTCTTAAAATATGTATAAATATACCCTTAAAATTTTAAAACAATTGATTCAGTAGTTTTCTTTAAAAAAAATCCCAAAGATCTCCTTTTTTTAGGTAGGTGTGCCCCTTAAACAGTTATTATTGGTCAAACTTTTTAAAAGATTTTTTCATTTGTGAAATATGGTTTCATTTAATCGTTAAATAATATTTCATTTACCATTAAGTTTATCTCACAAAAATTACAAGTTTTCATCGATTGCGTAATTATTTATCTAATAATAATCAAAAATAAAACTGTATAAAAGTTACGATCAGTCATCAGATTAAGATGATGAAGATGATACTTCCACGGATGAGTCAGATAGCCAGAGTGAAAGAGAAAATGATTAATTTACAAAGATATTGTTTTAATAAGCGGGATTCAAAATGATATTGTTAATAGCGATTCAAGTGATTTATATTGACTTGAAATTAATAAATTAGAGAGAACTTGTTTCACACTTTAAACAAACAATCGTCAGTTGGCACGACGCCGGTGGATTCTTCGTCTATCGAGCTGCATAAGATGCAGCGCGCCAGAGGAATCTGGTCAGCACGCTCGACTTTGGAAAGCCGACTGACGATGAATCCACCACGATCAACGTGGCTGACGTTCACTTTCATGCTTGATTAGATATTAATAATCATTCCACAAAATTTCAAGTGAAGATCGATCACTTGAATTTTCCAATTTTCCGACGACTTCGAAAAGTTCCAACAATTTAACTTAATGCATTACCTAATGTAAATGTACAGAACGCTCCCTAATATTTATTATCATATAATTTAGTTGTGTTATGTAGTTTTATTATTCTTTACTGCCAAGTAGAAGCTCGTGCATATGGTTTCTTTCTCACAAATAAAAATTATTAGTTTCGTGAAAGGGGTTGAAAAATAAACTCACGCAATCGCTATTTTTATTTTGACGCAAATTATATGTACAAATGATGTGTACCTATTTATACAATGTATCATATAGGTTATGAATGTGTTATCTTTGAAGGTGAGTAATTAAAACAAAAATAAAATATTCTATCCATAGGCATTTATTTGTACTGAAAATTGTACGCAAATTTGATTTCTCTTTTGTACTTATAATTAATATTAGTTTATAATGTAGTTTTAAAATAAAAATATGAGTGTAATTTTAACTGTACTTAAACATTAAAATTATTATAGATTTCGATATATATACAATACATTTTTAACTCAATAATATTAAAACATAAACGTTTGTAAACCCGCTTTTAGAATTTTTAAATAAATTGTAAAAAAACAACTTTAAATAGACATCTTTTAAATAATACTTAGTTGCAATACGAATAAAGTTACTTTGTTAAATCAGACTTTTCTATTCACGACATCTAACGGCATCATGGCTTCATGCATTTTTTCATCTCTAGCATGAGTTCGGTGCCTTTTCCTTTTCGAACAACTGGCAAAAACCGTATCGCCTTTACCAAAGTTCTCTCCGTCTTCCAATGATTGTGGCAGAGGTTTGTTCATTGTTTCTGGCAATAATAGACAAAGGATTCCTGATACGACGGCTATTACTCCAAAAACTGCTGCTGGTATTTTAGGATTGAACGAATCCAACAAAGTTATCATCGGAGTCGACGCAGCAGATAACCTCGCGCACATAGAACCAAGGCCGAGTGCTGAATTCCGTACAACTGTCGGGAACAATTCAGCCGAATAATTATAAATAGCAGCAAACGAGCCAGCTATAAAAAGCTTTCCAAACATCACAACGACTGTCGAAAGTATACTTCCTGTAGGTGCGAAGGCTGCACAAATACATGCAACTCCACCTATTAACATTAATGTACTGACTAAAGATCGACGCCCAATGACGTCCATTAAGTAGGTGACAGCTCCATAACTGGGCAACTCAACAAATCCTAATATTGCTAATATCAAATAAGGATTACCTTCCAGTTTCCCAGTACTCAATGATAGTCCATAATAAACTAACGAATTAGCAAACCAGCACAGACACATATTTAAAGTCTTGGCTCTTAAGTTGGGTGTTTTAAATAAATCTAATGTAGTTACTGAACTTATATTGTTTGATCCTTTACTAGCTTCTACTTTACCTCGGGATACAAACATTGCTCTGTCAAGGATTACATGCGATTTATTAAATTTTAATGCCTTTTCTACGATGGCAACTGACTCTCGTGATCTGCCCTGGGCCCACAGCCATCTAGGGGATTCATCCATTAGCCAGATGTGTGGTATAAGTAGTATTCCATGTAACCCATAGATAACTTGAAGAATAAATCTGTCATGGATTACAGCACCCCATCCAGCTACAAGCATAATTCCTAATGCAAACCCCGTTTGAAATGCTATACCACATATTGTTCGCTTCCCTGGTCCAACAATTTCCATCGTTAATACAAATGCAGTAATATACGAGCCCGCAGAACCAAACACTCCATAAAAGAATCGCAAAACTAAAAATGACCAATATTCTGGTGTGAACGCAACTGCAACTCCGGATAGTAATTGGAATACGGCTGACCAACAAAATATTGTTTTCCTGCCAAATTTGTCTGCCATTCCACCGAGAACGATGGCTCCAGTGAAAACTCCTAACATAAATGCACTCTGCGCTAATGCACCCATCCATCGATTATCACAAACAAGATTCCATTCTATAGCTCGCGAAGATTGATAATATTTTTTATCGTAAACCCATTTAGAGCATTCTACAGATTCATTATGAGAATTATACATGTAGCATCTTTGTAATGTGCCGCTCACTGTTCTTGGTATTGCTTGTAAAATTCCTGTTGAATTCCATTCCGCCATTGATTCGTTTGTATCCAAACCGTCGACCCAACATCTGAAAAAAAGTCATCATAAATCATATTGTTTTCATTTCATCAATTGTTTTAGGTTCCTCCTTAACATTCTAAATACAAAATGAAGTCGATGAACGCCTGAGTTTAAAATACTTACTTAATTGTACCAATGGTTTAATAAACTACAGGAGACTACTTCATATAAGAAACAAAATATTTTATACCCATCTCTACTTTGTCATTAATAGAGTTAATAAGTAAGGCTTTTTCATTTGTTTTTTATTATCTCAAATTATATACTTATATCCGTTTTCAGCAGAGATTCAGATTTTAGATACCTTTACAATTTTATTGGAGCATGTCTTATTCATGCAATTTAGTCGCAAAAGTTACATGTTTGCGATGAAAATTTAGGTATGAGATCAATCGTAACGCATTTATTACGATAAGGTCTAATTGATAATATGAGGCAATTAATAACAACATGGTATAGGATTTGTTCAGGAATAAATAAATTGACAATCATGATAAAAAAAAATATTTTAATTTTTAAAATTAACTTTAAACTGAAATTTGGCAAGTTAATATCTACGCTATCTAATCTAATATCAGTCATATTATAGAAGACAGATTTTTAACAAATAAGAAGAAATATAGAGATAATCAACAATCGGCCACTATCGTTACTTTATTTTCTAATAGACATACATTATTGTATAACAATGTAATTGTACCTACATTTAAAATACGCTGCAGCCTAAGTATGACCTATATCCAAAATTCATTAATAACTATAAAATTGTAGGTAAATTATAATATAAAAAAACAATTCGCATATATGTTTAATAAGTTTACGAGGTAGATACAATGACAAAATCGTATATTTGGGTTGAATATAAATACCATCTCGAGTGTGTCCTATTATAGGACTCACATCACATATAAGTATTTATTTAAAAATTTTAATACAATAAATATAACAACAAATATTTTAAACTTATAAATTGATAGAAAAAAATAACATAACCTTATCACAATTAAATCAAATATACTAAACAAGAATTTATTCAAATTCCATTCCCTTTTGTTCCATCTGTTTTCTCACTATTCTATAGTATGAACAAAATGATCACGCGCCGCCCATTGTACATATTGATTTGCGCACAAATTTCGTTTGACTTGTATCTCTAGTATATTCGACTCGTTATTTATTTCCTGTAAACAATTTCCAAACGAAACATTGTAATATATTATATATTATTTGTACCAATAGCGATTAGTATTAGTAATTTATAATCTGTTCCTTTTACGAGCTGTTTCTTTAAAGTAAAATAAATTTTTAATCTACCTTGAACAATTGACTGATTATTTGACTAAAACACTTATTATTATTAAATATAAAAAAAAATCAATCATCTTTATTATCATTATTCGTAAAAACTTTATAAAAATATTACAATGTAAGTTTATATTTATAAAATGTAATAATTTATAATTCGTACTTGTTTATTATATATAAATTCGAAAATTTATTTCGTATGAAACCCTGTTAGTCATGGATCGCAATTCACACGTATTTGGCAAGAATATTATGTGACAACAAAGAATAACAAACATTAAAAATTTGCAAACGTCATAACAATTTTGTATTTTGTCACCATTTCTAATGCACAATAAATTCGTAGTTCAGCACCAACTAATTTCTATATAGTCTTAATTATTAAAGTACACGTCATTCCTGCAATTTATAAAATGTATACAATTTATTTGCTAATTTATTCATGTCCTTTCTTATCTATTGTTTCTAACGGAACCATTGTTTCAGGCATTTCCGCTGAATCTGTACTCATTCTTCTACCACTACAGTTAGTACAGCACGTATCTCCAATGCCAAATTTCTCTCCGTCTTCCAAAGACTGAGGTAGATTCCTTCCTACAGTCTCAGGTAACAACATCGTTGAACCACCCGATAATAGAGCAAGGAAACCAAAAATAATTGTAGGAATTTTGGGATTAAGCGTATCTAACAAACTGACTAGTGGTGTGAGTGCGCCCGACACACTCGCGAACATGCTGCCCAGACCTACACCAGAACTGCGAACAACAGTCGGGAACAATTCCGCAGAATATTTGTATATGATAGAATAAGATCCAGATATGAATAACTTGCCGACCATAACAACTCCAGTAGTGGACTTAGCACCGTGTGGCATCGCAGCGACTACTAAACAAGCAATACCACCTAAGAGCATCATAGTACTTATAAGAGCCCTGTGACCCACTCTATCCAAGAAATACACAATTATAATATAACTGGGTAATTCTACAACGCCCATCAAGAATATGATGAAGTAGGGGTTTCCTTCTAATTTTCCCGTATTGAGTGACAAACCATAGTAGACTACTGAGTTAGCAAACCAGCAACCGCAAATGATTAGTGTTTTCTTGAGCATGTTGGGAGTTTTGAAAATATCTAAGGTCCCTGCTGATTGTTCGTCTGTGTATTTGGCGCAGGTTGCTTTGCATTGAGAGATTAATATTGATGAATCGACAGTTTCATTAGATCTATTCATTTTTAGCGCTTTCTCTATAATAGCTACAGACTCTCTTGCCTTGCCTTGAGCCCATAACCACCGAGGAGATTCGTCCATAAGGAACCAATGTGGTAATAAAACACCTGCGTGAAGAGCATACGTTATTTGTAACCAGAATCTACTATCGATGACATATCCCCAGGCGGCTAACAACATGATTCCCATAGCAAACATGATTTGGAAAGTGACACCGCAAATAGTCCGTTTGCTTGCACCTACAAGCTCCATAGTCAGTACAAAACCGGCAAGATATGACCCTGATCCGAATATTCCATAAATAAATCTGACGGCAAGAAAAACGTAGTAACTTGTTGTGAAGGCTGTGGCCACACCAAACAGGAACTGAAGTACTCCTGACCAAATAAACACGGTTCTTCTACCTATTTTATCACAAAGCCTCCCAAGAACAACAGACCCAAGTAATACTCCGAACATGTATGCTGTCTGAGCAGCTGCGCCCATCCACCGCCGATGACAAACGAAATCCCATTCTATAGCTCGTGACGAACTGTAATGTTTAGTTTCATATACCCACTCGTTGCATGGTAAAATAGTTTTATTTTCTCCGTATATGTTACACGCATGAAGCCTACCAAACTCGTCTGTTGGGATTGCTAGTAAAAGTTGCGTGGAGTTCCATGGTTCTGTGTAATTGTCGTTATCTAAATGACTAACTGCACACCTGAAACGTATAGGGAATAAATACATTAATTTTAATTTTTTTTATTCATTCTTGCCCCATATTTTATTTCCTTTTAGACTTTGCATTAAAAAATTCATTTTCGTCTTAAAATACAGGGAAACTTTTATAGTCGAGGATCTAAATAAAATATGGAGCAATATTACAAAGATGTATGAAAAATTAAATAATAAGTGAAATTTAAATAAAATTATTTTTAAAAACTGAACGAAAATTATGCCTCACTAATGTCTAAATGATTATTAGTGAAAGAAAAATGAATAAAATGCATTGTTTTAAATAAAATGTTTAATTAAGTTAGTAATAAAAACGTTAGTTAATAGAATAGATAAGCGGATATACCTGACCACCAAAACCGTAAAAACCCAGAATACAAAAAATAGGTAGTATAAAATAGAAGCACAAACAAGGCGTATGAATAAATGTGACAAAATATTTATAAAATGATTTTTTATGAAGTGTACTTACGCTTATCACCAATGTAAACAAAAATTGCACGTAAATTGTGAAGCTTCCCAATAAACGGTAAATGTATAAGATAATTAAAAAATTGCCTCTATTAATGAAATTAAACTCATTTGCGTTTTATTGCTCATCTTAAATGTAAACATGATTTAAATAATAATTAAACAATAAAACGCAATTTAGTTTAATGACAAAAGTAGATATACGCGAAAATTGTTATAAATATATTTTTATGAATAGTCACACAGGAACATTTATGTAAAATTGTATAGGATACGAAGATAAATGAACTAATGGTCCCAAGATATTGATAAATGCTAACTAACGTGTAATTGATGTAAATTAGGCCCATCCGATGTATGATCCAGAACAAATTCAGGACAATCCCATGTATAAATAAACCCAATGGGAAATTTAAACTTTGTAATTAAAAGACTTGCAGGATCTCTTAAAACGTTATTTTAGCTTTATTTGACCAGACAGCGAGAAAGAGAAAATATTTAAATCTCGTAGCATAACAGCTTCTTCTTTAGTATATTTAACTCAATGTAAAAAAATATTAAAGTTTTTGTACAAAGTTTTAATTTCAAACTGGACTAAGGAAGTGTAAAAATGACGTAGTTGTATAAAAATCGGGTTTTCCCTGCATCCAAAACAATGAAAATACATGTAGGTATGTTCTAGAATCTAGGTGAATCCCAAGCAATCGATACATAAACAAACATAGATAGATAGATGCATATATTAAATATTGCTGTTCAAGACAAAAAAGGTTCTTGATTAACGCAACCTTATCTAAAAAAAATTGAATCAATGAATTTAAGCCAATAAAAAAGCTAATAATATCGGAGTTAGATTAAAATTAGAATCGCTTCATTGATATAAAATACAATTACTTATATATTCTTTATAATATATTATACTTAGAATACTAAACAGATTTGAAAATAACAATATGTGGTTCATATAAATATGTGGTTCTACCTACCCTTATCCACAAGATTAGGCATAAATATATTGATAATATTTTTTTGTGATTTACCTATGTTCAGGCACAGCAGCAACTGTCACCAGGGACAGCATATGCATGCCAGCAGTCAAGGCAGCCAAGACATGAAGAAAGAATTGAAAACCTTGATATCGCCCGAAGTCACCTGAAAATCGGAAAATGAATATTATAATTATTCTGACTCGATTGTGTAGTTTTACGATGTGCCTAATTATGAAAAGTAGATAGAAAGATGATGCTCTTAATGCCGATTTAATTCAATGCTGCTCAAAACTAATGAATAATCGTTTATAATAAATGGAAATAACTCGCAATTAACCCCAATAACACAAAGCGTTTTAAATTGTAATGTCTAACTAATTAAATAATTATTCATTAAGCAAAGAACTCTGAAGTAGCTAATTTACTACATTTTTCTTCATAAACACATAAAATGTAAATAAGCTAATCTATCTTTTGATTTATTTGTATTATCATTAACATGTTTGAAAGAAAAATAAGAATTTCTCAAGGAGTCAGAGATAACTTATCTTTTACAAGAATTAAAATTAATCTAACGTTTTCATAGGAAACAGGCATAAGAAATTTTTATGCTACAATTTAGTGCCACAGTATGCTACAGTTTAGATACACTCGAAGTACGAGCAACCTATTGGGGCGATGGCCGTTAAAGTCTGTCAATTTGGCATTGTCGCTGGACTAAGATTACCAAGCCGGCTAGGCTGTTGCTTCAATATGTAACTCTAGCAAACTATATCATGTGATATACTGTTTCCTACTGTTTGTGACACAATCACTAACTTAGTATAGGTATTACATAAAATCTTAACAATATATTATAAAGTGAAAATTATCAACTAATAATTATTTAAACAGAAGACAAACTGCTGATGGACTTATCTAAGTTCAATGACGTCGATTTATCGATTATTGAATTGTTTCTGTTGGTTTTAATTATTTATTTGCCCTCTAAAAGTGATACGTAGTTAAACAAAAATAGAATATATCTATCAATAGTAAGTTTAATTTATCATCTGTGCAAATAATACTTGTATTTCACTTGTAAATGTATTACGAATGAAATAATAATAATTTAAAATCTTATTAATCGTAGATTTATTTCTAAACACAAACCTATTTAAAACGGAAAGCGTAACAAGAATAAGTTTTCGATTTTCTGTTGTTTTTTTTTGTTCTTATTGGGTTTTATTTTAATTCGGCTTAAATAATAATATAATAGCAGCTTTAGATGTCCAAGAACAAATACAGCAACACAAAATGTACAACGAACTTGGTGAAATTATTTATTAAAAACAAAAGAAAACTACTAATTTAGTAACGTTATTGCTTTGATTTATATATTATTTAAACACAAAAGAATTACCATATTGTTCTATGCAAAATAAACCGTACAAATTTATAAAGTAGACATAATTGATATGTTAGACTTTTTTACAGTTTTGGTAGCTCGTGACTACCTGTGTCGTTATTGCAATATAATTAACGGTGTAGTTATGACGAGGTCAAACGAATTAATTACTTGAACGATCGTTCTATTACTAAAAATCAAGTAAAATTCCTTCACTAAGTTTAAAAAACTGCAGCCCATGTGAACACAACTAGATTTAAAATAACTAACTGTATAGTAAACTTACTAGTAATTAACATTTTTGTATTTTTTTATTTATAATTATTATAATAAATTGTCTGTAAAACTAAATCATCACTATCTAGTGACTATTTATTTAGAAATAAAATTAACAGTTTATAAACAATATAATTTGCTTACCTAATTAATTCCATACATACCTTCAATAAATCTATATACCATAAGGTAACATTTTAATATATTTTTTTAAATACAATATAAGGACAATATAATTAACCAATAAAAAATTGTTTCGAGTTAAATCGTTTTTAATTAAGTACTGATTTTATAATAGCAATAGTTATAAACAAAACAACTTTATACAAAAAAAATATTTAAGGCCCTGAGTTTAATTTTATGATAAAAATTCGGCAACAATTATATAATGTCAATTAAATAATTAACGAGCGTATAATTTGAAAGGGACCTTCAATAAATCTATATACCATAAGGTAACATTTTAAGTAAGGTCAAGGTTTTTTTTAAATACAATATAAGTAGGCACTAGGCAGTTATTCTTATCAAAATATTATATATAAATTATAAACATATTATGTGTAAGTCAAAATATACGTATAATTAATAGAAATATAACAAAATTATATTTGTTTAAAGCTCAGTGCTGAAAAAAATTTCCGTAACAAAAAAAACTAGGTAATTTATAACAAAATTAATAAATTAATGTCACGTTGTCAAAATAAATTTCTCATAATAATTATTGTTAATTATCACACTTGTAAAATTATTAAAACAATTGTACGTTTAAATACACAAAAATTATCACCGACATTAAAATTTATTATTATACCGAACGATCTTTGTCTTATATCTTAAATAGACATCAACATATATCTAATGCGTGAAGCAATTCATATATTAAGTATCTAGAGAAACTAGTATCCATGAGCTGATAATAAATATATACATATACTTAGTTTGTTTTTGTTCATTTTGCTTTATACAACTTGAATTAAAGATAACATCTTAAATGAACTACCAACATACATAATAAGTTTTAGTATTATTTCATCGCGACTAAACTCTACAGAGCTCCTCTAGTCACCGTATGGTAGAGTTCCAATAGTAAAATGGGCACCAATTCACCAGGAAAGTAGAAACTATTCCAGCTAATTAAATGAGCAGGAGTCCCGTCAAACCCGCCTTGTCTTTCACTCAAGTCTCTGAAAGTAGAGTATAACACGAGTTGACACTTTCGGTATTGATTATTGAATCACGCCGGGAACATATTTTTATTTTCAAATTAATATAAATAATGTGATCTCATCAATTTAGGCTAGACAATATACAGCATGAATTATCATTACTAATACAGAATTATGATAGTCGATGTTAAATAAATCTTCGTATAAAAATATAATTCTATGTATTTTTGGAAGATTATCTCAAATCTTGATCTTTATCGGTCGAAATAATGACCTACTTAGAACAATGATAATATATTTCCAACACAATGATTAGAAGTAATGATTTTGCAGATACTATACAACTCAAATGTTATTTCATAGCTAATGTTTAATTAAATATTAAAGGTTCAGTGTTGGAAATAAAATTAACTAATTATAACTGAGGACCTACTTACATCGATGTATGTCTATCTCTGTTGTAGCTTATTAGGAACTTGACTACTTAAGGAATAATTTAAACAAATAATTATTTGTTAATAAAACAATATACTATTATCTTACAAGGAAAGTTGTAATGCTAAATAGATGATGGATCGTTTAGTAAAAATTTTATCATTTAACTTATCTTAATTTTGAATACCTAAAACTGTAGGTTGATACCCTTTTCTATGTTGGATAACGCCTGTAGTTATTTTTAGTATGCTTTATATTTATAGTTTTTCAATACTTCTTAATTGTGAAGATGAGAATTTAATTATGACAGTGTTAATTTAAATGTCACTAAGAATTAAGTCATTGACACCGACATTATAAATAGCATGCGACCGAATTGATAACACAAAGTTTATGAGTCTTAAACAGCAATCATTTATACATATAAAATAAATAACAGCCATCACGTGAACAAAATGAAATGCAATACTTCCTTTTGTTAATAGTTTTAAATTACGTATATACTTATATACAATGTTAACATAAATGTTCAAAAACAAAAGAGCGCAACTTGTTTTGAAAAAGTAACAATAAAATATGTCTAGGTCAACTACAGTTCACTATTCAAGGTTAGAACAAAACCAAAATTTTTAACAATTTAATTATTTACCTATTTCGTACCAATATATTGTATTGTAGAAAACTTTAGACCTACATGCACCTGTTACATAGAGGCCCGGGTTTGATTCCCCTTCGTAATAAATACTTATTTATAAATTATAATTGTTGTTTGTTTAGAGGCTGTGCGTTTTATGTTTGCGTTGGTCTTGTCCTGATACCTATAGTACAGAATGTTAACATTATATGGACCTATACGTAGGTATTTATTATGTATTATTATAGTAGCTTGCAGAGGCAGTCGTTGAAGATCCCGTGAAATTAAAAATATCTCAAACGAAATCATCCATCTGTGATTCGTCCTGAATAAATGATAAGCAAGTCAATCGGTTCAGCAAATCATTATTATACAATAAAATATAACAAAATATGTACATGATTTCTTGACACCCGAACAAACATCAATATCGGATCAGAGCTCATGGTCACCTCAGACTTTATCAGCCGTTCTTTGACCTTTTTATAGCGATTTTCAAAACTATTTCCACTGTTTGTTTGCTAAATAATTTAATTTTTTATATTTCAATGTGACACCGTAGCTAATTAGAACATAAATAGGTAAACAAATTAACGTTTAAAATAGATAATTTTGCTGGATGTCTGGCAATAATTAGAGCAATGAACTGCTGATATGATTGGTGGGTTGGGATTGGTGATCAAGTTTCATAATTATAGATTTCTCGTCTAGTTTGAAGATGCTTGACACAAGCCGATAGACATTACTTAATATTCGTCCAGTTATCAATGTAAAAGTGCCATAAATTTACATGGGAAAATACATTAGAATAAACATGTATTATTTTATGACGTACTTTACTTGCGTCGTAGTTGACACGTAGGCAACTAAACTTTAAGAAATGCAAAGAAATGTGTTAATAGGTTATTTATATGAAAAGAAAACTTATCTTTACGTTATATAAATAAATGCAAATCAAATAGGTATTGAGTTAAATATACTAGAGAAGTTGCTACTCTACAAGGATTGGCGCCAATCGAACCAATAAGTAAATATTTTTCATTTTATTCAAAATTATTGAGTTTATTTACTTATTTAAAAACATTTCATACTTACCATTATGCGCCATTTGGTCCAACGACACCTTTATATTTGTTTTCGCATAGATTTCGTTTGATATGTTTTCTCTAGTATATTAAGCTCAATGTAATTGGGTAACGCTCTTATTTACAATCAGATGTTATTTGTAAGCGTAATATTTATTGCAATATTTTAATATAATATAGTTAAGTGTGTTTGTGAAGGGTGTCACTGTCAAGAGACTGGATGTACTCCTATCACGACCAAACGAGTAAATACTAAAAAAGTCTCATAACTCTGTAACGAATTTGAACCTAAAAATTCACTACAACAATACATCTACTTAAAATTGACGTAATCGGGACAAAAATGAACAAGACACTTGAAACACTTGAAATGAGTTGTCATTATCAAAAAACTATACCGGCGAGTTAACCTTGACAGTGGAGGTACGCTAACAATACAAAAATACTCGAAAAAATTTCGCGTAGTAACTTACTTGGAATCAGATTTGATGTTATCGATGATACGTAGGTACTGCAACGAGGGAGATTCGTTTTTTTTTTCTATACCAAAATATAAAATCATGAGTAAATGAATTATATTTATATTGATTTGGAAGACTTGGGTTGGTTATTTTTTGGTAACAGGAAAGGATAGTTTAGGTCAAGTAAAAAAGTTAAAATATTTCATAAACAAAAGAAGAATTATTAAATAATAAATCGTTTTTATTTAGGACTATAGTAATTGCAGATTAAAACAAACATCTAGACTTTTTGATAGGTATGACGCGAAAGTTTGTTTGTAGAACTTTCACATATGAACTGAATTAAATAAACAATACAAAGAAGACTAGTTTCATTAGAGCCTATGGTACAGACAAAGGCTGCTTGCAAATTGGGTATATTGAGTATGTAAGTTATATAAGTAGAGAGTGTAAGTTACGAGTAAGCTATGAAAAGTAAAAGTACAATACAATAGTTAAAACTATGAATATTAACTTCTCTGACTACACAGAAACCACAGGAAATAGTTTGACCTAAGTATTGATTAATACTGTTGAATAATGTAGGTACTATTTTGTTATAACAGATAAAATTGTTAAAAGTTAAATATTCCGTGTTGTGCAAATATGGATTAAGATATCAAAGCCGACCCTGAACTATGGGTTACTTAAATAAATATAATTTTATCTAATCTACATATTATCCTTCTACAAATTCGCAGCTTTTAAATTAATCTTTCTAATAATATTTTCTTATTATATCTGCAACTTTTATAATAATTATACAATACATCTTTATCCAGAAATAATAAAACAAGTGACACAATTTAAACAAAGTATTGTTTCACCAATGTTACCGAACCTTGGTGTATATACAACTAACTATATATATACATTTATAATAATGTGTACTTACCGAGTTTTCCCATCATTTCCTCCAGCGCGTGATCCCTATCCATGGTGAGGTCGTCTGCCGGTCCAGTTGATGTTCAATTTTGTTAAGTTTAACTAATATCATTGATGGCAGTGGATTATACCGCGGAATTTCACGGACCGGCCGCCAGCAACGTGCGTGGCGACGAACGTATGAATAGGAATGGAGCGTTTTTCGTGTCGCTGTCCCCGGTTAGCGCTCTCTGCAAAATGTGTACAACCTCTTCTTATCTCAGTTAACTTGACGCCAACTGGACTTATGACTATAAGTGAGGCGCCGCGACTAATCGTATTGCATTCGCGATGTTTGATTATGCAATTAAATGACAAATTTACCAATATTTTGAGTCAGTATAATATTAATATTGATTAAACACATATAAACATACAATGCCTACCTAATCTAGGATAACCCATGCTATGGGTTCAGCATAAGGACAACACAAATGTAACACCCAGAAAGGAAACAAATACCTACTTTTTTAAATTATATTATATTTGTAACGTATTTATATTTATATTACGAATATTTGGAATCGAGTCCGGGACCTTTGCGTAACAGGCGGGCACATTAACATCATCATCACAGGAACAGTCATTGAGTAATTAATATTCCTGAATCTATTTTGTTTTTTATAATGAAAAAAAAATGTTAATATGTATTTAATATGGGTGTTCCAAAACAAGTTGTGTAATTTAGGCGTTTTAATGATTTTTATGCAAGTAGGTCAGCGGCTCTACCTGACAGATTGCAACAACCTCGAAGGGAAGCTTATCGGTAATTAGCAAACAGCAATCACTTTTGGTTCAGCAATGGATAAAAGAATCAAATACTTGTATGTGCACTTAGTTTTATAATCATCCAAAAGTGAAGGAATTTTCTTAACGTGATTTTCATCAATTTTCACATAAAGGGTATTTTTTTGAAGAAAAAAAAACAGCTAAATGTATTAACATCTTATAGCATTTATTAACATATATACCTATATTCGTTTCACTCATTTGTGTGTTCAAATTATAACTTTTTAAATAGATTGTATTAACAAACAAACAAAAAATTTCGGAAATATCTCACAATAGAAGCGATCCGTAATAATTAATATATATTCATTAAACTCAATATATTTTTAAAGAGTAATTATTGCCTGCATTTCAGACTTCGAACATTATTCACTGGAGGTACAGAATTAAAAATATATATTTATATATATAAAAAATAATTAGTAACTTAAAAACATAACCTACAACATTTTTCTTTTGTTAAATTCTTTCACATATTCACAAAAAAGGAAACACTCCATATAAAATAAAACAACAGAAAACTATTATGCTTTTTCAACTGGCCACATTTACATGCAAACAACAATATATTAAAATATAATTATAATTAATAATTAAAACCAATAAAATATTTAAAATAACGATTAACAAATACAAATTACATTTTAAAAAATCTATTAAGCCTCCCTACTTGAGCGAACTTCAATGAAGACGCGGCGCGGTATATCACTAGTCACTACTAACATGAGTTGCCATAGATTATAGACATAGGCACTAATTGTTTTTAAGCATAGAATCAAAATATGTAGATATTACAATTTTAGAGTCGTAAATTAATCACGAAATCAATTACTACAGAAATTTAAATAGCAAACTCACATTTAAAATTACTTAATGACTCAATATGTTAACGTAATGCGGTCGAATCTCAGGTCAGGGGGTAATGTTCGCATTCGCATTGAATTCGCTTACGTAGTACACTTAATCGATAACACTAGTTACATAAAAAAGCCGTTAAGTTAAATAGGCAAATTTTGATAAATCAAGCAAACAACATTTGATATGGACAAATTTTAAACAAAATAAATGTGCGATAAATTTTAACGATCATATTTTATCTTTAAACCAAAAACATTAACATTACATAAATAATTATCACAGTAAATTTACTATTATATATCATTTGTTTTTAAATAAAGATTTATAATAAAATTATTGCATTGATTTGCATATATAGTACTTTGTTGTACTTTTAAAGGTATAAAATAACGAATTATGCTGTCGTTATCACTTTGTTTTTTTTTATTTAAAGTATATAAATACAAAACTAAATGCCACTGTCCACAGAGTCGTGCAATATATAGAGAGTTCGTAGACAGCGGACTTAACTCTTTTGTAATAACGACAACGTTCACTACGCATCAGTCATTCACCAAAACATTCGTTTCACAAACAAACGTCACCCTGTCACCTATAACTAACAAAAACATATATTATTATTAGGAACCCTATATAAATGCTTGCAATTAAAATTCGACTAATGTCGACTGTTCAGAGCGTCACGTCATGCATTTAAATAATCTTCTAAAACCAGAATGGCGCTAATGTAGCTTTGGTCGCTTATTGTCTATGACACGAAATCCAACTTTGTATGGGCACAACTAATTTAGATTGACGATGTCTGCGTCGACGTTTTATGAAGTAAGACTAGTCTTCTAAATTAGTAAAATTATCTTTGCGAATAATCTGACATTAGTGTATAATCAATTAACAACTAATTCAATTAAAACAAGTCACTGTATGTGTTGTACATACTGTACAGCTCTAAACGTCACATGGTTCTTAATCAAGATGGCACTGTACTATTGACATTTTGTACATTATCGTACGTTAACAATAATTAATGCATACCAGTAATTAGTTAAATGTATGTCGAGACGCATGATACAGCAGAACTAAAAGAATAGAGAGTCTATTAGATTACTTCCACCATTCCTCGAAGATCCCTCCACTCGAATGGCTCTTATACATCTTTATACAATTTGTGTATTTATTTATCAAAAAATAATCATAATAGCAAAAAAAATACTTTGCTAACCAAAATACACGTGTTTAAGGAATTTTCGAGTGAATGGAATATTCTAAAAAAATTATTATTTCATAAAAGCAATGAGATTCAGAACTTTACTTATTTTCAAACTAATTAGAAGAAAATACGTTCGATTATTTCTGTATAATATTTTATAATTCTACAATATTAAGATTTTCCTACGCACGCTATTTGCTATGTATGTGAATGCAATACTAACGTCATAGCAAATATTAACTTCGTCTAAGATAAGCTTCATTGGATAACAAGCCTTATTACACTTGTAAAATGTGGCTGACACGTGTGCACAAAAATAATTGAATACATTTCAACAAACGCATTTACCTAACTACAATGACAATAGTAACACTTGTAAATGAATCAAAAATATATTCGAATTTTTAAAACGTATAAATTAAAAAGGAACTATACAGTATTAAGAATAAATTATTGTACTAATAATTATCTAAATAAAAATGCTGTTATAGCCTTTAATTACATGATATATATGAAATCATAGTTCTTATTTCTATGCTAAAACATGTAGAGAGTCACTAACTTTATTAAGTTATAATTTCTTGTTAGCACATTTCACACGCGATATGATCAGCTTCATATTTTCATAAAAATAGAGAGAAACTATTATAAACTAAATGTGATATTCCGTGGACAAAGACAATAATTACTTGTCTATGCACATTAATTAATTGGCAATTATGATATGTATGAATTCTATTTTAGAAAACATCTGCCTTATTCATTGTAATTTTATAACATTAGGTTGAGCATAGAAATAATTAATAATTTGACATCAACTTCAATAAAATAAAGAGGTTCCAATTTCAAACCACAGGAAGCAACGTTTCTACCAGGAGACAGTCTAACTAAGCCCTTGACTGCGGACGATTAAGCAGGCGTACGTCATTTTTTCCTGAAAAAAAAAAACAAGTAAAATGTAACGTACACTAAATATTACTAAAGAATGTCAAATATATACGCCAATTACATTTAAATTGCCCACCAAATTGACTCTTATAAATATACTTTTAAACTTAAGCTGATAAAAAAAGGAAATAATCGAACTCGTCAGACTCTTTATCAAATAATGTAATTTAATTTGCTATTGTAAATTGGCGTTCATTAATTACGTCAGTGAAGGTCAAATCATCTAACAAGAGTTGTATTAAATGATGTAGAATATGCTGCGAGAGTTACCGATCCATGTTATTATGTAGAAATTCACTAACCCATATCATCATCTTGAGGTATTGGCGCATGTCCATTTGTCGTGGTGTTACCAACGGAATCGCGACGTTGAAAGTGGATAGCAAACATCAGTGTAGCGCCAACCAAGGGAGACACGCCAGCTAATATAAACGGTAATGTATACGAATTATAAATACCAAATATATGCCCAGCAACAGGTGGACCGAGAGAAATAGGGAATGCTGCTAAACCAAGCATACAACCTATGGCCTGAGCAGCACTGGCACCACCACACAACTCAAATGCTATGGGACCAATGAGCGCTATAAACACTCCATCAAAAAGACCCATCCCAAGTGCTACAGCGATTAGAAGACCAAAGGAATGGACAAATGGTAAAATAATAGTTAATGTGCCAATAACATAGAATGCAATTTGCTGCAAGACTATTCTGTCAATACTGCGTTTGTCACCAAGAAAGCCAAACACTAATCGCCCTATGCCTGAAGTCACAGCTATACATTGTAAAGGTAAATGCCTGTTGACGCCTTCAAACTTTAATTCAATGAATTTGCCAATATGTACATAGGGAACAAAATAACCAAATAATGCGATAGGCATAGATATCGCCCAAAGTCTATATTTCTTATTTCTCCAAATGCCAACATTGACGATACTTTTAACAAATACTTTCCAACCAGCGTTTTTGCGGATCGGCTTATTTAGCATCATGAATGGTGTGGGTTTGAAGAGAAGGCCACAAAGCGATATGCCAAAGGTTAGACAGGCGAGTACTCTGAATAACCAATTCAGGCCATAATTAGAAATCATATGATCCATGAGTGGTGGAATTATTACTGTAAATACAGAACTGCCTATCGTCACTATGCCATTGGCTAGACCCAAGTATTTGTGGAAATAATAACCGAGAATGGCTAAGGAAGGTGTATATGCGAGTGAAGCACCCAGACCATACATTACGCCGTAGGTGAAACAAAGGACGTCTACATTGTCGACAAAAAAAGATGATATGACCAAGCCTAGAGAGGCGATACAACCACCTATAACAGCAGTTGTTCTTATGCCAAGTAAACTAGTCAATACGCCAGATAATGGCGAAAGAAGAAATGTAGTTCCCATTGTCAAGACTCCCACCAAAGCTGGAAAGAGAGAAATATAAGCTTTATTATAATTCGTATATATCTATTTCTGTTATATAATATAGTGATTGTCTGGCCACAGGAACAATATAAAGTTACATATCCATACTAGCTGTGGTTTATGAATGATAGGGAAATATGTATACACCGTTATCATCGTGTTATCAAGTTACCCTGTACAACTGACATGGCAAAAAATAAATATCTAATGGAGCGTATCAAGTGTGTAATTAACTTTATTATCATTATTATGAGCATTTAAAAATGAGTTAGTCAACTATAATTTTTTTGTGTTTTAGGGGTTAATACTTTCGTTTTTCATACAATATAAGTTTAAAATGAAAAAAGTTCGTTTAAAATTAAATTTTAAACAGACAAACATAGTACCTATTTGGCTTATTTTGTATTAATATGATGTAATTTTCTAATAAGAATATTTAACTTGCCTAATGATAAAAATTAGTACGAGTAGTGCGACGTCTTATCTAGGAAGCCTAATAGATTAAAATTAGGTACTTATTGCGTATTGGCCTTCGACACTCGGTGCCGACGTTACAGGACATTGTAACACATTATTCTATGCATAAATATAATAGATATATTATGTAATAGTAGATATTTACATTAGAATGAATTGGATGTGCGAATGTATGTAGAAAGTATAATAAAGGAATTTTATCTTTTGTTATGATTCATAGTATCAATATTTTTATATTGACTAATAAAACGATTGCTGAATAGTATATTTAGTTGTATTGATATTTGAAGTTGAAAACTCATAGGGAACTTCACATGACAAAACAATTAAGGTTAATATTGATTCGACATGTAGACAAACAAATGAAGCGCGCAGACATCGAAATCGAAATAATTAGGTAGATAAATTAAACAAGGCCCGCCCGCAATTTACGTTTAATAGGGCAGGCTAGTCTTTAATTTACTAATATGTCTTGTACATATTATTTAGTACCATTTTTCAACTGGAATCATTAACTATGTACCTACTTTATGTTAAATCGATACTGCTACTTTTAAATTGTTATTATTTTTAAACCGCGTTTTTTTTGAAATATGTATAATCTCAGCAAAAACATATATATATTATAAGGTTAAGTAGAAAAACTAATCAGTGTACAAAGCAATTGTTCATCTTTTCTTTCACTTGGAAAGTCATTAGTCACTGTTGTTTTGTTCTAAGTTAATTCCTTTGTTATTGTCGTATACGTCAATTTACTATAGACAAAGACTATGACTAATTTCTACGTACATCATAATAACAATAATATATTATAGAAATAAATTATTTTTACTTTTTTGGAGTTTTAATTGCAATTTTTTACATATAGTCTTAACTAATAAATTACTTCAATACTGAAGGTGTAAATGGTATCCATAAGTTCTGGATACTCCGATACATATTGAAATAAAGATGTAACACTATATAACAATTATTACTAAATTATCATGTTAGTGTCATGTGTGTTTATTATGAAGTAAATGATAGCTTTTGACCTTTTATAATTTGATAAAACTGTTATTTATTTACATTCATATTAGAAAAGTATAAACATATTAGGTACCACTTAGATGTACCGCCTACACACATGACACAAGTCCCCAGTTCAGCATCTTTTATATATTGATGGTTGCTCTGCAGTTAGCATGCAAACATTATCAGGGTGAATGAACTGTTTAAAATTATCAAAACATATTTCTATATGACTGCTACAACTGTCATTCTGGTATGAATTCTATTTGGATGAAAGTTTAATTTTGTTTATTGTTCAAACTATTCCAATATTTTTTGTATTGATTGTACCTACCTAATTAGAACAAAGATAGCAGTACTATTTATTTTGCTATTTATATTTTTATAGGATTTATTGTTATTGTCTTATGTTAAATGTGTGTTTTCTACATTAGATTAAGACTTATTGCAGCTTACTATCTATTATTTTAGTCAGATGTTTCGAAAGCCAACCATTGTGGTTGAGGCAAACATTTGTTATTATGTTAAATTATTATAAAATTACCACTTCATGATGTTTCCCTTCTTTGGGTTTACACAATCTTATCATAAAAAGTTAATGGTTATTACATTTCCAAATAAAAGCATGTCCCTTACATTATATTACATATTTATAAAGTTTATTTTAGAAATAGTTACCTGCTCGACTTTGAGAATTTTCAACTCCATTCTCTTGTAGTTGCCTCTGAAGTTTTGTGTAAATGACACTGTAGGAATTGATTATTCCAAACACTAGGCCATTTATTAAAAATGATGCAACTACGATAGAATAAGCTCTCATTCCCCCATCAGGAGGTGTACTCCTCACTGCACTGTTTTGTGGTAGTGCACCATTTGATCCCATTTTTGTAAATTTTGTCCCCAGATTATTTTATCTAATTGACAACAAATCTGAAAAATAACAAAAATAACCTTTTTACTTTTTCACCCAAAGCCTCTAACCTAGAATTTTTTAAGATTAAATCCACAATTAAAACTCAACCATTACCTACTGAAATTACGAATGAAACATACCGTTTAAAGTATATTATTACACTTGATAATATTTTCAAGTACTAATTGTTTAATTTAGAATGATATGCAAGGGTTTTATTTTATTTAAATGACAAATAAAATCCATATTATGAATGGAATGTGCACGTATACATTCCATACGACGCGTGTTCACTACGGCCACGAACCGCGATATAAATCAGTCTCGGTTCATGTCCTACTAAAAGAGTTGGAATTGAAAGGAATGAAATAAAAGCAAAACGAACTTATCAGGTTTTAGCAAATTTTCCGAGCGTAATTGGAAATGTCATTTCAACTTTTGATTTGTTTTTGTTGTGAATAAACAAAAGAAAAAATGCAGTAATATAATCCTTAGTTTAATTTCGTAATTTTATTTTCATAATATTTTTATGATATATTTTTTCGTCGTTTTACATTCAATCGAGACATTTTCGTCTTATTTTGACAGCTGCCAAATAGTCTTAAATGAGATTCACTTTTTCCGAATAGTGCCACCTGTATGAGTTTTAAGTCGCTGTTAAATACATGTCTTATAGTTTGTGTATCTAGTGGTTTAACACAACATATTAAGATTGAAAATATATTCCTCTAAAATGGCACCTTCTACTGACTGGGATGAAATAAAAAGGCTAGCAGCTGATTTTCAAAAAGCCCAGCTGAGCTCTTCTGTGCAAAGGTTTGGATTTCAACATCTAGTGATATAAACCAATAAATTTTACTTTAGCTAACCTATACACTTTTTTTGTTTTTAGATTATCAGAAAGGAATTGCATTGAAATTGTTACAAAGTTGATAGAATTAAAACTTATTGATGTGATATTCACAATTGATGGTAAAGAGTACTTGACATCTCAGCAACTTATACGAGAAATAAAGGACGAACTTTTCGTTCATGGAGGAAAGATAAACACTGTTGAACTGGCTAAGGAGCTTAATGTTGATCTCAATCTAATAAATATACATGTAACTGAAATAATAAAGAGTAAGGAGATACAATTGGTATCAGGTTATTTAATAACTCACTATTATTTAGAAAAAATAGCAAGGGAAATCAATGAAAAGTTACAAATTCAAGGACAAATTTCTGTGGGAGAACTCACTTTGCAATATGACTTACCATCTGAGCTGTT
Organism: Tineola bisselliella; assembly: GCA_028551675.1. NCBI lineage: Eukaryota > Metazoa > Arthropoda > Insecta > Lepidoptera > Tineidae > Tineola > Tineola bisselliella. The sequence continues at coordinate 23,475 of JAPWLS010000716.1, read as the reverse complement.
ACAGCATAAAGTACTGGAGCGGCATCTTGGTAAAATTGTTATGGCCAAACAAGACACTTCGGACCCTCGTATCTTCTACACAGAGGAATATGTAATGAGAACTAAAGCTAAAATTCGTGGAGCTTTGATGGCATTGCTTAAACCAACTCCTGTGGCCGTTGTTATTAATCATTGCAATCTATCAGATCGCTTATTCATGTCTTTATTTGATCAATTAAATGTTCCGGGAGTGTTGACTGGACGTCAATCAGGGGCTTCATATATACCTTCTTGTTACACTAAATCACAAAATGAATGGGTCATCAATTTTTATAAGCAAAATAATTATCTTGAATATGATGCGTTAACTCGATTGGGTATATCGGATCCAAAATCTTTTGTGAAAAGGATATATTCTGATGAAGATTTGTTGTTTTTAAATACTTGTGTAATTGGAAATCAGATTAGGCAGCAATTAGAAGTGGCTTTGGAGGAATGTATTTCTTCAAAGAGTTATTTAGATATTGTTACATTGTTACCATCTATATTTACTGATTCAGATATTGAAACAACTTTAGATATTCTCCTGAAGAAAAATATAAGATCTACTGTTGTTTTTGGGAATACTGGTAAGAATAATTTTTGATATACAATAATAATAAGTTATACTTGAAACCAAATTAGGATACCAAGTACCATAAGAGCAGAACAAGGACAACACAAACATAACACCTAGACCTGAAACAAACACTTTTAAAAAAGAAAATTCAACTATTTTGTACTTAATATTCAATTCAAAGTCAGGGTATTCTTTCCTCCCATCCAAGTAGCTATTAATCAGAGAAATATACCTGTTTTTATTATCTTTCGTCTAATAATTTTCATTAGTTTTCAGTAATTTATACATTGAGAATTTGAAAGAAAAATGCATGTCAATGGTTCAGAAGAAATCTGACCATGTCGTAAAAACTGGTGAATATCAGCAATACTATTTGGAGAAGCAGCTATCTAAGAATACGGATATACCTCAGTTACATGTTGATCATAAAGCTGAACGGAGAGAAGAGCGGAGGAGAAAAGCTGCTTCAGGTAAAGGTGGAGGAGGAACACAAGGTCGTGAAACAAAGACGAAGGCAGTAAAGAAACATGCAAGGTCATCAAAACATGTGGCCCGAGATTCAGATTCAGAGGATGAGGTAGTGAACTCAAAGAAATCTCAAGGACATCTTGAGATTGTTTCTGTAGAAGATGTTGAGAATGAAATTAAGGGTGAACTGGAAAATGAAGGGCTGGATGATTTGGTTACATTGGTTGCTGAATATTTACAAGGGTAATCCTAAATTATTATTAGGTTATTTTAATTTATTATACATTTTTTATTTTATGTTCTTGTTTTAAACTTGAGAATTTTATGTGTTATATAATCATAAGACTCAAGGCTTGAAAACAAATTCTTAATTATTTTACTTTTTAGGTTACTAAACCAAGCTGCATTATCACTAGCAAAGGATGCAGCAGAGAAACTCCATCAAGATGCTTCACAAAACAGGAAACAAACTCATTCTGCAACTCAAGAAAAAATTAATCTATTAGTTAATGATATCAAACTTTATGAGAAAGGCTTGAAGTTATTCCCTACTGACCAGCAACCACAATTTATAAAGTACCTTTTGAAATCTCTTGGTTCAGATATACTTAATGAGTTTTGTAAATATGCAGCTGGACAATGTAATTTAACTGTAAGGGAACAATTAACAACAGAACAAAGGAACAAACTTATTACTGATTTAAGTGAAGAGTATACTAAACCATTTAAAGGGTTAATAGCTACTCTTTCTGATCAAAATATGGACGCGTTTTATGAAGCAATTGATGAAGCTCTCGCTGCATGTGGCATGATATTAAAGAAAGTTGACAAGAAAAAAGACAAGTAAGTTAAATTATTTTTAAGTAATTTTAAAACATGCATTTTAATGTTATTGGAGTGTTATATATACACATCTTTATTTGTTTTCAGAATATTAATACAGAATCACAGACAAAAGTTAATTGTAGAATTGGAAGCATGTGAGGAACCAGCCTTAGTATTGCACTTGGCTGTTCTGGCCATGTTTACATTGCTCACACAGAATATGATACATGCTTCTGGGCGTCTAGTACCCCTTATAGTTCAACTTTTAAAGGCGCACCTGAAAGATGATGATTTCGAGCAGCTTCAAATTTATCATGGTATATAAAAATTTGTGCCTTTTACATATCCTGTTTTGTCATAGAAAATAATTTTGAATCAATCAAAGTGGAGGTATAAAAACTACTGGCACTCGTTATTACAATTTTAAATCTGGAATAATTAAAAATAAACAGTAAAAAACAATATTTAGTGTCATGTCTGTTTTGTTCCAGAACTAGTTACTAAATTCTTAACTGGGTCAGAAGATGAGAAGAGCAACATAACAAACACGTTGATGATGGAGATGCCAGCTATTAAAAAACTCGTTACATCCTTAAAGAAATAGGCTTGTTAATACTTTTGTTTATATAGTGTTATAATGAATCAATATGATTGATAGATATATTATTTTACAAATATATTTCTAAAAAGTAACACGTTATTTTTTTTTAAATCAGAAAAGGTCAGGTTACTTCAATAAAAAGCGCAATACTTGGAAGCTTTTATTCTAAAACATTAATTTCGCACAATAATATAATTGTTACAAGCTATAAATATAACCTAATGATCTGGTGTTGATTGCAATGTCTCTGTGTACATGATTTCGAATGTGACTACAAGTGAGTACAATTTCTTATAATGTAAGAAATACAATAAACATAACTGATTTTACACTGAAATATAATAATTTATTAAAATATATTGATTGTAATGTGAAAGAAAATAATTACTAATGATTAATAGATTTGTTATGTAATTGTAACATTACATATGGCTAGTGTTTATTTAGCAATAATAATAATAAATTAAGCACTCATCAGGCTTTTAATTAGCATTTTCCTTCTCCTTCTCCTTATCCTTGGCTTGACGTTTTTTCACATCCCAATTGTATACTCTAGCCATGTTCACCTCAGTGGTTGTCCATTGATCTCTGAAAACGGAAAAATAATATTTGTAAAAAAATAGTAGTTAATGTTATCTGTAAACCATTCACAAGGCAATATGAGGAAGATGAAAGATATAGTGGAGGTTTATGATTGTCATCTGTCTATTGACTGCCTACTGTGGAACTTTTGTTAATTATTAAATATTGTCTTATTATTGTGTAATTCTCCTCCCATGCTATTAATTTAAAAAAAAAACAACTAATATATAATGTTAATGTGTCTCATATAAGCAGTCTTGATGACAAATGTAAAAGGACATAACATATAGTACATATATTATTATTGTTATAAGAACTTTTTCATGTTTATGTTAGTATAGGTATGATATAGAAGTTAGTCTGGTAAAAGATAAGCTTATGTATGAAATTTACCTAAGAAAATCAAGATCATGTTCCACACATACAAGATTTCTCTTTGCAGTGGCCATGTTGGCATGGAGAAGTCTCTCAGCATCTTCAAGCGTGTATTCTAACATTACATTCGCTCCAAGCCACAAATAAACATTCTCTGTTGGTTTCAGATTGGCCTAAAACACAAGATAAATTTCTAACTAACTCCCATAATTTCCTCAAAATGTATCATAACAATGACATACTTTAATAAAAACTTGGTCACTTAGTAGGAATTGTGTCTGATATTCTTCCTTTTGTGTTTTCAGCTTCTCAATCATTTCAAGTGAACGAGACAAATCGGGAACTTGCTGACGCAGACGCTTCCTCTTTGATGTTAGTGTGTACTCCATAAACTTGTACTTCCCATGCTGCTCGTCAAGTCGACGCAGCACCTTTTCAACTCCATCTGCATTTTCTGGAAGACTCATGAACTCGTCCACATTTTCCTAAAATAAATTTATTATTATTGTCCATTTAAATCGTGTGATTTATTATAAGTTCTATAAGTACACTAACACCCACATGTTACTATAAAAGTAGATCACATACGACGTGCATACAAACGATTATTACAAGAGTTTTCTGAGTATGAATAATTGATTAAACTAATCCATTATGAGATTATTTTATCGTAAACCAACAACAAAAACACAAAAGTTGTAAAACCCTACTTAGACTATAGAACACAAAGGATCTATACGTTCATCCCAATTTCAACTTTCAAATATTCTTAAATCGATTATTTACCGGCCAAATATATTCAAGTAATTCAATAATATATTAAATCATATCTATAAAGCAAATTACTTACAACAAATTTAGCAACTGGTATTCCCGTATAAGAAGAGTTCTCGCCCGCATCACCTTCCATTTTGTGACAAAGAAACTAAGCTACTTTACTAGTGTTAGCAAATATTTATATCACTTTTATTTTTAAGAAAACGTAACAAAACTAGGTATTTAATATTTATTTAATATCCTAAATAAAATATAACCCGAAACTATCGAAATATGAGACCGTGCGCGATGACTTTTTAAAGCCGTCGGCTTGAGAAATTATATTTCAGCCTTAGCGTTCATTAGTTACTTAGTTTAAATTCGAATAAATTTTATAATTACAATGAAAAATTATGACAACTTGAATAACATATTCGATTTCCGTAATTATAAAAATTAAAGTATTATCAATTTCTATTAAAAATCTTGTGTAGAAGGGCTTCACTATTAGCTGTTACGCTGTCACTCCTGTCAGTGATTAATTGAGGAATTGGCATTTCGAAGATTTCCAAACTAGGGGATTGCGTTATTGATTTTCCTTTATTGCGTTTTATAATTGATTCAATAACCACTTAACACTATTTCTTAAACATTTCATGTAAGTATATTTATCTTATAATGTTGTATTGTTAGAAGTTCAGTGTCTGCATAATAATAAATTGTTATTTCAGAGAACGGCAACGCCCAGATTCCCTTTTTGTGGAATTATTATTTGTTTCCAACATAGGCCTATCAGATACAGCCGTTATGGATATGATGGTGTCGACGCTCCAACAGCAGCGTGCTGTCACCGAGCAATTGCGAAGGGAAGCAGCGATTAAGCGTATTCCAGTGTCTGCTGCGGTGGCGGATATCGTCAAATACATTGGGGATCATGAACAGGAAGATTGTTTGCTAGTTGGTTTTTCCAGCCAAAAAGTGAATCCTTTCCGCGAAAAGAGCTCTTGCACTGTATTGTAATTTGTGTTTTGCTTTAATCAATAATGTGAAGCTTATGGAAAATATGTAGTCTTCTTGAAAACTATTTTTGATTATGCAATTTATTGTAAATAACATTGTCACTGGTTAAGGGCTGCTTCTCAGAAGCACTAGGAATTCAAATTGTTAAAACTAATTTTACTTCTAAGATCTACAACACAATGTTTACTTTTATATAAGATTTATTTAATTTCAAATTAATAAATATCTGCACAAATGTGATTGCTGTTTCTCTTTTTGTGGGCACTATTTGTAGACTATAGTAGAGTTAGAAAAATTGCAAATTTTGTTAATAATTTTATTTTGTAATATTCAGAATCGAAGCCATCAATTCGAGTTATATAAATTAGATACATTATATAAAAAAGCAATCACCAACTACTTCCATCAACTTATACATACAAAACTTTCTAAACACACGATGCCTAAACAACCTGACATCCTGTTCTATTATCATACTATATATGATTGACAAAATGCCTCTATGGATAATGGAGCTATGAAGTAGACACCTCAAACATGTTTGTTAAAAATAACACATTTATTCAAGTTTCATAAGAATTGAAATAATTTAAAGGTAAAAAATATATCTGGCATTATCAAGTGCAAATGTAGTTCATTTACCTATTTATTCAACAAGCCAAAGTATATATAGATATATACTTTCCTATAGTAGGGAAATTGGTAAATTACTAAGGGGGGTAGTTACAAATTATTACAATTTTAAGACTTATTCTTCTATTATACATAACTATTATTATGGCATCTACTTATTACCACATTGTTATAAGACATTTTTTCCTATATCTAAATATTGAAACTGTACCTGCATGGGATTCTGTGATTTAAGTTCAATATTATAAAATTTAATACTGACTGTATCAATAAAATTTATAAGAAACAGGTAGTAGCATACTAAGGCTGCTATGGAAAATATTTTTCGTCTTTATTGAAATTCTTTTTACAATAATTTGAAATAATGATTCTTTAAGAGGAGATAGAATCTTATTAATACAGTTAACAAAAGTTCTAATACAAAGACTAATAATCTATGCTCTTAATCGCTACCACAGCCAGTTTTCGTGCATGGATACATTTCGAAAGTGTAGGGGATTACACAACTACTTAATATTATACTTAAAAAATATTTCAAAAGTTACATTACCAAGATTAGTATTATTAATTGTCAATATGATTTAGATTGTTGCTTAAATTCGAACAAAATTTAAGAAATGTTACTTTTGCGTGAAATATATCAGATTTTAAAAAAGATTTGACTAAACCACTCCAGTCATATGATTTTTTTCTACACTAATAAAGAGATCCATCTAGTGTTTTGGAATGAAATTATGCCATCACCTTATAATAGTTTAAAATATTGTAATGGATGCCATACATAAATATTTTCGATATTAATTTAGTCACAAAATCTACATCATTTATACACTATTTTCTATTTAATGTTGTATTTATAATTACTAGTACTTTATGCTGACATCGTAGTTTCATACTATGGTTGCTAATTTAAGGAGAATATATATAAAAAAAAGCAGTATGACCAATAGACTGAAATTAAAGTGAAGAAAAACATACAAAGAGAATACAAAACAAATTTTCATTGAGCAATGTTTTGGATGAAACAAATCATTCTTATTCTAGGGTTAAAAAAATATAAAAAAAATTACCAACTATCAGTCTTGTAAATTGATGACGATTATTAAACTTCGTTTCTAATAATTCTCTCAAAAGGTTATAAAGGTGAAATACATAATTTTAAAAAATATCATCCCTTTAAATAAATAACGTAAAATATCTACAACACCTCCAAGTCTATAATTTGCTTGTGCAAATGTTTTTAAATATTTAAGTTGTATTGTTTGGTATCTAATATACTTTCACAAAGTGCATGTAGAACGTTATTCATTTCAAGGGATAAAATATACTCCATTCATTTAGGTACCCATTAAATTATAAGCATAAACAAACGATTCAATTTGTAGATATTAGATTCACTTGTTTTTTTAGGAAATTAACAACAATTGATAAATTGTTACTATTTAATAAGCCATCAGTTATGTGCTATACTGATCAGCTTGTAATTTGTTATTAGATACCTAGAACTCCTGGAGTACAGTAGTAGGATTCTCACAAAAGGTTGGTCTACAATGATATAACACTGGCAGTTAAAAATCATGGCAGCACATGATCATAATTAAGTTAGCCTCTCAAAGTACATTTTAATATTCATTCCATAAATGATTAAACAGAAATTCTAAGTTCAAACTATACTGAATAATTGCTACTTTTCTAGAATTTCTTAGATAGCTTTAAAACGTTCACATCAAACTAGTTTTGTTCTTTTTGAATAATAACAAGATTAAAGTGCCTATTACCAAGTTAAAGGATTATTGTTTTTTTACTATTTAAATATTTGATAAAAAAAATTTAATCACAGTACTTAGAACAGGCATAAAAATCATTATAATATATATTTTTTTAGAATCTGTATACATGTCCATTAATTAGCTCACATTCATAAGATTATTATTTTTAATTTTATTACTACATTTAATTTATACCTATACAATCTAAATAATGAGATCTAAAGTGTAATGTTTAAAATAATTTACCAACTCGTAAAATTATATTTAATACAATTAGAATTATAAACTTATTATAATTAATACAAAAATTGCACACATTGTTTAGCAAATTAGACATTAAGTTAAATACCTATGCTAGAACTGTAGAAAACACCAGGAACTCAGTGAGCTAATACTGTTAACTCAATTTAGTTACAAATAAATGATGATGATGATATGACATGTTTTTGTTCTTAATTTTGAGAAACTGGATTGATTTTTTTATTTACCTATTTATTTTTAGATAGCTGTCTCATTTGGGTTGAGCACCACTGGTTCTAGTATATTTAAGTCAATGAATGAAATGATAAGTTTAATATAAACAAAAAAAAGTTAAAGAAGCAATACCTAATTATAAAAATTCGAAGGCCTCGTGAGATTGGTGTATTTATAATTCCAAGTCTATTTGAAAACTTTTGAGTTATTATCCCTTAAAATGAATCAGGACTATGATGGTATAATTTACAGTTTTACATGCGTTCCTGTTTTGGGGGAGACACATCTTCAACACCATTTGCAACACTCTGATGATACAGCTTTAGTAGTTCCATTGCATCTTGAGCCTGCCTTTTCTCCAACAAGATTCTGAAATAGTTTTGTTGTGATATTAAATATATTGTGATGCAAAATAAGGTATAAAAAATCGTAATTAGGAGTTCATCAATTAGAAGATAAATTACAAACCTTCCAGAAGCTTCTTTAATTTGCTCTAAGAAAATCCTGTTGTCTCTGTCAGTAACAATGTCAGCCAAACTATCTGGATCCATGTCTGAAAGAAGCTCTAAATCTTGACCTCCCAATAGTGAAATGTGACACAAATTATGCTGCAAACGGTCAACCAAATTCACCACCTGTCCTTTACTTCCAATGGATATATCGTCGGTTTGATCTAGAGAAACCTGACATTTAGGCATGTTTGGTGCCCATTTTTCGTTACCATGTAAAATCATAAGAGCCGTGTCAGGGTCTAAAGTTGAGAAGTATTCCTCGTCGTCTACTTCAGTACCATCAGACTCCAATACTACGGTCAGATTTTCCGACGGAAGACCCAGTTTTTCCGGCACTTTTGAGAGTAAGTCTTCTAAAGAACACGATACAACGCCTTTCTTTTTGTCCCGGTTTACATCGCATATTTTATATGGTTTATTTAATTCGTTTTCCATTTCTGATGATTTTAAATAATCTAAAGCTATTAAAAATTCGTAAACACGCTCTGCTTAGCAACACTTGTCACACAAAAACAGCTTTCTACTCACAAACCCAACAACAACTCCTTAAATCAAATTTTTATTTTTGGTTAAAAGTGACAGTTTTAGTAATTGTTGCCAGTTTCTAAAAATATATAATTACTTATATTTTTGAATTTTCTTTTAAAAGGAAATGGTTTGTTCCTAATAATGTACTAAAATTTAAAAAATTATGTCTCCTAAGTGCGATATTAATTTCATCTACAGTTTGTATGTAAACGACTACCTCCGACGAGCTCGAAAAACATACTCCCGCCTACCGAGAACTCCGCGCTTCTCCCACGTCGGGCAAGGGAGGCACATCGTTAACGTTCTAAAGTAGAGACAGAGGTGGGTTTACCACCCCATTTAGGTGATCTACCTCTGCCTCCCACAGTCTAGATCGGCATGTGTTTTATGAAATCCTTTGTAGTCTGACGTTATGGATACAATCAATTATTAATAAATATGCTTATATGTTCTACTTCGAATCAGGCATTAGACATGCATATACATTTTCAGTGAAACTATTTTCATTAAATATTATCTGTTACTAACATGAAGAAACTATTGAAATTTTAACATATTTTGTGAAAATATTTTGTTTGAAGTGCGCAAACCGTTAAAGATATATTCGTTTATAGCAATAAAGTAGGCAGCTATAATGTGTAGGGTTAACGTCGGTCATAACGTGGCGCGACGGGTGGGAGGTTGATCAATAGTGCACGCCGCGGGTACAGCGACGTGCGACCCTTCACTGACAGCTCACGGGCAACGCACCCAGTATCCGATGTCTACAGACTTCCCAGGTGTCGTTTAATTTCCTATCATTAGTTGTCTAGACTGCAGACTTTATTCGAATATGAACTTCTATGTTTACTTAAATAGTAATGCGATTTACTGCAGCGTGTTGACGTATTTTAATCCGACTTTTCGAAAGCTTCACAGCCAGTCTCGCCGTGACCACGATGACTGTAAAACTTTAGAAAGGTCAGATTAAACAAATTAAAATAAATGCTATAGTAGGCCACGTGGTCTTTTAATTTAATTTTTACCTCAACATAATGTACTTATGTACTATAAACGTATACCGAATACATGTATTTAAAATTTATTTAAATGTGTTAAAATTTAAAGGATTTATAAGATGTAACTAACCTTGATATAATATTCTATCTATCGTCCGTTATAGAATTTACATAGACCAGCCATTCTCAAAGTGGTGTTCCGCGGAACCCTAGGGCTAAAATACTTCAAAAAATACCTACCAAAGGGAGATTATAAGGTTACATCTGAATATTCCAACTAAATATTACGTAATATTACATTGCAATATGTTTATTCATAAATACATATAAATCAGTTTTTTATAATTATATTAAGGCTTTTTCCTTCGCCAAAAAAGTTTGAGAACCGCTGACATAGACGATGCTTTAAATCGCTTTTGGTATCGAAGATAATGTATTGAATATTTAAGAAAATTGCGTTGTACACGAATAATTTTCATGTAAATTGTGAAATATTAATTGTTTTATACTGTAACAAGGAACCCTGAAAATATTTAAAACAACTGCGCCTGTTGAATTAAGCTATGCATTATTTACTATACATGACATCAGGGGCGAGGACTGGGCAAGATCGTAAAACTGTAAATGGACAGTTAGACCTTTAGTCTATGCATAGACTACGATATATGTTATACAGAAAATAAACATTTATTATTATAAATAAAATGCAAGTAAAAGCTTTATACATTGATCTTAAGAAGTGGTTACAACTGTTGAAGCTCCCACAAGTTCCACTGCATAATAGATGGAAATAAATATTGCTACGGAGGATGCGCTATTTACTTGCGCATATAAAATACACCCTCCAAAGAATTTGCTGCATTTTACATTAGGTCGGGGTCATCTTTTCTTTAAAAAGAAGAAGTGCCGAAGAGAATTTCCGATAGTATTAGATTAAACAAATATTTTTATAAGTCCTAATAGTTTATTGTTCTTTAATTATACATTTAAATCTTGTGTGAGTGAAGCCTTATTTTGTTAGTTTATATTTAAATGTTTAAGACGTTGATGAGCAAAATGAGTCTATAATAGAAAATATCTCTTAAATTCTATAATATTAGTTCATTTACAAAAAATATAATATATTATCTATGTATATATAGGTTTGTTAGTATTTTTAATAATACAAGGCAGTACTAATTTAACATGCCAACAAGATTGGTTTGTTGCCAACAACCTTATTTAATTTTGCAAAGATCCTAGGCGTTAATTAATAATTAATTTAAGACATCTCGTGTCGAGTGTCAGCAAAATTTACTAAAACATCTACTCTCGGTTTTTAGTGGCAGCCGCAGGGAGGCAGGGGGTGCAGGGGGTGGCGACTAACCGGTGTAACGGTACATTATATAAATACCCCATATGCAGGTCTCATGACCTTTGCCAGCAGATATTCAGGTCGAGGTCGGTTTAGAATCCCGAAATGGCATGCCTATTAGTGGAATTTCACTGCTCGGAATTGGGAATGCATTGTTAAACAACATTCTCTGAAATACCAGTAAAATCTGAATTACTAATCATAATAAAGAATCAAAAAGATGTGTAAATTCTTTCATTATAGATATTTTTTGACATTGATTGAGTGTAGGTAAAAATGAAGAATCCTTCTCTTGAGTTTTGATTTGAAAAGATTTAGCCGCAAGAAATAAAACCCAATAGAATTTTAGACAGTGATTTATTAAGTTAATTTGGAGAAAAATTTACGCAAATTATTCAATAAACACTTATTATAAATAATCTCTGTTTACACCATACAAAGTTCGTGATAGTAAAAAATGTCCGCAAAATGAAACTTATTAAATGATAAAAAAATAAATATTAACATTTCATTATTATGTTCAAACAATTTTTGTAATTATGTGACATGAATTAATTTGAATAATTTACACTTTATTTTTAAACTTAGGAGAGAGGAAACTTTTCATATTAAGGTTATGTTTTTAATTAGACAAAACACTTTTTTGTACTCTTCCACATTTAAAATTAGTATTTTCTGAGAAATATGTAAATATAAATTATGTATATTGTTTATTCTATATTTTAAGATTTCATATTATAATTATCACATAAAATAATAATATTTTAGTGTTTTGTAGTATAGGCACAGTAAGTAATGTGTTGAACGCAATAAAATGTTTTCAACTTTTCCAACTGAGTTCGTGTCATTAGTTTGTCTCGCGCAGGGAATGAGTTTTGCTCAACCATCACTTTTCATTAACAATGCAGGAAAGTTTTCTACTAAACCTGCGCATTATACGTGGAGATTTGTTTGTTAAGCCTTGATATTTCATTTCGACTTGTGCGTTATAACGTAACATTTAATAATAAATAAGTGCGAATCATACATTTATAATGGTGATTGGTATTCGGCCATTTTATATTAAATCTATTACTTAATAAATTAGAGACTAAATAAATAAATAAATTTGAACTCTCTATTCCATTTCAGAAATTAAACTTTGTAACTTTTGATGGAAATGGCTGGAATAAAGCAATGTCATTTATGCCGCAGATTAACCTCAATTTCAATTAAATTAACTTCGAACACTAATTACTGTTGGTATTATTCTCGCGAGGTTCATCCTTTAAAAGGCGAATGATTTAGAAATAGGCTATAGGCTTTGATAAATGAGCGGATGCGGTTTACGTTACTAACTAGGACAGTGTTATTTGCGGCTTTATCAGTCGCTCGTTGTTTGGAATAAGAAAGACTAATTATTCCTGCGCTGTAAAGAAAACAAAATATTTAATTAATAATATTTTTTTTTAATGTGAGATTTTGTCCCTTTAACTAACTTCGCACCTTTATCACATTATAATAATGATTAACAATTAACAGTATATATAATAGAAACGGTAGTTTGTATTAATTTACCAGTGAAACTGTAGAAATTGTTATGGTCGCTTTTTACATTAATCTTATTTAGAGTAAAGCATACCTTTTAAATTGAATCTCATGGGAATTTTATATCCAAGCCTGTTTATGGCTTCAACTTTTAAATTGGGCTGTATTGGCGCCAGCGGACGCTATGAAGGCAATAACTCTTATTGCAATTTTTCTGGAGTATAAATATATGCTTTGTTTGAGGTTAGTCTAATCATTTAACATTTTATTCAATTAAACAAGTTAGCGCACTACGCGTAATACACAACACTAGATAGGTCACGTGGTGCTGAAAAAATTTATTTATTTATTTATGGTATAGGTCTCATTTTTCGACTTACTGATATACATATTTAGCAAATAAATATGTGTAATTAAAATGAAATAATAGTTAGGTTAGTTAGGTTATACATTCCACATATACCTACACCGTCACTAACCTATATGTTGTCAAATAATTATCAGCATTATATTATACACAATAAGTTATGTTATGTAAGTACTTAAATAATTTTGATTATTTCTGTAATAATATTTTTAACAAATTATATTTTACTTTACTTATTTATTTTTTCTTCTACTGTTTGCTACAATGCTTTTTTGGTTAGAAATAACAACCCTAAAATAATTTTACTCTGAAGTTTTGTTATTTATATCTATCTATTAATATATAATTGTTGTTAAAATGTTGAAAGGCATTTTCTAAGAAGGAGTGGAGTGGCGCTAATTTTACCTCGTTCGTCGCCTACGCTTTGTTCCTGTTTTGTATAAACATATTTTTCGATACTTTCTCATGATTTATTTTAAATAAAAATTTTTACAAAAAAACTAATTTAGGCTTACTATTAAAACAGCGTATATTTTGAATATTGTTAATCTGATGTCCACGACTGCTGTATCCCTAAGACCGTAAATTAGGAATAAGTCACATAAATACTTAAAATTAGTAAAACATGTTCGTCAATAACCTAAGACATCGTTGCAAAGAAATATATAATTTCTAGAATTGAAACAGACAGACCCTTCGTGGTCTTAGTGTAAACATATTTTATATTAAAGAGCAAAGTTGCTTTTGGGCCGATATTTATTATTGAAATGTAAGACACAAATTAAATCAAAATCCTAAAACAATAGTGAAATGTTTACAACAAAAATAACGTTGTGTATATTATATAGAGGAAAATGATAGAAAGCTTTGGAGCATCAAATTAAGTGTTCGCCTCAATTGGAATTGGTCGACGTAATTTAAACTTGTGTTGCTAGCGAAGCTTTTCTACGTAGTCATGTAGACAGAGTTCCAGTTCTACATTTCGTTGATGTTTTGATACGACTGAATATAAGTTGATAGCAAAATGACAAAAAATATATGTAAAATTCAGATATTTTAAACCCGAGACAATATTTTCTTACTCGTCATATTTCGTCAAAATTAATAGCACCCAGTTGTGTATTTATTTATTTATATTGAGTACAACATTTCCTATACTTTTAAAGTAGGTACTTTATCATCGTAAAAATATTAATACGATTAAAATTATTAGTGAAATTATCTGATGTAGTCAGTTATTTATTTAATTATAGGTATACCAAAGGACAAAATCCTGAATTAATTTAATACCATTGTCAATCTAACGCGGATGTAGCGCACCGCCCACATAGTCTTAGGAAAAGTGTTGTTTCCTGTATCGGCAAACAATGAACGTACGTTTTGCTACCTACTTCTACGCCGTTAACAAACTCACGGTTTATATTACATTTTGGGTCATCTGAATTTGATATAACTGGTAAAAGGTTAAGAATTAAAAAAAAACAACATGCCGACTGACTTTCTTTTTCTTATCATGTAATTTCTTTATATTATTTTCCTTTCATACATAATATAGATGATATTAGTTTAGGGGAACTTTTTATGTTCACCCTTCGAACTAATTATTGAGAGTAACTTATATTAATACGACATTATTAGTCCAACGTAACAAAGGTTGGTCACCGTTTGTGATACTCATATGATACAGATTAAACATCAATCATCCAAGCGCACGTCAAGTATCACTTGGCTTCATTATCGGAAAATCCAACAATATTAATTACTAACAGGAATTTATAGATTAGGACTCCGACCTTCAATCAGGTCCTAAGGACGTAATTTATAGTTTATGTACAAACGATCACTTGAAATTTTTGAAATCGCGTTCTCATATACTTAATGATTAAACGAACTTACCTGTACGTGAAGTTCTATCATAATTATACGATAGTTTTAGTCCGAATAGTTAATATATTATTTTCTGAATTAGAGATAAAAGTATGTAATAAGTTAATAAGACTTGTACAAAAAAGATTATTATCGAGACGTAATAAAGTAACTAATAAAGCTCAGGCTACATACATACGTATTATCCGTGAATTACAAATCCTACATATAATAACATTTGTTATAAATGATAGTTTGTTTACATGCCATTATACTCGATCTAGAATTAGAACTACCATAGGTAGACCTATATTTGTTATATAAAAAAATGTTATATAAAATATATAAAGAAAATTTTAATTACATAATAACAATTAAAATTTAATTTCTCTCGAACAGCGAATAAGTTTTAAATAAATTAAATTACTTTATGCGGCTAATTGTGGAGTTTACTATAATTATTTTAATGTAATTATTCGAAACTACTGTAACGTTACCTCATGTTAGATTTAAGTTATCAAAATAAATTTTATTTATTATTTACGAGTATACCGCGAAATGATCTTCTGCAAAAAGTCAAGTGCCAAACCATGGCGAAAGTAAAATTGAAGTCTTGCCAAAACTTTTCATTTCATTTAGATTTTAGAGACTAAAACATTTGACACAAAATTATAATATAAGGTGCGAAAGTTTACAAATTGCTTCTGAAAAGCATTCGATATACTAGGTCAAGTGCTTCGTGGCACAGGTTACCAGGTGTTATGTAAGAACTGCATAGGCTGCTATCAAACTTTAGGCCCCAGAGGAGCTTGGCACTGCTGTATCTCTTCCGATGCCGCCTACACCAAGTTTCCGTTGTTCATATTACTTTAGGTTGTTATGAAACTTTAGATTGTATGTCGTTTATACTTAATATAATAAATATATGATGCATCTATGACATTGTTAAAAATTAAATAAACATTAAAAAATAGATATAATAATAAATATCTCAGATTTGGTTACATTGTACTATGGGGATCAGTGCCGGATTAGCCATGTAGCAGGAGGCAGCAAATGCTACGGGCCCCGGGTCTTGGGGGGCCCCGCGCCTGTGCCCAAAAAAACTCACGGATAACAAAGTTATAACACATCTGTCAGAGAGGTGTCGAGATATGTATTTATTTTGACCAGAAATGTATGAATTTTTTTAAACATTGTAATTTTGGCTTAGCATCAATAATTAAAAATGAAAAAAATATTTATTTTAATCATATTTTATTGGCAAAGTATAAAAGGCACAATTCACACACAAATTAGCTATTCTACACAATAATTCATATTTATTACAATAATATGATAATATATAAATGCTTTAGGTATGCTACTTAGTTTTGGATTGTTTAAAAATAAATGAATAAAGGACCAAGTAATATTTTGTACATACATCAAACATACATATATGATTATAATGAAAATGAAATGAAGACATCAGTAAGAAAAGTAAATTAAATGCTTCAATTTTGAAAAAAAATATAATATCTCTTTTATTTAGAAATAAAAAATTTTATATAAAAATTGCCTCCATATATCAATGTTACGAAATGACCAGTGTCGAGTCGACATGTGGACGTGACACGCCTGACAGCTTGGCCTTAATTTCAGTGAATAATAGTCAATTCTGCCGCATGAATAGTTAATGAAAACTTCACTAATTTCGCTCCAATTCATGTCGATGTGGTTAATTTGCATATTATTCAAAGTAAAATTCGAGGCTTAGAAAATTGGCTAACTAAATTGAAATAAATTATGATGTATAAGACATTATTTTCTTGAACAATTCATAAATCTTAATACAATATTAACACTACCTACGCGTTTAAAAATGAATTGTCATGACTAGGTTGTTAAAGATAATGTCGCGTTTAGAAAAGTTTTATAATAATCTTTTCAAATGATGAGATAACTTTGAAGAGGGTCAAGAGATTAAGCTCGCACAAAGAGAATTTTCAATTCATATCCACTCGTTTGTTATTATATAATTTATATTGTTTTATTTTTTGAGCTTTTATTAATTAAGGTTTGTTCTCAACGAAATTAATTTAACATTGAAAGGTTTTTGTAGTGAAAAACTTAATTATTTTCTTTAGCTTTATAACAATTTAAACCGAATTAGCTGTTATTAAATAACTTTAAAAACAATTTGTCAGCTAAGAGCAAATTGCTGCAAACGTCGTTCAGTCAGCGTAAAGTCCTTCGTAAATGGTCCTTGGTAAATGTTCTGCTAAAAGGGACTTCAACTTTTCTCTCGGAGATACTGGTGTGTAGCGTGCTAGTGGGAAAGTACGTGTTACACCGTCAGAAAGTGCACGAGTTACAGCTGTCAAGTCTGCATCCTGTAAAATAAAAGTATCTAATTGTTTACTGTAGAAGAATACAATTAAAATAATCACCTTCAACCGACGCGTATATATGTATAACAGAGTCATGGATCTGGTTGAGGCAAAATGAGGTTAAATGTGTAAAAGGACACGCCGCTGACACTCCATAGTCTCTGCCTATCTCGCTTGGGAAATAGACCTCGCACATAGGTAATTTAAATAATTTATTTTAAAAAACCATGTTATAAAATGTTCGACGGAATGTTACCAATTGTTCTTTATTTTCTGATATTTTGTTGTTAAAAAAAACGGTAGAAAATGTTTTCAGTGAGTGGAAACGATCCGTGTCTCAGACGCCCTCGCCTAAACGTGACAAAATTACATGGGCCTCTTAAAGATTTTCAACCTTTTTGTGTTTACGCTTAATGGTCATGCCCTGGGAGAGTTTATTATAAATTCTGAATTAGTAAAAACATCAACAAGTTTAATAAATATGTAGACATTTTCACATATTTTTAATAACAAAGCTTTGGTATAATATTTGTTGTAATTAACTTTGCACCACTCACATGGCCACTACTCTTCTTTATTGTATCCAAAGTAATTGTGTTTATGTTTGTTCTGTTAAAAATTAACCAATCACATTAATAACATTATGCTCTTAGCTTAATTGGATGTCACTAAAAATCTTCGTGTAGTAATTATATTGAGTAATCTTCTACGAGCGTCGACAAAGATTTATGAGTTTAGTTATTTGAAAATTGTATTATTTTATTTTATATCGAATTGCTTATAATTCAATACAAATATTTTCATAGAACAATGTTCAATTACTGTATTAAATTATGACATTTATATATCAAGGCAAAAATCAGGTATACTATTAAATTTATAAATTGTTAAATTATAATGTAACCTCGTTGGCACGTTAGATGTTGTATAAATATTGGATAAGGTTTGTCAAGGTCATGATAAATGGAAAATCTGTGTTTTACTGTTTTTCCCCCTGAGGAATTCTTGATTACCAGCGTCAGTACCTACAATAGAGTGCGTAATATTGAAGTCTCTCGTTCGACCTTCATGAAAAACATTTTGTTCCAAATTTACGCGAATATTATTAACAATGTTGCCTTTTCACTTTGAAGCTAAAATTGTGTTAGAAATATTTCTACACAAAAAATAAGGTTAGTGAAAACTCAATGTAGATTATGCTTCTGATCTTTTCACTTTCTTTCGTTTTAAATTTAAATTTATGTTATTATTACATTAACATTAAAATATAAAATAATTTTAAAATAAATATTAGCGCCTTTCAGTTTTATATTTACCTACATGTAAAATTTTGGTTTTAAAATGGATAGATACGGAAAGGTCAACATTATTGTCCCCCTGTACATGTATGTATTATGATCTTTATAATTCAATCGTATGTTAAAATAGGAGATTTAAATAAAAATATTAAAATACATACAGCGCTTTTAGTATATTTCTCTAAGCCTCTCAATGCCTGTTCGAAGTAGTCTTCGCCGTAAGCCCCCTTTTGTTCATCACTCAGCCTCTTCCACATATCACGTGCTTGCTCCAACAACTTCTCTTCAGAAAGCCATGCACTGCCGGTTGTGTATTCACCTGCCGCTATAACAACCTGTAGAATAAGTGTCAAACATATAGAATCATCATTACCTGTAAAGTTAGCGTTATCGGAACGAAGAAACTGTTCAAAATGTCTCAAGATGATACATATTTCTGATACTGACTGTATATGATTGTAATAAAATAGCAAAACAAAAACAGCAACAAGAAATTCTGATATTTAAACTGTATATTTTGGTAACTGTAATGACTAATTGTGATGAATTTGATTCCAAAAATTGTTTTTGTTAATGTTTATTTACACTTCTTAAGAATCTCAAATCAATTAGCGTTCTATTTTCTTAACTTAAAGTGATTAATAAACAAAATATCTTTTACCAAGTTTTTCAACTATTTGTTTTAATTACGTGTTAAATGAAAGTTTGTAATTAATTTCTTACTGCGGTAAAGTTTTAGGTTTTAGTACATACAAACTTACAAGGTAATGGAGAGCGCAATGCAGTGTAACATTTTCATTAAATTTGGAGTTGCGTTAAAAAATTATACTTAATAATTTTGGTTCAGCGTGTTTGTAATATTATTTTAATTAATATTAATTTACTAAAATGTTGTGAGTAGAAACCTAATTATAGTCTAAGTAACGAAAGAAAAATACATTAGCAGTAATTAATTATTTCGTTACACTCTTACCATTTTTCACGGTCTGTCACATGCCTAAATTAATAGGCTAAAACATGATATACAGCCAAGAAACATTTTTACAATATTTAAAAATATAATAAAATATAATATAATAAAATATAAAATAATAATATAAAATATAACCTTATAATCATTAGTGATATTTAGATAAACTAAATAATATATATTTAAATAAAAGTGTGTTTATCACAATTTATAAAGTTTCCTTGACCTGTGGAAATAAAATAGATGAGTGCGTATTAGGTAATGGTACGGTTTCATTTTTCAGTAGCGCGCCTTCCGAGACGTCATGTCACCTGTCATGTTTTACTCTACTCTTGTAAAGTGGTTTCATAAGACTCAACAAAAGTGCCAAGAATGTTTGCCAAATTATGTCCACTTCATTTGTGAAGTTAATGAAGAATTCCAATGTTAATTCATTTTATAATAAATTGTTTGCCTAATATTAAGTCTATGACAGTTGCCATAGAAAAATATCTGCAGAAAGCGGTCACAGCTGTTAAGCCATTTTCAAGAAATTAATAGCCAATGTTTATTTAAGGGATGATAGGCTGGTGGATAGACTAATAATCATCATCACCAGTTAATAAATACAGATTTAAAACAATGTCGTCCAACAATCATGGTATCAAAAAGGTAGTGAATGAACCTTATATCTTAAATTTCAAGATTAATAGGTGTAGTTGCGAAGGGTAAAGGGAAAAAGTAGTGATAAGAGTCTGACGTCAAACGGCGATATCGACCAATCCACATAGTTTGTTCACCTCAGCATTTTTGGATTATTTGTATCCAATTTGTTGTTGCTTAATAAGTAATTTTATCAAATACTCATTAATTAATAATAGCTATTGATAAAGTTCTCTATAGAATATTTAATGGCCCTACACATTTTACCGACGAACACTAAAATGGAGCATCAATGAAGTAGAGGCTGCTTGAACGATAAAGGCGACGTTTTCACGATGTTTTGTGTTTAGGCAGTATTTTTAAGTATTATGTCGCGTTCTTTATGAAAGATACTTAGGAATTCAAAGTTTCATGAAACAATAAGCTTTTCTCGAGCGATATACAAAACTTTTGTTTTAGCGAAGCTCTTAAGTGTACACGATGTAAAGAACAATGTAAAAGGTATATAATTCAAAGGACAAATAATTATGTATTATATTATACCTGAGTGTACTTGAGAGAATATACAATATAATATAAGCAAGTAAACTAATTGTTTATTTTAAAGTTGAAGTAGTTTGTTGAAGTTTAAATTAATTGAAGCCACACTGAATAATTGAACTCCTTCAGATATTTGAAATACAATACAGGTTTTGAATTCGAATATTAAAACTAAATTTTGTCATAATATAATATTTCGAACTTTCTTTTCAATATTTAATATTTCTGTAGTAATTCTAATAAGATAAATAAATAAACAAATAAAACTTTATTACCAATATCTACTATAGTCTTGTATAAGTGGCTTATTTAATTGGTATCGGTAACATTATAGTACTTACAACATCAACACCACGTGGCTTCAATTCTCGTCGTAGGCAAGCGGCCAATGCGTCTAAAGCAGCAAGAGAAGCTGCGTGTACACCTCTCACTGGAGCAGCTACGTGCGTAAGAATTGAAGAGGCGAGGACCACGCGACCACGTGCTCTTCTTACCAGTGGCATCATAACTTGAACAAGACGAGCCGGTCCTGAAACGATGTATATTGTTATATTTTAAAGTCACAATTTGTATTAATTCGATAGATAACTTTAGTACATCTATAAATACGTACACATGTAACGATCAACTACTAATAAGTTACAAACGCTACAAAAACGATATATTCGGTTTCATTGCGAAACAAATAATGGTCAAAATGTTTCTTCGAGTTCATGAAACGTATCTCCCAACTCTATCTATCTCTATATCTATAAACAAGATTCTTAATGGATTAGATTACTAAGGTATTGTTGTTAATATACGAAGAAGGATACAACTCTTAGTTTAATAACTAGATCTTACAATGGAAGCTATACAAAGATAGTAAACAACTTTGTATCACATAAGTAACAACCAATTTGGTCCAATAATCCTAATTGAAAGTTGTCTTTATAAAACCCACTGTCTATTGAAACATTTCGTCATAGATACGTACAATCAATATGATGTAAATTCTTTTGCAAAAATATGAAGGGAAATCGATTAATAAAAATGCAATATCACAAAAAAAAGTTAAAATAGCACTTGAGCGAGTATATGATGTCCTTGTTGCTCAATGAAATGAAATGTATTTACAGAGAATGAAAAAATAAAAGAAAAAAATTAAGTCGCTTAAGTTTCGGCTTAAATAATTTATAAATAGTAAATCTTTAATAACACAACTACCATTTGTTACAGGTTCATTGTTTACTTACAAGTTATGTGTTTTTAAAAGTAATAGGACTTTATAATGTACTAAGTTAATGTCATCTTGCCGCAACTGCCGAGGCAACTAGTCCGTGGGATTCGGCTTACTATATATAATATTTTCAATTGTTTTTTAGAAATATTTCATTTTATTTTAAGTTCACACAATTCGATGTCTATGCCTAATTTTGGCGTTCATACGTGCCGTTAGTTTTTCAATTGTTTTTTAAGATATATTTAATTTTATTTTAGGTTTACACAATTCGATGTCTATGCCTAATTTTGGCGTTCATACGTGCCGTTAGTTTTTCAATTGTTTTTTAAGATATATTTCATTTTATTTTAGGTTTACACAATTCGATGTCTATGCCTAATTTTGGCGTTCATACGTGCCGTTAGTTTTTCAATTGTTTTTTAAGATATATTTAATTTTATTTTAGGTTTACACAATTCGATGTCTATGCCTAATTTTGGCGTTCAGACGTGCCGTTAGTTTTCAATTGTTTTTTAAGATATATTTAATTTTATTTTAGGTTTACACAATTCGATGTCTATGCCTAATTTTGGCGTTCATACGTGCCGTCAGTTTTTCAATTGTTTTCTATATCTATATCTATATCTATATCTATATATAAAGAGGAAACATTTGATTGTTTGTTTGTATGTATTGAATAGGCTCCGAAACTACTGGACCGATTTGAAAAATTCTTTTACCATTAGAATCGTAAAAAATAAAAAAATGATGAACGTAGGCTATAGAATATTTTCAATTGTTTTTTAAAGAAATATTACATTTTAAGTTCACACAATTCGATGTCTATGCCTAATTTTGGCGGTCAAATGTGCTGTCAGTTTTTCAATTGTTTTTTAAGATATATTGTAATTCATATCTAATTCAATGAATATAAAAGCGAAAGTTCTCTCGAAATCCGCTTGACATACAAAGATGAAATTTGACAGGGAGGTAGTTTATAGTTAGTTGACGTCTGCAAAGAACGGATTTTGAAACGGGGCCAGATTAAGGAGTTGTAAGGGCTCTCGCAAGTTTGTATAATTTTTTTGCTACAAACTAGAAATTTGACGGAGAGGCAGTTAGTAGATTTTGCAACAGGGGTGTGGAAGGCATTTTCTGTTGACTGAAATATGAAACATCATTAAACTTCATAGTACTCT